>JAMQGT020013266.1:0-321154 GCA_024447675.2 Pterophyllum scalare
GTGATATATATACATTTATTCGTTCAGTTACGTATTGCTAAGATTATGAGAAGAGCAGGGGGAAAAAAACAAACAAAAGATAACATTATCGCAAACTACAGAAGCAAAAAGCATTGCCTGTCACTGATCTTGACAGTGTAATAGATTTTGAAAGAGGAACCTTTCAGAAACAACTTGTAAATTAAATAAATTTAAAAATAGTTTTACAAAACCGCAGTTTGAAAAACGAACACAAAGATACTTCAGCTCTTTACTGGGACTAGGACTGACTAACCAGAGTAATGGGTAAGATTACTTTAAAGTTAACAGGTTAAAAATGTTAAAGTATCTTTAAGTGCTGTGGTTTTCTGCAGTACAGTCATCCCTCGCTATATCGCGGTTCACTTATTACAGCTTCATTGTATTGCAGATTTATTTTAAAAAAAATCTTACTAACTCTGTTTCACCGAGTTTGCACTATATTGTGGAATTTTGCGGTATATAGGCATTTCTGTAACACCCCATAACTATGTTCATCCCTTGGACGAAGAGATAAGTCACGCCTACGCCTTTAGCGGAAATGGAAGTTATGGCTGAGAGCAAAGATGCTGTATCACCTTCATCGCCATCAGAACTGCACAGCTACATTATTCATCATCTTCATCATTCAAGTTGCAGTAAGAGCATGGAGAAAGGTTTATAGGAGTGTGGGACAGGTTTATAAAGCCTTAAAATATATATATAAATAAAATCTATAATAAATGCAAAGCCACTACTTTGCAGATTTTCACCTATCGGGATCTCTGGAACATAACCCCCATGATAGGTGAGGGATCACTGTATTCCTGTCTTGTTGAGCCCATAAAAACAACAATACATGCTTTTTTGTAATATACTGTGTCTAGAATTTATCAGTATCTTAATAAAACAGAATAATGTAGCAGTTAACATAAGCAGTCCATACTAGAGAGCTGGCTGGCCCCTGCAGAGCTAGATGCTGCAGAGGTTGTTTTAGTCTGGACAGAGCGAGAGGAGGGAGCTAGTCGGGTTTGGATTGGCCGGAAAGATCCAGTTCCTGAAGGAAGAAACAGGAAGTGAGAGAACAGACAATTAGCAGAGGTCTTACTGAAAAAGAGAACTCATATTTAGCAATGATTTTATTAATGCATACTGTAAAAAAAAAAAAAAAACTGTTGCTATCTGAAGAGTACCTGTGGCAGAGGAGTTGGAGAGGATGGAGAAGGAACAGACATGTTGAGGAGTGTCTCCTGTAGTTCTGGGCAGCAGTGTTCGCTGTGAACAAGACAGAAGCAAACAAATGAAGTGCAGAGTTAGGCAAAACCACCTTTATCCCATCACTGCATGTAAAATCTGGGTATTCAGTTTTTATAAAAAAAAAAACAAAAAAAAAAACCTTTTGGTCTTCTCTTACCTGAACCACAAGTGGTTTACGAAGTTGTCTGTTCCGAGGTTTTCGCTGTCTGGAAAGGAAAAGATCTGACTGCATCTGCAAGGAGAAAAAAAAGTGCTTTTTTTAATGCTTGTTAATATATCGATTTTGTCTCTGTATGTTTGGTGTTAAAAAAAAAAAAGATGTCTTACACTGATAGAGTCGAGCTGCTGTCTTAAGGCTAGCTCTGCCTCCTTGTTGGGGGAGAACATTCTGTTGTGCCGCGAGCTGTTGGGTGGCAGCGTGGTGGGAACTGCAAACACACTGCCTTCAGAGTCACCGACCGCAGTAGACCCCAGCAGAGAGCGGGGAAGGTTGCGCCCACCTAAAGAGGGTCAGAACAGATGAAGTGCCACATGAGGAAAGGCAATTATTTGAGAATAACTTGCCTAGTAATATCTGCACTGCACAATTACTCCTCACTATTTAATAACTACAGCACTGCCAGTACAAATACAGTTTTATCACAAAAACCTGCAAGTAAGAGCCATGAATACCTCCAGTGTTTGGCAGCTGTAACCTGGCTGTTCGTACAGAAGCCTGCTGCCGGCCACAGCTCGGACTGCGAACGCCTGCTACAGGACCCTTTGCCGGAGGTGTGAGGACCTGGTTTTGCTCCTCGTGATGCGTCTTGAGTGGCGATGTGGCCGTGGAGCACAGCTCTGGAGCCTGAAGGGGAAGGCACATGACACCTTCCAATCTACATTTCTACATAATGCTATCACTACAGTTTTAAAAAGACTGTGGCCTTCATAGTACATAACCAGTAGCTGGTACTAAATCAGCTTTAAACTTCATCTCTGAAAGATTACTAGTAAAAAAATTTATTATCTGAAACAAAAACAATATACACAATTGCAAGGCTTTAAATCTTATGCCACAAGACAGCAAAAAACAAACAAAAAAAGGCCTGGTATCTGACCATAATGTTGGAAGAAAGAAAAGTGAATCCTTACCAGAGGTTTAGGGTTGACCTCAGTGGTAACCAGCTTGAGCAGGCAGCGCAACACTCTATTTGTCCTGTCGGGCTTTGGCTGCACTGAGGCTTGTCCATTTTCTGAGTTGCTGGAAGGAGCTGCAACTGGCTGCCATTCATACTCCAGCTGCAGCTTGCCTGGCTTCCCAAACATCAGGTAGAGCTCAGCCAGAGTGACGTTCTCTGAGTCACGGGCGCTCCAGCCTTCCTCTCTGATCTGCTCGACAGTCCGTTCTTTGGCTGCTGGTGCGGAAGCTTGTGACATGGCTTCATCTGAGCTAGTCACTGGAGGTTTGACTGCAGGAGGCTGGTTGACCTCTGAGGAAGAGGCGCTGGTGCTCTGCTCCTCTTTGCACTGTTCAGCAGAACCCTCTGCACCACTACATGAATTGTCCATGCTTTTGGTCACAGCTAAGCCACCACTGACCTCAACACCAGTACAAGTCTTGCCTGGCTCAGAAGCTCCTATCCCGTCTCCCTCTTCTCTGATGGTCACAGTCTGCTGAGAGGAAACTGGAACACAGAGAGATTGAGGTCTCTTCTCTTCTACCTTTGCAGAACTGTCTGCTGATGATTCGTGGTTAGGGGGTTCAATCCGACGAGAATCACCTGATACAGTCACTGAAGCAACAGCAGCGCTTCCCCGTCCAGATTTACTGCCAGTTCGAGGTGGTGGAGCCGTGTGGATGCCCAGGATCTGGGCAGCTGGCAGTTCCTTGGCATTAGGCCGGTTGCTTGCCACTTTCTATCCAGTGGACAGTGCAGGAGGCTTTGGAGTGAACCACACGTGCTACACCAGGCAGCATGGTTAAAGTGCAGCTTTCAGCTGGGAAAAAGAAAAAGCTCTTCCTTCTGAGTTATGCTGGGAGAAGCTGTGTCGTCGTGGTTGCCCTCTAGAGTCTCCCTCTCCATAAGACTCTTAAGCTGAGTTTTAAAAGTTAAGGACTAGATTATAACGGACACAAACAGGTGTATGCCCCAGAAAACAGCACATCTCTTCACTTGTACATTAGAGATGAAAAACATTCTGTACTGTGCAACATATTGTAGTGTAAGGCTTTAAAGGATACAATCCGCTGGTCATGATAAGCCCACTTCTGTTTCAGATACTCAATTAGGCTGGAGACTTTCCTGTGAAGTTCCACCACCATCCTGAGTTGGAAAAGACAGCAAAGATTTGACAACAACTTTGTAAGATACACAACACTACAGGGTCCAAGTTTAATAAAGTTCTCTAAAACCAAAATAAATCTTGGTGTGGGGGAAAAAAATTAGCAAAAAACACAAATACTAACTGAAACAATGCGGTGTACTTTAAAAACTAAAATATACATTAAATCTCTTTAGTTTTACCAATAGAATTTTTTCAGTTTTGGCAACACAAATGAGAGGAGACACTGCATACTGAAATGTGAATGACTATATCACTGTGTCAACCACTTTGGCAAAGTGACAAATAACCCCCTATAATAATAATAATCTAACACTGAAACCAGTAAAAATGAAACAAAGACGCAAACCCACTCTGAAAACTAACTGAAACAAAACTGAATAGAGCAAAATTTAAATATGAAATAAATAGTTTTATCAGCCTCATTTCTGTATCATCTATCAACAATATGTTTACAAGCAAACACTACTTTTAAATTTGATGGTTCAATTAAAAACAGCACCAAAAATAAAACTAATTTGCCAGATGCTTCATTACTGTGCTGTGCTTCTGATGAACTGATCCAGAAAATAGTGGAAAACATCAAAACCATCAAACTAAAACGAGCAGTCTGAAACCAAAAAGAGGTTCCAAAAATAGTTCAGGCTTGTTGCACCATCACAGCTTGGAAAAAAAAACAAACAAGTGGACCAAATGACAAAGGTATATGATATCTCTCTAAGTCTCAGACATGGTATCCTTTTGAAAATAGATTTTGGTAGTTATTTATGCTTGACCTGAGGCGAGGGTTGTGGGCAAGACTCTGAACTCGGGCCCAGGAGTGGTTACTACGTGGCTGGAGCTCCACTGCCACCTTCAAGGGCAGGCGCACTGGCTTCTGGTCCTCTTCATCACTCACTCCTACAGTACACAAAGTTACACCATCACTGATTGACAGCCAGCAAGAATCTATTGACCCATAAAGCTCCAGTGTCAAATGTTTTACTTATACAATATGTGATATATTGAATTGAAAACTAATTTACTTACTTTAATTGCTACTTTAATTTTTAGGTTAGCCATCATTGAGATGATACTTTTTAAAAAAAATAAAATTCATAAATGAGTCAAAAATTGAAAATCCATCTCCCTATTTTGTAGAGCATTACCTAAAGGGTATTTGTGACAAGTTTCAGAAAATTTCAAATATAAATGACCAAGGAGTAGCAAATTTAGTAAGAAGTTGATGGACTCTCAACGGCTCGGTATCAGATCAGCTCCTCTGACTGTTGCCTGTCATTGACAGCAGAGCTATAAAGCTCTCGTCAAACAACGGGTATGGTGCTTTTGAAGAGCAAAAGCAAATGGACACTGAGTGACAGAAAAAAAGAGCCACAACTGGAACCTGAGGGGAGATGATGATATGCGTTTGAACTATATGACCAGTTCAAACTCTGTAAAGTCCCATGCTCTCGCTTAATAAACCGTGACAATATGTAAAGGCAGTCATCAAACTCAGTGGAATCCATTCACAGATTTAAATACAATGAGAGAGTCTCTTTTTCTACCCTTGATTAAAGTAAATGTTCTCAGTAACTGTACCGAGTGGGTGTTATTGAACAGAGGGGTTGATGACAGCTGGTCAGAACAGTCATCTCCTCCATCTTCCTCCTGCTCATCCTCCTCACTTTGCACCCAAAGTTACCATGGAAACACCACCAGCCCACATGCTGCCATTGTTTTTGTCAAAACCCCGCCCCTGTGAACCCCTCATCTCACCATCAGTGAGGTTTTCTGTACTTGTTCAGTAGGTAGTGCAAGTGCTGGGTTTCTGCAGGCTCATGCTCACCATCTGGATCACAGAGTTTCTTCAATGCTCGGCACATAGGAGCTTTGATACGCAGGTTCCTCCCTTTGGAGCGCACGGTGGTGGCCCTGGTGGAACAGAAGGAGAAGTAAAGGAAAGCTTCAGTGTCTTTCAAGAGCAACTTTATTTAAACACTTAGACTAAATTAATTTCTCAGGCTACTTCATATAAAAGTCAAAACCTTGTAGTATTCACAGTGAAAGCCTATGTCTCCTTTTCAGGAGGCCCATACTGTCACTTAGCCTTCTGACTTGTTTCTCATACTAGCTGAGTGCTAATCTAACTTTTCAGATGTGATGCAGGGCATCAATTTAATGTCTCACAGTCCCAGAAGTGTGCATGTAAACACACTAGTCAGTGCTTTTGCCATTGACTTACCCTTGCTGGATGAGTTCATTCAGCTTTGCCACATTCTTATCATCCATCACTGTCAAACACAAAACACAAAGCCAGACAACCATTTATGACACGCTCTTCAGAGGCCATTGTCCCCAGCCATTGGGATCATGTGGAGTTTAATCACATCCCCTGTGTCCAGGACCAGCAGAACTAACAGTTAAACACTCATGCACAAAGTCAAGCACTTGCACAGTCTTCACTTACATCCTCCAACTTTTTTGCGAAGCTCAGCATAGCAGATGAGGCCGTACAGTTCTTGAGAAGATTTCTTCAACACTCTGGAGTACACTGAGAAGGACAAGAAGCACAAGTCATAATGGTGGTGGAGGCCTGTGCATGCTACATAAAGATAACATGACAGTAACACTGAGTACTTTTTGTAGGGGAAAAGAGCTCCAGCTTATCTGGTGAGCTTCTTTTAACATATTTATTGCTGCCTAAAAAAAACCGAAAACAAAAACAAAAAAACATCAGTGTGGGATCTGTTCTGGGGGGGAGGGGGTGGGGTGGTCGTAGAAAATATATTTGGTTGATTAATACTGTCTTTACTTCTCATTCAGTGTCTGTTGTAAGTAGCATAACTGAAGCAAATCCACAACAACAACTTCAATAAATAAAAAAATTAAGATCAGCTTAAGAGATCACCTTGTTGCATGAAATACATCATATTTGGGTCCCAAAGATTCCAAGATACATTCATTTATTCACCTTAAAGTTCCACGTTTTCTGTGTATTTAAAAGAAAAAAGAAAAGGGGGGAGCAACTCACCATTAGCGAAGTCTATGTGTTTGGAGATCTTGTGCCAAGTGCGGTAGTAGAAGTGGCGGACCTGCTCCTTGTTCTTCACCATGTTTGCTGGCTTGCCTCTCTTCTTGTACTTCATTGCAATGTTATTCTGGATGGCCTCAAAATCTTTCCCATGCTGGAAGTAAAAAAGGGTAGTGGTGAGTATACAATGTCAAAAGATCTACAGAGGGAAACGTTTGAACTTATAAGGTGGTTGCGTCCTTTACCTCATAAAGCCCCTCAAAAAAGCTGTTTTTGTCCTCGGCACTCCAGGATTCCCACTGTCGACGGGCTCGCTTCTGGTTGCCAGCTTGCTCTTCCTTCTCCGTAGACCCTTGGCCCTTGGAGGTCTTGGATACCCCCCCAGTGGAGCTGACCACAGGCCCTGACTGTCCCACCGCACCCTGGGAAGAAGAGCCATTCTCTGCCCCTGTTTTACATGGATACATTTAGAAGAAAAGCACAACTTAAATATCAGCTGATCACCATGGTTGTTTTGTATAACATAAAAAAAAAACCCAAAAAACTGAGGAGTGTGGTTGAAGAGATGTTAAAATACATGCGCACAGAAAGCCACCCACTGCCATTATAGCGCACAGAACCTGCACAGCCTCCCTCTCTGTGGTTAAGCTCTGGCAAAGAGGCAGGAAAAGTAATCAGTCCCTATGGTCAGGTCTACATTACACAGTTCCAAAACCAACTCATGGTGGGCTCCACTGGCCAAGTTTACCCCAGCAGTGAGCACAATGCCAGGAGACATTAACAGAAGCACCCAGACAGTTGCTGTTGCAGAACGGTGCCCTGTTAAGGAAACTGGACTTTTTCAGTCTAAATGGGCGTTCTTTTACAAATGCAAACACAGCTCTGGCTCACAGACAATAACCTAGATGTCTCTCTTCAAAATAGATGTGCTTTCTTGGTCAGCCGGTCAAACATTGGGAGCAATCTAAATATAGTTTATGGGACAATCAGCCATTTTCTTTTTTCAAACAACAAAAATCCACCAGTCATACCTGTCAGGACACCAGAGGAACTGTTTTTTTTTTCCCTCTGATCAAAAGTTGCTTCCTGTACAGAGCAATTTTAAAAAGGAAAAATGTATGAATTTCTAATTGTAGATATATAATGTAATTAATTATTTTTTCCAAAATGTTTGTCACCTCAAGAGTGACTGGTGGTATGGAAACCCAGGAGGTGATCCCTTATGTGCATAGATAAACTGAAGCAGCCACCTTGCAGTTACTATTAGTGATTCGTAACCTACAAAGAAATACTTCAGTGCATTTAAAGTCATCCCGAAAGCCTTAAATCATCTCTAGCTTTGATTCATTGTTTAGAGAGCTCCTGATATCAGTCACCCTTTGAGTTATTTCAGAGGACCATTCAGATTATTTGCAAAAGCAAAACTAAATAAGCACTTTGGCATATAAATTACAGCCTCTGATTTACTTTTATTTGTTGCAAACTGTGGGAGGAAAAAACATTTTTTCTAACAAATTCTGAAACACAAATGTAGCATAGGCTAGATCTGTGGACCAGTGAAATGACTGGCTAAAAAATAAGATCATGTTTGCCTAACTTCCTATATAGTCCCTAAAGACAATAATAAGAAAAAGGACAAAAGAATTGTAAGCAACCCTGTGAAGTAATGTCCCTTTCGATACTGGTGTTTTAAGCCCATGATTTATTCCTCCTATGCTGACAACATTGTGCCTTTATTGTTATTGCCAGTTTCCAAGAAACTGAACTGAAAATAATCAACTGACATCCTAATTGAAATCCAAGTTCTGGTCTCTCCTCTTTTTCGCAGAAGTGGTGCACAGGATGGTGTTGCAACATGGGCTGGAGCTGCCAGAAATGTACCCAGAGTACGACCCAGCAAATAGCCAATAGGCAACATAACGCCATCACATATAAGCACACTGCAGGGACAGTTAAAACTGACAACAGACCCCCCAACCCCTTGCTCTGCTGATCCCACCTGTACACACTCTTTTCCGAGCTGGTCACTTACTGTTACCTTTCGATTTTGCCCCGCCGTGTCCATTGATGGACGAGCCGATTGAATCCTTTCGTATCCGCTTGCTCGGAGGTCGAACGCTTGATCGGAGAAAATGATGCTGGTCGGGGCCCGGAGGGCCGGGCTCCGTTGGGGTCTGGGGCTGCTGGGTCGAGCCTGGTCCGGTTCGGTTCGGAGCAGAAACAGGAAGGACCGGGGCTGAACCGGAGCTGAGACCCGTGGCTGATGGATTAAGAATTTCCACTCCGTCCTCTCCCTTTGTACTGCGCTCCTCGCTCGCCTGCTCTCCGCTCTCCTCCTCGTCGCAACCGTCGGGCTTTCTGGACGGATTCCTCCTCCCATCGACACCGATCCCCTCCCTGGAGCCCGGTGTCATGCTGCCACAACACATTCACACAAAATTTGTCACATTAGGAGCAAAGCGATGTGCAAAATTAACTTCTAAAGACGACGTTCACTGTCTCTCAACATGGCCGCCGCTGTTTGTTTCAAATCCCCTCTTCAGTCCCGTCAAAACAACACCAAATATATGCATTTCATGCCTTGAGATAAATTACATTTTACAGCTAAAACAGTTTGGTAACTGGCGACGATGCTTTTCAGAGTGGCTTTCCCCTCTAATGGCCAATATTAACGATTTAATTTAAACTGAATTCAAAAGCGAGCGCTTTTCAGTTTAGCGCCCTGCAGAAACGACAACGAAAAACCCCTCGGTGCACTCGACCTCTAAATAAAGTGTTTATTTCAAACCTAATTTTACCCATTTTGGAGCTCCTCTGTAGCGGACGGTGTCTTCTTTCTCTTCACCATGGGTCCGAGCGGTTAGACTGGCAATTAGTGGTCAAATTGAGCATAATAAAGCCGAGAGCGATCGCTCCGCTTTTATGCCCTCTCCTTGCTCCTGATTCGACTGGAGCTGAACTCTCTGCGCAGTTCAACTGTCTCTACTATCAGCAACAACATTACTCAATGCTTTCTATGCAAGGAAGCATATATAACACGAAACCGACACCAAATACAGTTAAATAACTGCATTTTAATAGATAATTTACAAAAAGCTCGTGTCGGTTAAGCACATTTGAATCTATAAGAAGCGAGTTTTATTAAGCCGCGCGCAAGTGGACTTCGCCTGAGACTACGTCACCATATGCAGAAATTATGCCTACAAAAAATGTTAATTTTACACTCAAATCTTTCCCATGATATTTTATTTTACTACCAACAGCATAAATACACGCGACGATGGTGCAATGAAGAAAATCAAGACATGGATTTAAGTACACGTCAGGCAACAACAGCAGCAGGGGTGCCGCAGTTATGTTTAAATGTGTAAACACTGCAGAGTTTTTTAATATTGTGTGTTCTCCGATGTTTTTCCACAGGTGCATTTTGTATTTGCAGAATAATCAGAAGGGGCTGGGCGGTGCAAAGGGGACAACAACAGCTCAGACTTGGACAGCTTTAGTCTGGAAAACATCACTAATGCAGCCTCCTTTCCCACACACAGCATTTAAATCTCGTAGTTGTTGCCATCTGACAGCTGATTCTGAGGCAATCTTGACACAAAATATGATGGATTATTAACGTGGGAAAACCCAAGATTGCTACTTAAGCTGTTTAGTGTTAACCTGAGCTCATTTGGATCTTTAAAGCTTCCAGTGATGGACAGATATTGCTGTCATTTATTCCGTGTCATCGTATTGTTTCAGTGCAACCTGAGGTGACTCGAACACAATTACAGCAACACACCGGGGTCTGATTATTACCCCACTAAATTACATCAGTTGTATCCCACTGCGGTGTTACAGTATAAACAGCGTAGCGGTTCTAACAGTCTCATAACAAGTTTACTATTATATCAGAAGCTTTATATGACTTTGGAAGTGCACTACTGTGATAGTTTGAGGTGTTTACAAGCAGTTGCTGGTAACCAGATGTGGTAAAATGCATTAAATGTAGTCAAATATCGTTTCTGTTCACAGCCCGCTACTATACCCAGCATGGCTGCTGTTGTTGGCTAGCTAACCTTACCAGTAAGACAAGCCAAACAAGCTTTTCCGCTGTAAAACTGCTCCTAGCATAGCGGTTATATTATCCTGTGTCCCACACAGCTTGATAAATGGATAATTAGCACTGAGCTTACCTAAAGCAGTAGCTTGCTGGTAGTATTCCAAAATGAGACACAGGTTAGCATTGCTAGCTGACGGCGTACCTCCAGCTCGCTACCGCTGACAGCTCCGGCGGCTGGTTTGTCAGCGCGCGCAGACACGCCCACTACTACTACTACTACAGGAAAACAAAGAGTGTGATTGGCTAAACACACACGAGGACTGAGGTTAAAGTTTGATTGACAGAAGCCTCTGCCAATTGTTAGTGAAAGAATTAAACCACGAAGGACCAATTGTCATTCTCTTCCTGTCACGCCCCGCTAAGTTTGCCGACTAGTACTGTAAAATTTTAAAGCGATTCTGAGTGATATATATTTTAACCATTTTGTTTAGTGTTTAAACATTTGTTTCAACAACGCTGGATCACGGCAATGAACTTTGTTTCTCCTGTAAAAACAAGTTCCGCCCTGAAAATGATTGACATTTTGATTAGCCAATCAGTAGGCGCAACTCAGAGCGAGCGCTTGAATTTATACGGGCGTATACCGAAAACGACCCGTCTAAGAGGAACTGAAACTAAACAAAAACTATATTGCTCAACCATCCTCTCAGCCTCAGCCGTTTAAACATAAAACAAGCGCCACCCATGGGCGAGATTGTTTCAAAGCTTGAGAGACTCACAAATCGAAACTGTCACGCTTTTTGTTGAAGCTGTGTATAACATATTACATAAATTAATTAGTATAGCCTCAGCCCTGTTGGAAATAATGAGAAGTTGCGTCTCAAAAGTCTTCGACCTGTAACGGGACTCCGGGTTAAGTGAAACGAGCACACCTCAGCTTGGCAGAGCCCCAGTTATATTCCTCTGTGTCATAGCTGGGTGGGCTCGAAATTCTTCACTAAGGAGCTGAGCCGGGCACGCGCAGGCAGAGGGGGTAACTCGCTCGTCGTCCAGTTGGCAAACTGACGAAGAAGTTGTCTTCGGAAACTTGAAGGGTCAAAACAAAACCACTATGACTTCGACGAACATGTTTCAAGGGTTGGATACTGGTTCGAAACCGAGTTCAAGGTGAAGAATACAGCCGTGCGGCTGGTTTATGAGCGAAAGAAGACGGCTGATGTCTTATTTCGACTGCAGCCAGCAGCTCAGTCCGCTAGCAGCCCCAGAATATAGGTTAACGTTGTCTGTCTGGACCTCGTAGTTAATGTCCTAAGATATATCTCGAACACGGGTTGCTCTCAGAAAGCTTAAATGCCTTGGTGGACGCTTAAGTTGAGCTGCATTGGGTTTAGTTGGCAAACTTATTAGTCATGATAGCTTTCGAGCTAGCCGTTCAGGCGTTGTCTGCTGCGCCTGCGGAAGTGTGAAATGCTCCTCGGAAGGCTCTTCTTTGTATCCGCCAACAGAGGCGTTATGGTCACACTATCCTGAATGCAGGAGGTTCTGGTGCTTCTTTCTTTCATTATTTTGACTCGAAAGCCCCAGTTCTTGGATCAACTCCGCTAAGTAGCATTATTATACTTGCAATAATGTATAAGAAAGAAAGTAAAGCGTGTGTCTGATGTAATCTAAGATATGTTTATTGTCATTGCACAATATAATGAAATTTTGATTGTTGTTGCTCCAGGTGCAGAAATGATAAATAATACGATAGAAAATAAGAAATAGAAATAAAATGAGTAAGGATCTTGATATTTACACTGAGCAGAGCTGGTATGATATATTTACAGTGAGCAAAGACATTATGAATAGCAAATAAACGGTCTATTTACAATTGTATGCAATGTCCTAAAGTGGCGCAGTGGATGTGCAAGGAGATTGTCATCTGGGTTTGATATGGTCAGAGTTCAGCAGTGTAACAGTTTTGTGGTGAAGCTGTTTTTTAGTTTTAGTGTATAGCAAACAATGGTTCCCAGGCATGCATACATGGCGCCATTCCCGAGGCTGTAATCAAGTAACCTGTTATTTGGCTCAGTTGGCTCAGCTAATATATTTATAGCCCAGTGCCTTAATGTTCCCTACTAGTCTTTTAGTGTAAAATATGGTACTAACAATAATCCATAAACACAAATATGCATTGTTTATTTAAAGATTTATCTTGTATACTAACTATATAACTTTTTATGTTCATCTGTAGGGTATTGCAGCCTCCTGGAGGTGGCTCCAGTAACCTGTTTGGTGGCTATGAAGAAGACTCTGCAGCATCAAGAAGACCTAATAAGATGGCCTCCAAAGTTTTTGCTCCACCGGAGGAACCCCATAGCGCACCGAGACGCTCCAATCCTCCAGGTCAGACCAACCTGCCTGGGGCTAGATGCTGTGGCCAGTCTGCCTCTGCGCATCAATGTTCAGGGTGTGAAAACTGTTGACACGACGTTATGTTTCCACTACAAACACATTCGCTGCTCTTCATGCCTTCACGTAATATACCTGCACATGTTGCTTTGGCATAGATGAGTTTATTTACAGTTCAGTCTAATCAGTTGCCCTGGCAGTCTTAAAATTTTCCCTGAAATGGTCAGTAAATTGCTGTCATTGTATAGCATGTGCACAGTACATGATACTAAACAGGGTATGCACTCCGTTTGGTACTGAAGAATGAGTTTTTATGAAATGGCTCAACCCAGTTGTCACATTTCGTTACTATAGTACTTAAGAAGATCATGTCACAGTGATGGTGTCACTGTAAGATATGTTGGTAAATCTTTTGTAGGTGGAAAGAGTAGTGGAATATTTGGTGAACCTGAGCCCCCAGCTCAACAACAGAAACCCATACCTCCAGGTGGACCAACCAGCAACATATTTGGGCCTGCAGACACTACACCTGTCCAAAGTCCGAGCCGAAGCTACCCGAATAAGCCAAAGGTAGGCCTTAACAGTACCTTCTGGTAACTTTGACTTGTATTTTATATCAAACTTGCAGAGAACATTTTTATTCAAAACCTGTGCAAAAAATGACTATTCAGTGAGGAATAAACAGGTTTCTGTCATGCAGAACTTCAGTAACATTCTCTCAAATAAGCAAACACCAATTCACTGTGAGTCTCGGCCCCACCCCAAACCACCACCTGTCTGCTCCGCTGATGAAACCGGTGGTATGGAAACCCAGAAGGTGATTCCTCATTTGCATGGATAGGCTGGCATCAGCCAGTGTTCAGTCAACTATTATTGGGGATGATCTGTGATTATCTACAAAGGCATGTTTAAGTCAGCCTTAAAGCCTTTGGTCATCTCTAGCTATAACAACTATCTGATGCTTGCCAAAATTTGGCTGTTTTGTCTTAATTTTCTTTTTTTATAAACTGTGGAAAAATGTAAAACTTACCAATTTTGGGTTTTTTTGTTTTTTTGTTTTTTTTTAAATAAAGGAATTCTCAAATGCAACGTTGGGATATGTTTGATCAGTGAAATGATGGCTAAAGGTTATAGGGTAATTCTGATCTACTTCCCTAAGAATAAAAGAAAAGATGAGAAAAGACTAAAGAATTCTCCTGTATAATTTTGTATTTTTTAATGCTCATCTACTTATCTCTGACACAAACAGCAGCTAGAGAGGTTTTAAAGAACAAGTTGGCCCTAAATTAGAAATTGCCACTGCAGAAAATTAAATATTTAATTATAACTGATTTCACATTACTTTAATTGCTGATTTAACTTAGGAAACAAAACAAGAACTCCTGCATTATGGGTTTTTCTTTCTTTCTCCATTTTCACTTTATTTAATTTAATTTATTATTTTTTTTGTTAAACACAGGACAATCTCAGCGTGGGACCTGAACCTGAATCACCAGGTGAGTGCTGTGCATGTCCTTTATGTATAATTTCTTTTCATTGTACTATTAAAATACCTATGCTAAGACCCACTGTTCAGACAGCAGATTGATCAAATCTTACTGTTAGTTTTGCACTTTAAACAAACCCGTTTCCTCTGTTAACTTCTGCATACAAAAAAAATTAAACAAAAAAAACAAATGTAATGGTCTCAAGAAAGTATCCATCATGCCTGCATTCATTCTTTTTTATTATGTGAATGAACTCTCTTTTCTCTTCCTCAAGCACCTGAAGCCAAAGCCAGCCAGCCAGAGGTGAAGGAAGAAACTGCGCCCCCAGCTGCTCCACCAGCCAAGGAAGAGCCGCCTGCTGCCGCCACTGTCTCAGCACCTTCAGAGCCTGAATGCACACCTTCCTCATTTCCTGATGAGACTTTGCTGAAGAACCACGAGCCTCACCTGGGACCCAAGCCTCGCTCCCACAACAGGGTCCTCAACCCTCCTGGAGGAAAGTCTAGTGTGGTATTCTACTGATCAGCTGAGCACGCCACTTCTCCCAGTTTATGTCCGTACACCTTTGTCTGCTCCCCTGTTAATCTTCTCTCATTCCTACACTGCTCTCCTGATGGTTACGTGATCTGTACACAAATCCAGGCCAGATTTTGTTGTTGTTCACACCTGATGCCTGGTCTCAGAAGTTGTCCTCATCATGTTGCACTTTCACCCCCCCCCCCATTTCCTTGGTATTCTTGTACAATGAAACTTGCAGTCATACAATCATCAATAAGTCAGCTGCCTGGCTAGCTATTACCTTATCACTCTAACTGTAACACAGTTCAGTCTCAATTTTGCAGTTAACATTTTCATTGTTTGTGTTACAAGCATTTGTAAATGTAGTTTGGTTGAAGGCACAATCGTCTTGTTTTTTTAAAAAAAAAAAACATTTCTGCATCTCAAGAATGGTTTAGAGTTTGGACTACGTGCACAATTTTCAGCTTTAAACTGACCTGCAATCAAACAATTTGGTTTGGCTAAAAATTCATGGCAGGCAATTTCGCAAATTTCTGGGAGCCTGTTTTAAATTGTGTAGGCATTCAGTCAGAAAGGGTGAAGATCTGCTCATCAGCTTCATATACGAAGTGCCAATACTCATTGGGTGACTACTTGAAATCAGAATTTAAAACATAATGCGTGTGATCAAGGCTTGATATCAGCTTAGCCTCCTTTCATCTTTCATTCTCTCGCCTTTTCATTAATTATGCCTTATTAGAAATGTGTATCATGGAGAGCACAATCTGTAATTGAGAACTGAAACAATTGTTTGCTCCCTAAATGTTTGTGCCTCCTCAAAGAAATTCCATTTTGATTTGTGAATGTATTGTGCAGGTACTTTTCTGCTTTGTCCTCATTGCTTGCTTCATTTGAGAACATAATCTGCCTTCTTTTAGCTTGGGTTAGGCCTCTGTTTATGTTTTAAATTAAAACGGCTGAAGACAAAGTGAACTCTGGACAAGCGTGCAGCCTACCTGAGTCCAGGTTGGGCTCGAAAATCGATCATTTTCACCCACATCTCGGCGCACATTCATGGTGTTCTGGCACCAGCCTGTCCCCTTTGTGTCGATGTGCCTGGCAGGCCGTGAGTGCAGCAGAAAGAAATCCTGTGTATTGCAATAAAATGGTTGTTTTGCAGTAAGAGTTTGTTTACTGTGTTTGCATCCCTCCCTCTCCACAAAAAAAGGAAAACACTCAATAATGATTCATTTAAACAGGCATGTTATGAGAGACTGAAATTCCCTGCTCACATTGATTATTGGGATTTAATATTTATTGACATACAATCCAGGTCTTGTCTGCCTCGGATTGAGGGTTAAATCTCGACTCACTGACACTGGTGCTTTTGTCTGGATTTGCCCTTGGGCAACACTCTGGAAACTGCTGTTTTTTTATTTTTTCCCCAGACAAAAATGGCCGCTTTCTGCCTGGTGGAGTTTTATTTTAGCTTTGCAGCTACATAATTTTTTTTTTTTTTTTTATGTTGCTATTTTAAGCAACCGTACAGGACGCAACACATAAAATACTGTTTTCTCATGATTGTGTGTATAAAAACAGATGTGACCAGCATGTTCATCAGAAATGCATCAGCTCACAGGTCACTGGACTATTTTTAAAATGTTTACGTGTCAGCACTCTCCCGTGCTGAATTTGATGGTTCTGAATGACTCCCATCTTGATGAAAATGGGCTCTGACTGTCTGGGCAAAAGTATTTTCTATAGTCACAGCTTTAAAACAATTTAATGAGGAGAAATAACTGTTTGGTTTGAGGAAAAACTACATGACTATACTACAACCATGACTCCTGTGCACTTGTGTGTAACGTATAAAAAAAATGTATTCAAATTCATTCAAGTTTCAGTCCGTGAGCCTGTTTTTGTGCAGCATCAAGCAGTAGACCTAAACTTGAATATTCTTCAGGGTTTTGCTGTAAGTGTCTAAAGAAAACTGATGACTAAAATGTAAACATTGTATTTCACTGCCACCTACTGAGTGAAAAATGAGCTAAAGGTGTAAAAATCAAATTGACATTGCAACAAAGTTGGTTTTCATGATGGTAGTTCCAGTTTTAGTTTATAATGCAGCTCATCGTCTGTTTTTCTTATATTAAAATTTCATATAATAGCTTTTCAGAGCTGCTGATACACATATTGTGCATTAATACTGCCTTCTCCTTTCAGTAGATAATTTTTATATTTTCTTGAGCTGTATCACTGGATTTGTTCAATACAGAGGTACTTTGGATTCACTTGACACAGGAGCCGTACGAACCTTTAGGCAGTTTTGATGCTTCAGTAGCCCATTTTAGTCTTCATTATTAATGCAAACAACAGCCCAAACTACACTTGTCTGACTGATGTCCAGTTTGAGAGGGAAACTTTCACCTTTATTTTATTTAATCCTTGTTAATGATTTCATTGTCACACAGGGAAAAGTTGCGTTCATTGGAAGGTTCCTGTTGATTGTTTTAAATCCAAACATGACCCCCTTTAATGGGCCACATTAAAATACAGTCATTGTTAAAAAAGAAAGTACATCCTGTTTCAGTGTTATGGTTTTATATATCAGGACAAAGTATCAGTTATCTGGTCTTAAAATACAACCTCAGATGAACAACAGAACATGAAATATTACTCCCATGTCTTCATTTATTTAACAAAATGAAGCCAAAATGCAGAAGCAGTGTGAAAAACTAAGCACACCCTTACTTCTTCCATGGGAATTAAGATGGTAAGGAGAAGCTAGGTGCTGCTAATCAAATGCAGTTAATTAACTGATCATCAACAAGTGTGAGCACCTCTATAAAGCAGAGGATCTGCCAGCTTGCTGGTCTGGAGCATTCAGGTATGTTTTAATGCAAAAGAGGAAAGAGGTCAACAATGATCTTGGAGAAGTGATTGCTTCTGCCCATCAATGCTAGAAGGGTTATAAGGCCATTTCAAAACAAGTCCATAATTCTGCAATGAGAAAGATTATTCACAAGTTTGCAAAGTTGCATCTGAACAACCAGAAGACTTCTGGTTCAGCGTCCTTCGGACTGACGAGAAGGTGGAAATGTTTGGCCATAATGCACTGCACCATGCTTGGTAGAAACCAAAACAGCACATCAGTACCAACACCTCATACCAACTGTGAGCACAGTGGCGGTGAAGTGATTATTTGAGCTTGCTTTGCACAGGACATGGGCACCTTGGAGTCACTGAGTCCATGAGCTCCTCTGTATACCAAAGTATTATGAGTCAAATGTGACCCAAGCACAGCAGCAAATTTACAACAGAGTGACTGAAAAAGAAAAGAATCAAGGTGGTGCAATGGTCCAGTCAAAGTCTAGACCTCGGCCTGATTGAAGTGCTGTGCATAAACTAATACCCACAACTGAGAACTGAAGAAACCTTTCAGATGGGAGGTGAAACGTCTTTAAGAAACTTAAAGAAGTCCAGTCACCTTATTCAAGCTCCAGAGACTACTATAACCTGGATGTCTGAGAACCTACACAGACACCCACAAACCTCAATGAACTGGAGCAACGTTGTAAAGAAAAGTGGGCCAGAATTCCTCCACAACAATGCGAGACTGAAAAAGTCAAACACAAGTTATTTAATCATGGGGTGTACTTAGTTTTTCACAAGTCTGCACAGAGTCCTGTGAAAAAGTTTTTCACAGCAAAAATTGAAAACATTAAAACTGACATCCTGACACGAGGATTTATGAATCTGTCTCTGCAGTCTGATCACATGCCATGAGATAAAACTTACAGCTTTTAATCCCAGAGCTCTTTACTGCACTATCCACCGTCAGTCCTTTGAAAGCATTTGGCATTCTGTTTTGCTTGTTTTTGATAGGTCTTAAAAGTTTCTCTGTGCTGGTGTTTTTCAGGATTAATTTCCCAACCAATCTGAGGAACTTTTTCACAAGCAAACAGGTTGACTTTCATGGTTGAGATGCAAAATTGATAGATTTTGCTTGCAAAACCTGAGCACTTACATTGAAAATCAAATCTTCAGAATTTACATTTGGTGTGAGGTCAACAAAAAGTGTGATACTTTTATTCTGACAGTGAATCAGCCTCTGAAATTGGACTATTTAACATTCACAGGATGTTGTCATATATGCTGGCAACTGGATTTTGTTTCATTTTTGGTTAGTGCATCGTCATTATTATTCTGGCACCAAGCAGCGATGCGACTTGTGGACTATTGCAGGAAAAACTAGAACTTCCGGGCCCAACCTCCAAAATAAAAATCGGTCAGCTAAAACTGATGGCTTACTCATTTGGACTCAATAGCTTTTGAAATTTAGCAAACCTTTCTCCAGTCGGGAGACGTCACTCCAGATTTGTATTTAGTCAGAATATTAGTCTTGAATCGGTTAATGACCTGCTATGATGACTGATATATACTTTACTTTGTATTACAGATGTGTAACAGAGCTACATATATGGCATTGTTTTGTTTGTTTACCTTTGTGGAAAAAATTTATTCATATCACTGGGATGCTCTAGAATCTAAGTAATGTATTTCAGAGTGCATTTAATCTATGTTTAGTCCCAAGTACATTTAAATCTGCAGATGATGCTACATTTCCTATAACCCAACAACAGCACTATTTATTGTCACTTTAGCCGACAATCCTAAAGACCGAAAAGCACGGAGAAACTGAGCTTGTCGTAACTGATATCCCACAGAAATGACTGATAATCCTGTAACCGATGCTGCTTTATTTTGAAATTTTGCAGCCGACCTCCGGTTTCGTCTCCCTGACTTGACGCAGTACCTCTGCCTGCTCAATGCAGACGGTGTGACGTCAGCCAGAGTCGGTCAGCTGGCTTCTCCATCTGAACAGCACAGAGAGCCTCTCCCATAGGGAGATATCACCAAAACGCCCGACCCTGGCCAGCAGCATCGGCGGCCTGCCGGAAGAGGAAAGAATATGGATAAAACGAGACTATAGTGGCGGATCGGGCGTCGGTGGTGATCGGGAAGAGGACTTAGATTATTTATTTACCTATTTATTAATTATTTATTCTCCCTGCCAGTAATGGCTGGGATCCATGGCTGCGGCTGCTGAGAGGCAGGTGCAATATCATCGACGAAGGCGTTTCGCTCCTCGGCATGGACTCAGCGATGGCCGATCCACAGGCTGGCCCAGTGCACATCCTCTGCTCCCGGGATCAGATGCTTTCTGCCGGAGCCGAGTAATAACAGGGCCGCGTCTAGAAGCGATAGCCTGTAACTGGCTGGAGGAGCAGGAGGAGGAAGAGGAGGAGGAGGGGGCCCTCTTCATATCAGTTTATTAAGACCAATATTTTCAGCGGCAGCTCAAGGTTATGCGCACACAACAGCCTGCCTCCGCTCAGTAAATCTGCGCCGCTGCAAAATGGTATGACTTTTTTTTTTTGAAGAAAGTCTGTGATTGAATGTACCCCTATCCCCGTGCTGAGCGCATTCAAACGCGGCGACAGTCTCGCCTTTGAAAGGCCCGAAAAACTGTTGAGCGCAGCTTCATCTGGATCACAGCTGCCAAGATGATGGAGTTGCAGATTGACGAGGTGGTCTACCAGGACGACTACGGCTCCGGCTCCGTGATGTCGGAGCGGGTGTCGGGCCTGGCAAACAGCATCTACCGGGAGTTCGAGCGGCTGATACACAGCTACGACGAGGAGGTGGTGAAGGAGCTGATGCCGCTGGTGGTCAACGTCCTGGAAAACCTGGACGCGGTGCTAACAGAGAACCAGGAGCACGAAGTGGAGCTGGAGCTGCTGAAGGAGGACAACGAACAGCTCATCACTCAGTATGAAAGGGAGAAAGCGCTGCGCAAACAGGCGGAGGAGGTGCGTAAAGAGCCCACCACATACCACTGGCCACCGCAGGCCCTTCATCATCACTTCCAGCCTCCGTAGTCACATGTGACTCATGTTTAGGCCTGCGACATGGGATTGTTGAACTTATTTTTAGTGTCACTGCATTATAGTCACTCCTAACGACAACACTGCTTAGATTACACAGCAGGAAACCTAGAGACCTTACTGCAAGTTTTATTCTCCTTTAAAGGAGGTAAACCAAGTATATAACAGGGGCGTTTCCAGGACTTCTAGAATCAGGTGGCCCAGGGGCATGCAAATATAGGTTTACGGTAGAATCACATATATTACGTTATTGAATCATGTTTATTGATCCGTTAATATGTTTATCACTTTAATGTTGCAGCTGGAGATGATTTTAATTATGTGGGTACTGCTGGGAGTTTTATCAGTAATAATAAAGATTAATACATTCCTAGATTTATATTTTAAAATCTGCAAATAAGAAGTAGTTTAAAATAAGTAGTACAGAGTTTAAATACAATATTTGCATTGAAAATAAAGTGGAGTAGAAGTAGAAGGCAGCAAAACGTCAGTAAAGTACCTGAGTGAATGTACTATAAGGAACACCCCACCACTGCTATCATCCAGTGGGCATTGTACGATTTTATTTCCGGGGGTGGGCAGTGTCACTCTGTGCCCCCCTCATGACATGCACCCCTGGTTTGAATTTTAGCAAAATGAAAATTGTTGATTAAAATACATCACAACAAAAGACTCCTTAAAGTTTAATCCACACTGTCTGTATGTTTTCTTTATTAAATAATTTTAGCAGTGTCAGTATGTACAATATAGATATAACCAAGTTCAGTCACTTTTGATACCAGTACTCCTACAACCACCAGTATAATTACAGCCAACTACCATTATCATCACACATAAAAATTTTAAGTGCTCTTGCTTTAAACATTAACACCACACAGCAGAAGCATATGCAAATATATAAACACACGGTATGCAAACACAAAGTGAGGGAGGACATGATAGGAGTACATAAATGGTGATAAAAGGACACTCAGCATGACTCTCAGTGGGCGTTTACGCTTGAAAACAGTCAAAGAACAATAAAAGTGGTTTTCAATACGAGACTATTAAATTACAGGCTCCACCTCCAGCACTTTTTCCCACCTGGTTTTACCTGACTGGTGTCATAGCAGCAGTGGGATCTGGCAGGCAGGCATCATAAAACAACTTTAATCCTCCTCCCATCCAAAGAGGCCTCAGCGTATCACTGGCGGCCCTGCTAGTGTCAGCTTTGCTCAGCTTTCAGCCCACTTCATCATCTGCTCTCTCCAGGGGTTTCCCCTCTGTTAGTTATCTAGTTTGTTTTCACTTTAAGCTGCATCACGTTTAAATTTCAGCTTAATATCTTCACAGAAAGAAAATCCTATTAGTGAAAATGCAATTTCATAGGCCCAGAATTTGAAACTGAACACATGCTGCAGGTTAAAGTAGGTACCGAGCCAACAATGGTACCACTGCAGAAACTGTAACCTATAGCACCAATGCATGCCTTTACATACTCAATGTATGAGCCTCATTTAAGGTAAAACACTGCTGACAGCACAGTATAGGAATCAGATCTTTTGTTTGTAGTCAGCTAAAACTCTTTTCTGTCCTTGGAGTTTTTTTTCACCCACATGCAGAAATAGTTTTTTAACTTTTGAGACATTTTTAAGCTGTCTTGCAGATGTAGCATTTTTAACATCAACCCAGAGATTTGAAATGATGTGAAGGCAGGAGATTGTGATGGCCGCTCCAACACCTCCAGCCTTGTGTTTTTTTCTTCCATGAAGATAATGTGCACCACCATGCCCGTGTCTTAAGATGTTTTGCAGTTACTGGAAAGTTGGGGGAGTTAAAGGTGACTTTAATGGCCATTTTTAAATGACATTTCAGACAAAGACTTCCTAGATGCCACCTAGCTTACATTTCAGATTATCAGTCAGCTGCTGAGAGTGTTAAAGCAAAGTCTGAAGAATCAGAAAACTCCTCAGCTGACTCCTGATGATGGTGGTTGACCTGGCTTACAGTAACATTCACGTAGGGCTGCACACACACTGTATATTTTTAATATGATTAGGCAACAAATAGACAGACAGTTTTCTCCATCACTGGGGTGCAGAGGGGGATGGGATGATGTGCAAATGGGTTGAAGTCACGGGAAATCAATAGTACACAGAGCTCACTGGGGGAGTCTGGGACTGTAATCTGATTTATGCTTATGAAAAGCAGAAAGAGCAAAAATAACAAAAGCAGAGAGAAAGAAACAGACCGAGGTTTCTAAGAAGCTACAACAGGGGCCAGCAAATGCCAGATCGAAAAGAGTCGAAGGATAATAAGAGGAAAAAGACACACAGAATCTGTGGAAAACAATAATGCATCCTCCTGTAAGACATGGGGAGCAACTAGCAGAAAAGCAGCTCAGATTACAAGGTTATTAGGCCTAATGGTAAACAACATCAGCCCTCTTTTTACTCATGAAGCATTCACCGAGACAAATTTAACCATTTTATTGCATCTGTTGGTTAAAGATCCAGCTCCTGTGTCTGTCTCTAATACATTACATGCAAATGATTTACCTGGTTAGCTCCATATATCACCTTAACAACTAGATTTTATAATACTCTTCAAATATTATATTATATTATATATTTCATGCTTCACTGCTTTACTTCACTGTCTCCTCAGATATCACACGGTATAAACAGCTGAACGTGTGACCACACTGCAGTCACACTTAGAGTCAGATTGTCAGGGAAGCTCATTAGTTTCACTCGTCACGCTTCACAGAGTTACTCATTGAATTATTCCAACTGGACAGCACGGTACTCCAGCACAAACATTCATTCCTACAATGTGTCACTTCACCTGTGGAAGTGTTCGTTCTGTTTAAAGTTATATATGAAAATGCACCACATTGGTTTTGCTCCTCTAGTCACACTGCTGCACATTGCAAGCCGTACCACACCAACACTGCATTTTAATGGAAAATGATCCTGGGATTGAAGAGTTTTGGTGGCTCATGCAGGTAAAGGCACAGGGAATAGAGGGGGTGGATTTGAAGGGCATTAGTCAAGGACGTGTTCCCAGTCTGAGGGGACAGGACAAAGGATATTGCTGTGTTTTGTTTCAGCAAGAAACATCTAATGAGACAAAGCCTGTTTTTGATGTATAAACTCTGTTTGGTCATTGAAGCGTTGTTGCAGCTGTGGCTGTTCACTAATCACAGTGCTGGAGGTTCGCTCCTCCTGCACCATGATACAGTGCAAAAACTGCAGCAGCTACAAGAATGCGGCAGCAATCACTCTGCAATTTCTGCAGGAATTTCACATTCTCCTTCTAGTAAAGCTGCAGGGGAAACCACAGGATTAATGTTGTTTACTTGGCTTCGTGTTTCGAGTTCTATTTTGCCACATTTTCTGTAATTCCTTAATGATTTCTTGCTGGTTAATTTCATTTCAGCGACCTTTTCTGGAGCTGTGGAGAATTTCTGGCATGCGAAATAAACTAAGATTTTATTTTTAATAACAATCGTTTCACTCCCTGCCATCAATGCTTTAGATATCAGCATTAGTTGTAGTTTCAGAATGCAGTGCTTGCTGTTTTGTGTGGCGTATATCTGCATCACATTGGTGGTTCCAAGGTCTGTCTGCAGTCAGAGGATTACCGTATTAAGACTTTGTGGACTTGCTGCTTTGAAAAAAGGACGTCATTGTGAACAGCTTTATTAAAAAAAAATGAAACAGGCAGTATGAGGGAAGTAGCCAGTTCTGTGTTTCTGTGTTAAGGCTTCTTAGTATCTGATTTTATGTGTATAATGAAAGATAAATTGATTATATAGACCTGTAAGAGACAAATTACAAAGTACATTTTTTCTCACCCAGACACTGTTGGTTGATGTAACCACACGAGTACGAGAAGCCTGAGTTTAGTTTACATTTTTGACATGTACACTGAAGCCCTGATATATCCTGAAAACACACTGCTTAAAAACTGATATGAAGAATCACATAACTCATAGACAATGCTGTGTTTCAGAAACACACGGTACATATAATATGCTGTTTCCCTTCATATGAATCATAAAAAATATACAAGTATTATATAACCTTTCACTTTTAGGAGAGTCTGTGAATTGATTTCCAGGTCTATTTTTTGGTCTTCTTTGTCTTTTATCAGAAATTCATTGAATTTGAGGATTCTCTGGAAGCTGATAAGAAAGATCTGCAGATGCAGGTGGAGTTTTTGGAGCTGCAGGGGAAACAGCTGGAACTCAAGACTAAAAACTATGCTGACCAGAGTGAGTGGACACACTTCCTGTAATTTGCCGTGCATAGGTGCTTTGCTATAGGTCACCTGGTTGAGCGGGTGACCCTTGTACTGAAGGCTAGAGTCCTTGCTGCAGTGTCCCGGGTTTGAGTCTGCCCTGGGCTGTCCTCTGCATGTCATTCCCCCTCAGCCTCTCCCCATACCCTCCTATTTATTCTACACTGTCCTATCTAGTAAAAGGCCAGAATATACTGAACATATGGCGGTTGAATCGGTTTCTCTGAGCCTTGTCCAAAAAACTTTAAATAGCGTTTAACAACTGTGTTTGTAAGTACGAAGACAACATGAGAGATAACACAGAGGCTCGAGGATAATTTTCCACTCTAGTTCTGAAGGCAAGGCAGAAAGGGAAGTAGACATGCTGAGGATTTATTTTTAAACTTTTGGTGATTTTGAAATGAAACACTGATTTGCTTTGCTGTACATTATGAGTACAGACATTCCACTGGCTTAGTAATTTATTTGTTTTTGTTTCTCCCCTGAAGATTACTACACTGATCAAGCATAACATTATGACCACTAACTTGCAAAGTGGATAACATTGATTATCTCTTCATTATGGCACCTGCTAGTTTGTGGGATATAATAGGGAGTAAATGAACATTTTGTCCTCAAAGTTGATGTTTTAGAAACAAGAAAAATGGGTGAGTGTAAGCATTTGAGTGAGTTTGACAAGGGCCAAATTGTGATAACTAGAAGACTGGGTCAGAGAATCTCCAAAACTGCAGCTCTTGTGGGGTGCTCCCAGTCTGCAGTGGTTAAAAGAAGGAACAAGTGGTGAACCACTGACAGGGTCATGGGCGGCCAAGGCTTATTGATGCACGTGGGGAATGAAGGATGGCCCATGTGGTTTGATCCAGCAGATCAGCTACTGCAGCTCATATTGCCCAAAAAGTTAATGCTGGTTCTGATAGAAAGGTGTCAGAATACACAATGCACCTTAGTGTGTTGTGGATGGGGCAGCATAGCCGCACAACAGTCAGGGTGCCCATGCTGACCCAGCACCAACAATGGACATGTGAGCATCAGAACTGGACCAGGGAGCAATGGGGAGCAATCATGTTTTCTTTTACATCATGTGGATGGCTGTGTGCGTGTGTGTTACCTGGGGAACACCTGGCAGCAGGATGCACTATGGGAACAAGGCAAGCCAGCAGAGGCAGTATGATGCTTTGGGCTATGTTCTTGGGTCCTGCCTTCCATGTGGATGTTACTTTGACATGTACCTAAGCACTGTTGCAGACCATGTAGACCCTTTCATGGAAACAGTATTCCCTGATGGCTGTGGTCTCTTTCAGCAGGATAGTGCGCTCTGCCACAAAGCAAAAATGATTCAGGAATGGTTTGAGGAGCACAACAATGAGTTTGAGGTGTTAACTTGGCCTCCAAATTCCCCAAATCTCAATACAAGTCTGATCCATGGAGTCCCCAGCTCACAACTTACGGTACCTTTCTGTTGCTAACACCTTGGTGCCAAATACCTTGGCACACCTTTAGGGGTCTAGTGGAGTCCATGCTTTGATGGGTCACAGCTGTTTTGGCAGCAAAAACAGGAGCAACACAATTATTAGGCAGGTGGTCATAATGTTATGCCTAATCAGTGTATATTAAATAACTTGCTTGTATTTAAAATACTAGCAAGCAAACAGAAAATGAGCATTATTTAAATTTCCTGTCTTTTTCCTGCCCTACTACACATTCCACCAGTTGACACAGAATTATACTTTTTGTCCGTTTAATTGGTGAAAAATCGTAAGGTGAGCTGGTTGTCACAGCTGTTTAAATGTATTACTTTTCTTCTTGTTGCTCCCAAAGTAAGAGTCCCTGTTTATGTGTTGTCCATCTACTTCACAGTCGCTCGGCTAGAAGAGCGAGAATCAGAGATGAAGAAAGAGTACAATGCTCTGCACCAGCGCCACACTGAGGTGAGCAAACCTTCAGCCCAGGAAGGCTCTATGCTCTCCAGTTAGTTAAATAACAAAAGTCAGATATTCTACTTAATAATTGTACTTTACTACTTGATTTCTAGCTATTATTACATATTAGTCACCATAGCTACCTAGATGCCATCAGTTTGAATATCTGTTATATTATCAACCTTAAAGGTTACAGCA
This sequence comes from Pterophyllum scalare, assembly GCA_024447675.2. Classification (NCBI taxonomy): domain Eukaryota; kingdom Metazoa; phylum Chordata; class Actinopteri; order Cichliformes; family Cichlidae; genus Pterophyllum; species Pterophyllum scalare. Next base: position 27,366 of record JAMQGT020013266.1, read on the forward strand.
ATCATGCACAATGTTTCAGTAAAGGAGCATATTGGTATTTTTTTCATGAGTGCTACTTTTGGGCCATTTTCTACAAATCAGAGGCTTCAATCATAATATTTCAATAATATTAAAAATAAAACCCTACAAGCCTCTGTGATGGACCTAACACAAGCAATTCACAAGCAAAAATCTGATTTTATATACTTTTTGTAATTAATAGTAATAAACAGGAATATGCAAAAGACTTTTGAGTGCCTCAGTCTGGTCAACCATTAAATCTGCAAAATCCAGCATGCAGTAGATTATAGATTATTAATTGAATAATCCTTTTCATGGATGTACTTTTTACTCACTTCTATGCTACATGTCCTCACTCCAGATTCCCCTGTTCTCCACTTGTTTGAAAAAAGAAATTTTCTTTTTGATGTCTCGTATCACAGATCATTCAGACGTACGTTGAGCACATAGAGCGGTCCAAAATGCAGCAGGTGGGGAGTAACAGCCAATCAGAAGGCGTCGGTGGACGATCGTGAGTTGTTTTTATCCTCTGTGTGTGTGTGTGTGAGATTGCCATGCATCTTTCTGTGGATCTGAGCTGTCACTTTCGCCCGTCGTCTTTTCAATGATGTTTTGTGCAAATGTATTAGTCTTTCATGTTGCAGCATTTTTTTTTGTGTGTTGACGCTGGCTCTGTTTGTCAGGAGCCATGGTGAACAGCTGGCATTTCCTGTTAACAGAGAGGAGAGTCGATGTACAAAGAGACACAACAGTCATTATGAAGCCCGGTGGAAAATAATTAGAAAAAAACAGGAATTTTGGAGTTTATATGCCAGCTTGTTGTGTTGAGCTAGTGCCAATCCCATGGGCTTGAAAGCTAGAAGAGGAGCGGGACATCTGGTGCAGCTGCTGTGGCTGAACTGCAGATTAGTCACCTTCAACAATATGTTTACTAAATCCTAAAATATCCACACTTAGAGGCATGCAGAAGTTTGGTCCAGATTTCTGATAGTGTGAATAATTAATTGGTACAAAATGAGCTGATTTCCATAACGCATAGTTTTAATATCTTATGAAAGATTGCTTTTTAATTTCCATGTTTTACTGTTTCAAAAATAGCAAAGGAGGAGAAGGGTCTGAAGTAATGCTCAGTACTTTGTAAAAGCCCTTTCAGCAAGTATCCGTACTCTCTGTAGCCAGCAAATCTTTTAGCTTTTGTTTGGGTTTTTTGGCCCATTGTTCCTGCAAAAGGCATTTAGCTCTGTGAGATTCTTGCACGCATGTTTTCTTGAAGTATATCCACAAATTTTGAAAGATATTTAGTCACAGATGGCTGTAAAGGCCATAGCAAAACCTTCAGTTTGTGTTTTTTTTTTAACAGACACTGTGATGTTTGCTTCCTCAATTTGCGGGTTTTTAATTTAATCCATTTGTCCTTCTACAAGTGGATGTCCAATGTCAGTGGCTGCAAAATGAGTCCAAAATATTATTGATTCAACCCCATGATAAACAGTTCGAGAGATGCTCTCTTTGTAAAATTCTGGACCCCCTTTCCCCCCTTTCTTTTTCCTTTTCCTTTTTGCATTAGCAAAATTTTGATGCAGAACTTTGTGTTAAGAATGCAGGAAAAGTTTTCCTCTGATAACTTCTCCACGGCACAGTAGTAGGGTGCACCTTCTCCAAAGTCTGCTAAATCTCCCTGACAGTTTGCAGTAGGAAAGGGGTTTGATTTGCATTTTTTGTAGCATTTGAGTAATTATTTCTTGGTTTAAATGTTTTTAAGAACTTTTCCTTTTACCTCAGTTCATTTTTTCCTTACTAAGTTATGTAGCAATCAGACTTTTGACCAGGCATGCTCAAAGCTTTCCATGCCACTGTATATAATATATCCCTACAGTCACTTCAGATACATTTCTAATGAAGAGCACCCCAATCCTGCAAGTCTTCATCAACTGTCAGAATTGCTGGAGAATGAATAAGGACAGAGTTACAGATGCTGCTTCATTACAGAATGCGTCATTTATAAAGAATGTAAATGTTTGATTGTCTGAAGCAGGTTTAAAGACAAGACAGTGAACGTGCAGGAAAAACTGTAGTCTGACTAAATGTGTAAAAATATGTGTGTGTCTGTGTGTTTGTGTGGTTTGTTTTGCATGTTCCTGTTTCCTGTCCTCTAATCAGTGTCTGTCTTGTCTGTCTTGCTGGCTTGCTCTCTGTGCTGCTGTTTGCACAGTCAACGACACACATGGAGGAAAAGGTAAATCCAAAATGATTCTTCGACTGCCTCACTCCACTTCCCTCAGCTCTGAACTAAAAATGTCCCTCCCTGTATATTTGCTATGCTTCCACACTTTATAGAAGGAAGTATTCCCTAATCCCTTTACCAGTTGTCGATGCTTTGAACATCTATTTATTATGTTGGATGCATTAGTGATGTTGCACTTTTTAGTAAATTATGAAATAAGGAATGGAACAAACGACACGTTAAGCATATTTTCCAGATACCTCCACCTACCTTCTCCTCTTTCTCCCTCATCTGTTTGTGCCAGTCTGTCTGCCTGCCCTGCTTGTCTGTTGCTTTGTCCGTGTCATATATAATCTTGTCCGTCAGGATCTGGGGATACTTTTTGTGAAATGCTTTTATTTGTGTTTTTTCTTGAGATTAATGAGATCAGTGCGCTCACATCTGTACAGTAAATATGAAGTTTATGCCAAGGCCGTTTAGTACAGCTTCACACAAACACAGGGTGCAAATTACAATTGAAAGAGTTGTGAATGAGGGTGTGAGTCACTGTCCATAGTTTGACCCTTTGACCCCAGGGATGGACTTAAAGACTGTCCAGGTTTTGTTGTGTTTTGTATTACATGTGTGCCAGAGTGAGCGCCAGCACTCTAGGAAAAAAGGGCATTACAAATAATAAACTGATAACCAACAGTCAGTCTGACTCCGCTCCCTCTGTGTCTCCTCTGCCAGCAGCAAAGCGGAGCGCCCACCATCATTGAGCCTGTACCCTGATGGAATGGTACGTGGGGGTCTCGGGGGGGCTAGGATGATTCCCGGGAAAGACATCTGGCAGGTCAGCGAGCTCGGCCACTCTACCTTCAGCTCCGCCTACCAGGTGGGACAGACAAGCCCTGTCCTCCTCCACGACCATAATTGCAGCCTGGGGAGTGGAAAGGGGGAGGGGCCGGCATTACTGCTGCTAGCCACACCCACACGGACCACCTCCCCTCCCACGCCTGCTTGTGTCACTTTTGAGGAAACTATTTTTGCATTGGAAATCTCCTCTTTTAAAATCTGATTTTTTTTTTATTTTTTTTTTTTTTTAGGTATAAACAGTATGTTGACCCAAGCAAGCAGGGATCATATTTTTTTATTTTGTTATTTTGTTTCACGCAGTTTTCCTGTGTGATTATTTTACTGTGCAGTTGTGAAGCTTCTACCATGTGTCATCATGTTTTAGTTTACACTTTCACAGTAAATTTAAGTTTGTATTTATAAATGTTCATATACATATACAAAGAAATCCATTGTTACAATTAGAGATCAAAGTAAGAGACATCCTTTCTTGTATGATGCTTAAATGTTATTTGTCTCTCAACAGAGGAGGATGGATCAGAGTCGGACTCAGTGGCAGCCACACCCAGCAGCACAGGAAGCAAGTCCAACACACCCACCTCCTCAGTCCCATCTGCCACAGTCACCCCCATCAACGACGGCTTCCACCCGCACGACTTTGATGTCACGCGGCCTGGAAAACACAGGAAAAGCGCCAAGCGTCTCAGTCGGAATATGGAGGTGCAGGTTTCCCAGGAAACCAGGAATGTCAGCATCGGTAAGAGGATGGTTATGACTTGCACCTTTTAATGCCCTTTTTAATGTTCAGCCAACACTCAGTGCTCTGATCTTCCAGGTATGGGAAGCAGCGATGAGTGGTCAGAGTTTCAAGAGCTCATCGATTCTACCCCGGAACTGGACATGTGTCTTGACCCCCGTGTTTATGGAGGAGGAAACAGGTACAAGCAACAGTGTTCCTGCTTTAAACATGCACATGTGTCAAAGAATATTAACGTAGATGTTTTCCTGTTAAAACAAAGACAGTAAGAGATTCATGAATCCTTGAGCTTTGATGGATGAAAGTATTAGTCCTGCATGTAAAGGTTATTATACTTTAAAAAGAAATAAGACAAATAAAAACCAGTTCTGTTTTCATGTGTTTCAGCCCCTCTCAGGGCATAGTTAACGCTGCCTTTGGCATCAACACAGACTCTCTCTACCACGAGATCAAAGATGCCAAGTCGGACATCATTGGGGATGTGGATGCAGGTGCTGAGCTTCTAGGTATGAACGAGATTTTGGTTTCAGCATATTTTGATAGTTTTATAGGTTCATTACTCACACCCTAATCTGAGAGCCCTGAAGACTGAAAGATAAATAATTTCCTCATGAAACTGCAATATGCTGGTCAGCAGTACATATGTTACTTCAAAAGAGATACTTAAAAACAAATAAAAGCGCCATCTTCACTTCCTCTCAGGCTGACTCTCTGTGTCTCATGTTTACACTAAAAATCAAATCTGACCTGAACTGTAAGCTAGGAGGCCAGTATGTGATAATACTACACCCTAAGTAAAGAAATAAGGGCAGATGCATGTGCGCGTGTGTGTGTGTGTGTGTTACACAAAGCCAGCATTTGTATTTTTTTTGCAGTGCGGGGTCTGAGCTCCATGCGAGGCTGTGCAAATCTGCCACTGCACTAACTTTACATTCTTTGTCTTGCATGGGGGCGCTGCAGCACACGTCTGCATCACTGCACAGTCATCCTGAAAAAAATACCTAATCTGACACCCCAGCTCCAGCTGTACATCCATGCAGTTTTTATTTTTTTGTCTTTGTTATACTTTGCTTGTATTTTTAAATAATTTTTAGGGGCAGAGGAACAGTTAATGCAGCGTATCTCAGCAGACATTTTATGTGTTTTTTGTCATTGTATTAATAAGATCTTAAGTGCAGTTTGTTTCATGTTTACATGAATTATCTTAGAGGCCCATTATCACACTCCATTTTGGGCTCGTACACACTGGGGGATTCTGGCAGATTTTGTGTGTCTTTTGTTACTGGACTCACTTTCACTATTGACTCACTATCCCTGAATTTTATGTTGCAGAAACAGGAATCACACTTTGACCCCTTTCCTTGTCCATCTGTTAACCTCTCACTCATTTCTTTTTCCCCCCTTTTATGTGCTTCTGCTGGTGACACCCATAGGCGAGTTCTCAGGTGTGTATCTGAACACACGCTGGTTGGTATTGTTTTCTTTTTCTCTTTCAACTCCTTTCTACTTTTCCAAGTCCACATTTAAGAATAGATACCAATCAGTGGATAGAAACGATAAAATAGCACATTATTTTTGGACAGGAAAATTTGGAAACTGTTATAATGAGCTAGATGACCGGCATCAGTTAACATGCAGTGCAGCAGTATAGGTCTTTCAGGTAGCACTGAAGTAATGTTAATATTTTGTTATTACTAAAAGCTGTACCTGTTTAGTAAGGGGTTTTCATCCAGTTTTATCAGAAACTATTTTTAAGGGTCCTACCATGTTCTCTGAACAGTTTCAGTGGGTCTTTACAGTAGATTTGATGGCATTTGAATAAATGTTGGGTTTCAGTGTGAAGGCCGGATTGTCCTTTAGCTCTGTAGCCAAAACCAAATTAATAAATGCTTATCAGCATCTTCTTTCTTCTCTTCCTGTTCTGTTTTTCTTCCTCATCTCTAATCTGCACCCTCTCCTCTTTTCTTTCTTCTCCTTTTTTCTCTCCACTTCTTCTTCTTTTGCCTCCAGTCCCTGATGATTTCTTAGGTAAGGCGCCCCATGCCTATGCTCATGGTCACATTTGCTTGCTATGCCATTCCCCAGGCTTTAGCTTTCATATCACCCTTGTTGCTGAGTTTCTGTGGCTTCTTATTTATATTTTCTGTCAATTTTTATACCTCATATAACTGACATTGTATCTTTCAGTAAAACACTCTTGCGAATGAGCTTGCAGGAAACCTTCTGGCCATTTTAGAAAGTCCCAATAATCTAGTGGTAAAAAGATATTGCAGAACTTTAATTTAAAAAAATGTATATGTATCAGAAGATAGATATAATAACAGAAGACTAACTCAGCTGGCTTTGATAAACTATTTATCTTTCCATAATAGTTGAGTTAATGTGTTATACTGAACACCTGCAGTAGTGACATGAAGGGCTACATTGATTAACATAATAAGTAGAGAGACGCGAACCATGAGAACAAATTAAGGTAAGAGAAATGCATGAGATCACAGTCATTAAAGTTCTCACACAAGTCTGTGCAGTCCTGTAAAGAACTAACACCCTGTGATTCAGTAGTAATTAAGAGGCTCAGTAGGAGCGAGGTGCTGCTAATCAAATTAATTTGTTGAGGCAGCAAGTGTGAGCATCTCTATAAAAGTAGTTGTTTTGCCAGTTTGGTGGTCTTGAGCATTGTGTGTTTTGCACAATGCCACAATCATCACAGGAGTGAATGTCCTAGCAAATTCACCTCAAGGTCAGAATGTGCAGTGTTCAGAGAAACGGCAGAAAACCTGAGCTGCATCTCAGAATCTACAGGCATCGCTTAGCATGTTAAATGTTAAAGTTCATGACAGTACATGAACTCCTCTGTATACCAAAGTATTCTAGAGTCAAATGTTGAGGCCACCTGTCTGATAGCTAAAGCTTGACTGACAAAGATCCCAAACACAGCAGCAAATCTACAACAGAATGGCTGAAATGACCCAGTCAAAGTCCAGACATCAACCTGACTGAAGTGCTGTCATGGCACCCTAAGAAAGCTGTGCATAAATGAATGGTTGCAAACCTCAATGAACTGAAGTAATGTTGCAAAGGAGAGTGGGCTAACATTCCTCCACAACAATGTGAGACTGAAAAAGTCAAACAGAAAGAAGATTACATCAAATTATTGCATCTAAAAGTGGTTCTACAAGTTACTGAATCACGGGGTTACTTAGTTTTTCACAGGCCTGCACAGAATCCTGTGGAAAAACTCTTTTTCACATCACTGTGTCTTCAGGCTGTCCAGGACATGAGCAGCTGGAATAATTAATTTGAGCTCATTTTAAATTTGCAATTTGCTGTCCAAAGTGTTAAAACATTAAAACTGACATCCTGACCCGAGGAATTATGTTTCTGTCTCTACAGTCAGATCACATACCGGGACATAAAACCTACAGACTTCTGATCCCAGAGCTCTTTACTGCACTATGCCACCGTCAGTCCTTTGAAAGCATAAAGAGCCTTTGCCGTTCTGTTTTGCTTGTTTTTGATATGTCTTCATGTCTGAAAGTTTCTCTGGGTTGATGTTTGCTTGGCTTATGTTGCACATTGCTTACTGCTTCCATGTTTTGTTTTGTTTTTGTGTGTTCATTTTTGGCAAAACTGAGGATAATTAGAATTAGTTTTTTTCATGTTTAATCATATTTAAGCATGATAACACTAATACTATAACACTGTATAGATATCTGCACTTGATAATTTAGCAATGTACATTTTGTATTTTGGGTGAAAAAAGCCCCTACTTTATTCTGTCTACTTTCAAGACACAAATAATATGGATAGTGAGTTATTTTTAAGATTACTTAGTACATTTCCAATATTTTACAAATAACTTTCCTTTGTTAGCTTGACTTATCCTTGTTGATAATACTAGAGCTTAAAGCATTAATCTGTCCATTAATAATTAACTTATTAAACCTTTTGTGTAGAAACTCTCATCCTTTGTCCTACACTTACTTTGGTTGGCCTTGAAAACAGCGTTACCACATAAACAGTTGCATTTTGCTCAATGGTTGATTGATTGATTGATTGAGTTTATTATGATGTATATTGTGAATGAGTAACAAAAATGTGAATGTGATTGTTTCAGGGATGAGCAAGGAGTGGGAAAACATGCTGACAGAGAACAAACAGCTCTTACAGACCAAGTAAGAAACTCAGTGAAGCTCAATATTTGTCCTTTCTCTGAAAGAGTGTGGCTTGAGTAGTGATTCATTCTGTGATTGGTTCAAGATATTTCCTTTTAATATTTTATTACATCCTCCTTCTGTCCTCTTCTTGACAGAAATGCTCTAAATATTGTGAAAAATGACCTTATTGCCAAAGTGGACGAGCTGTCAGGGGAACGTGAGGCACTGAGGGAGGAGCTGGAGGCTGTGAGACAGTCTAAGAGCAAGGTGGATGGCAGAATCAAGGAACTTGAAGAAGAAATCAAGAGGTGAAAATAGCGACGAGTGTTCGAGTACTTACAAAGACACAGGAGGCTGTGCTGGTTTTTGTGTAATTTTTAGACCTCAATAGCTCGTTTCAAGAGACATCTGACAAAGATCAAAGAGCCTCAATAAAACAATAAAAGCAACTTACAGAAAAACAAATGATGATGGCATCGTAACAATTGCATTTATATTTTTGCATTTTTAGGCTTTTATTGACTTCAAATGTTATTATTTAGCACTTCTCTTGGAAGAGAGTATGAACTGTCTGATTTTTATAGGAAAATGGCCTAGTTTTCAGCTCATAGCTTTTAGTTGCATCCTCTTTCATTGTCTGACTAAAGCAGCTCCAGAAGTCTTGTAAAAAAAAAAAAAGGCTTAAGCCCAAGTTTCTAATAAAATGTTGCACAATACCAGCCATTCTCAACATCAGTTGATCACCAGCATCTGCTTCTATTCTGCCTGCCGTATGGTTCAGTTCCCACAGGCAGAAATAAAAATGTGCGTTTTTGTTTGTTGGCTGCAGATTACGAGCAGAGGCTCTCGGGGCTTCTCGGGACTCCAAGGATGAAGTTGGCGATGATGTGAGTAAAACTGCCCCTGCCTCAGTGGTCATGAGACGTGTTCATGTCTCTATAAATACACTGCTCAAAAAAATTAAGGGAACACTTTTTAATCAGAGTGTAGCATCAAGTCAATTAAACGTGCAGCAGTTTCTGAATTACTGCAATGTGATTGGCTGAATAGATATCTGTGTTAACAAGCAGTTGAACTGGTGTACCTAATAATAAAAAGGTGAGTGAGAGCACAGTATGGGCCACAGATTAGTTTTAGTTTGATGTAGAGGGAGATTTTCAAATTAATATGATGGCTTTGTTCTCTCGTGTAACCAGTTTTCATCACCGATGCAAGACGGCGACATGACAATGACCCAGCGGCGGCGATTTACTCGGGTGGAGATGGCCCGTGTGCTGATGGAGAGAAACCAGTACAAAGAGAGACTGATGGAGTTGCAGGAGGCTGTGCGGTGGACAGAAATGATCAGGTAGACGTGAAAGAGCGCTGCTTTAAACGACAGATGAGGATTTCAAAGGCCCACGGGAAGATTCAGCGCTTTCTCGTTAAATTTGAACTGATATTCTACGTCAGTACTGTTGACATTCACATATTCATCTGTAATATAATTCTGAGTGTAGGAGCAAATCAGTGTTTTTACAGCACCAAAACTTGACTTTGAAATGAGAATTTCCTGAGTGCACAATCTGTGGCTTTTTTTTTAACTTGTTTCATTATAATTTGGTGATTTTCTTGTATTTCCCAGTTGTTTTACCTTCATGTGCCCTATTCATAATGTTATTCAAAAGTGCTATACTACAAATAACTTTTATTATTATTATTATCATTAAATTTCCTTGGATTTCACACCTCTGTTTTCCCTCAGGGCGTCCCGTGAGAATCCTCCTATCCAAGAAAAGAAGAAGTCCACCATCTGGCAGTTGTGAGATTCTGCTTTCATTAAATTCATTTACTGACATAAAATAAGAAATATCTTAAGCCAACGCACTGATAAAGCACACTCGGGAAAATTAAAACCTCTCCTTCTTTTTCTGTCCTTCTACAAGCTTTGCACGTCTCTTCAGCTCATCGTCCAGCCCTCCGCCCGTCAAGCGACCGTACTGCAGCGTCAACATCCATTACAAATCTCCCTCACCGGCTGGTTTCCCTCAGAGACGCAGCCACACCATGTGTCAGATCTCCACCTCCAACCGCACCTTGGAGTTCTTCCCTGAAGAGTGAGCAGCAGCCGACCTGCACCACACTCACCACATTAACCTGAACCTCCACGTTTATCTGCGCTTATCTGGGCTGCTTGCTCGCTTGTAGAAAGCTTCTGAATATTTGGCAGAGAAATGTGTTTTTAAATTCATGCACTGCTCCCATTTGAGGTTGGTTATCGGGGCCTTCATATCTCATCCAGGCACAATTACACCTTTTAGTACAGCTGCAGCTCAAAGCTCTTTTATTTCCTCTGAAAATCTATTTCTTGATCACACATGTTTTTTGATTGTGTGCACAATAAAGACAAAAAATAGCCCCCATAGGTACCAAAACACCAACTTTGAAATCATACAGACGCAGATGGATGCATGAAGGAACCTTAGACCTCCAGTTTTCTTCTTTTATATTTAAAAAACTCTACACTTTTCTTTTACTTTTAGATCTATGAGATAAGAAGATTGCTTGGCTGGAGTTAGATGGAAGTTTTGTTTAACAACTGCTACTATCTGCACTGCTGTTGCTTTTCCTTGCTTTCTCTTAATCTCTTCTTCTCTATTGCTGCTGGCTGGCCAGGCTGCTAATGCTTTGCTTTCTTCTTCTCTTCCCTTCCCGCCTCCTGTCGCTTCCAGACTGGCCAGTAATGGTGTTGCGTCTCTCCTCAGTGACTCGGCACTGTTGGCCCGCCGAGAGCAGCGGCGTGAACAGTACCGACAGGTTCGTGAGCACATGCGCCGTGATGACGGCATCATGCAGGCCTGCGGCTGGAGCGTGCCATCTCGATTCAAACAGGTACCCACGTGGCTCTCTGCGCACGCACAACAAAACACACAAAAAACTTTGCATGAAGAGAGGAATGTGAATGAACCAAATCACTGACTGCTAAATGTTTGGTAAAACCACACTCCTTGAAAGGTTTTCTGAACATCATTTCAGTTACTAGCTCTTATTTGAATTTATAAAACCCTGTTTTCAACCTAATTCTTACATGCGAAAGTGGACTGCATTAAACATTATCCTACAGCATGCTGTCAGTGTGAGAAGATTTCATTTGGTGTGTTTAAATTGTCTTCCCAAGCTCCACAAAAAAAATTATCACTGGTTGGGACTGGCTGATGTTGTTTGGCCCTGGCTGGCACACCCTGGCATATGTATAAACAGGAGAAAAATTGCATGTAAAAGCCAGTGGGATTTTTCAAAATCAGCTACTACTATGCTGAGATTCTTAATAAGATAACTTTTATTTTCTACATTCTTACTGGCTATCAGTTTTAATGAAAAGACCGAAACCATCAAGTCCAAGTCCGTCTCTTACTCCGTCTCTACTTACAGACTTTCTTGTGCTTTAGTCTTTTAGTTCCTATCAGAGGTTTAAACCTTGCGAACAAATAACTCTTTAATACTTTTTCTAAATTATTTTTGGTACTTTGAAAAAAAAGTTTCCCAACAGAAGTAAACAGGATAGTTGGGAAATATTTTCAGCTGTGGATTCAAACACATTTGGTGCTCTAGTGAGTATTTACAGGACTGTATGCTGACTGTATGACTGACTCACAGCTGAACTAATAAATCAATAAACTCCCTGTTTATTGACATAATGGAAAAATATCACCCGAAGACACAATGCATAAACAAAGCACTACAAGTTAAAGCAATAAGATCCCTCACCTCACTTTTTTAGGTGCTGTTGGATGCCCTTTTTACCTTCAGAGCTGCCTTACTTTTTTGCGGCATAGATTCAACCAGGTGCTGGGAATATTCCTCAGAGATTTTGGCCCATATTGAACTGATAGTGTCACACAGTTGCACATCCATGATAGGATGCTCTACTGGATTGAGATCTGGTGACTGTGGAGGCCATTTGAGTATACATGTTCAAGAAACCAGTTTGAGATGATCTGAGCTTTGTAATGTGTTCCATTATTCTCCTGGAACCAGCCATCAGAACATGGGTACATGATCAGCAACAATACTCAGGTAGGTTGTGGTGTTTTTATGACACTAAATTGGTACTAAGGGGCCCAAAGTGTGCCAAGAAAGTGTCCCATACATCATTACACCAATACCAGAAACCTGAACTGTTTATACAAGGCAGGATGGATCAGGGTGGGTTTCATCTAGTTTACTCCAGATTCTGACCCTACCATTCTAAACGTTGCAGCATTTTCTCCCAGAGAACTGCCATTCGCTGGATATTTTCTCTTTTTTGGACCGTTCTCTTTAAACCTTAGAGGTGGTTGTGAGGGAAAATCCCAGAAAACCAGCAATTTCTGAAATGTCAATAATCATGCCACGCTCAGTCACTTCAATCACCTTTCTTCCCCATTTTGATGCTCAGTTTTTCAGCACTTCGTCTGAACTGAGTTGTTGTCATGTGCTTGGCTGATATTAGATATTTGGATTATCAAGCAGCTGAAGATGTGTACCTCACAAAGTCACCAGTGAGAGTATATAGGTTTTGGGTATAATTGTTAGTAATCAGTTTGTTTTGGGTTTTATGAGATTGGTTGATTTCCCTTTAAACTGATCAAACAGAACTGAGATTAGCTGAAAACTGTCTCTTTTTTTTTTTTAAATTTTCAAGCATGAGCATGATTTCACAGCATGGGAGTGTGCTTTAAATTTTGGCCAGCAGACTTTGAGGTTGACTGTGCAGCTTGAAGGTCAGAGGGGAGAGTGTGTTGGTAGGCAGGTGGCTCTAACTCTGGTCTCCCACAGACTGGTGGTCAGACGGACAGCGCTCAGGACAGCCCGCTGAAGAGGCAGCAGGCAAGTGAGACCGACAGAGTGCCAGCATGTGCCTTTATGGCTTTCCCTCCCCTTTAACCTTCCAAACAAAGCTCTGACCCCTAGGTAGCAGCAGACAGCTAATAGCAGAGGAAAGACATGCAGATAATAAAGAAAGCCTTTAATTTTGTACCCAATGAGAGCTTTAAGTGAAGGTTTTTAACAGAATTAATGTAGTATAAAGAAAAGGTCACCACTGTACGGTATTTACTTTTCCCATGGAAATGCATGAATATTTTCATTTTTAAGCATGGTGCAAATAAAAAAAAAAAACTGTATTTCAAAAACATACACATGTAAAACATTTTGCTCCTGGATAAAGTCGTTCCTGTGGAGTTTATTCCAACTGATCTCCTTTCCTTCTGCTAGTGGTGTTGCAACCTTTTTAACCCTTAACCTCTGTCTGTCTCAACCTGCCCTATTTAACATATGGATGTTACTCCTGTGCATTATCTTAGTATCTTAAAGGAAAAATCCACTTGGAAAAAATACCTACAGCCACTAAGTGTAGGTTTTATTGATTATCGTAAATCTCGGTTTTGTTTATTTTGTAAAATGCCAGTAAAATGAGGCCTCTGCAAAATCTTTCAAGCAGTCATGGACTACAGAGCATATTTTTGACTCTTTAAAGTTTTGTCAGGCCAAGATATTTATAAGCCTTTCTTCACCCTTGGTGTAATTTTCACATTTTTAGTAATAAAATTACATTGAATCTGGATTTTTTTTCAAGTACAGCTGCAAAATTTTGTAGCTAAATAAAGTACACGAATAAAAGAGCACAGAACTGCACTGTTTGTGTAAATGTACTGTACCAGTCCATAGAGCAGCAACAGCAATTTCACCTCCTTATAGAGGTGTTTTCTTCTTAAAAATACTTTTTCTCATCTCATACATAATGTACACATTGTCTGGGGACAGCCCTGCGGTATCCTAAGAAAAATAGGAAACTGAAGGAGGAGTTGAGACCATATCACAGACGCGTAAAAGCAGTGGAGTTTTCCTTTAAAGTTTGCTGTGTATGTGCTGTACGTGTATACAGTGCATTCACAAACAGTGAATGATTTTGCTTTCTTCAGTGCCCAGTAAAACTGGGGATGTCTTTATGGAACTGGCCAGTAATTCACTGCTTTGCTTTTCGCCTGACAACTTCTCACCTGTGCTTGTAGACAACCAATGAGAAAGAGGATAACCGCATGAAGAATGTTCCTGTCCCAGTTTACTGTCGCCCTCTGGTGGAGAAGGATCCCAACAGGAAGGTGGGAAAATCAGGAGGGATGAGGGTTTTCTGTGCAAATGAACCACCTTTCTGTCTTTAAACTACTTTTTATTGAGATTTTGCAGACCATGACCACTAACCATGTAATGTTAAGTTGTCCATTATTTTGGATGTTTGACAGTCATGGTGACAAAGTAGGATCAAGCAAATAAGACCCTAGTCACACAAATCTAGAGACTGCTCTGCGACCATCTGGCAGCCAGGGGAAAAATGAGTACTGGTTGCTGGAGGCTGATGGTAGTCACTGGGGAAATATTTTCTAAAGTCACAGTCATGCAGGTCTACAGACTGGTCAGTGACATCCTGACAATCATGTGTTACTAGAGAAGAAAGTGTATTACACATGACAAAAACCTCTTATTGATTAATTTTATTGTTAACAGATTGCTGCAAATGGAGAAGTCTTGCCGTCAAAGTAAAAGTTGCACCTTTTTGAAACATGTTGGCTGCAGCACAGAAGCACAGCTTTTACTTTGAAGGCATTTCGGTTTACTTCATACTTTTCAAAAATAAAAGTATTTGCAGACAAACATTAAAAAAACTACAGCCAACCGTGGCAATCTGCCAGCAACCAAAGAAATCACAAGAAGGTTTTTGGTGTAGCACCTTCTTTTCACCCAGAGAGAGCCAGAGACCTTCAGGAACCACTGCCAACCAGTCGGAAAAATACATTTTCCCTACCATCTGCAATGAACAATGTGGGCATAACCTTACATGAGAAACCTCGGTACTTGAATGTCTGATCTTCACAGTGTGGAATAATGCAGCAGAAGGAGAGGTTCTCTGTTTGAAAAAAGAAGGATTTATTTGACATCTCAGCTAGTCTGGATTCAACTTTACACACACCCAGACTGGACTTTTCAGCAAAGGAGATCTTGAGACATCTTGTATCTTATAGTTTACCTTTAGCAATGATTACTACTGGGGAAAAAGAATGAAAGTACATGTAACTTTTTATGCAAGTATTATGGCACAAACAAATGATTATGCAATGTAGATTATCTTCCATGTCTTAAATGCCCTGAAAACTTTTTCTATCACATGAGTTGTTTTTGCTTTCTCACTGCAAGTAAACATTTTCATCAAAATCTGGTGACAGCTGGTGTTTGGTCACTGCCAATCAAATATGATCAGCCCACACTCACAGAGTCATCATGAAGCAAATGAGCTGGCTGTCTTTGTGCTAATCTCTTAGTATAACAAGTAAGAACTTAATGTGTCCATTGTACTTTGCAACAGCATCTCTCTTAATCATTTATTCGACTTTTTAAAATCATTCTCAGTGAGAAATGCTTGTCTGAAGGGGACATTGCAAGATCCAAATTATGGCTGTGCCAAGAGCCACATTAAGCCTGAACAATGTCATTTTAAAAACGGCCGCTGCTGCTTGCATTTAGAAACCACAATCTCTGTCTCTGACCAGCTTTACCTTTTTTAAATTTCTCCATATGTGTGTTTACATGTGTGTAGCTGTGGTGTGCAGCAGGAGTGGACCTGACAGGATGGAGAATCAGCAGCCAGGAGACAGCAACGGAAAAAGCACCACCGTGCAGCAGCGATCCTCTGCACGCTGAGGAGGATGGAGCTGAGAAGAAGAAGAACCACACCTCTCCCGAGAAGAGGAAGGTAGAAGAGCTGTGGAACCAATCTGGATCTGTTTACAGCTTATTTCAAAGCATGCATTCATGACGGCTAACACTGAACACTGAATTAATAACAATGAAATAATATGTGCAAGAATTATTCTCCTGTTGGGAATAAGTTTAAAAACACAGAGCATGATGCATTTAACTACTCAGTACTATGACAGATAACATACACATGAACCATGGCTGTGGTCAGGTTTCTGACCATTATAGGAGCAGGCTGAATTTTCTAAATACTAAAGAAGGATGCTTTGTGTGCCTGTTAGGGGTAACCCTTGCTTCTCTTTTCTGAACTGAGCAGTTTCTGTCATATTCCAGGCCCACTTCCAGAACAAACGTAGTTTCACAACAGCAGATCCACGTCAGCAGCATTTGCAATCATATTATTAAGGATCCCAGTGTAGGTGTAGCACCAGGGTTCTCTTTTCCTGAGACGTCCTCATAATGTTTTCCATCTTAATTAAGGAAACGTGATTAGGAAAAGACACACAGTAGGAAGTTTGGGTTTTTTTTCCACAGCTGAAGAACAACCCATGACTGTCCTTTCTCTTCAGCATGTTTGTCTCCTCCTTCCTTTGCTCCCTCAGTCAAAGGAGCTCCAGGAAACGGATGCAATGAGCAGTCGAGTGTGGATCCTCACCAGCACCCACACTGCCAGCAAGGTGGTCATCATTGATGCCAACCAGCCAGGCTCACTGGTTGACCAGTTCAATGTCTGCAATGCTCACGTGCTCTGCATCTCTAGCGTGCCAGGTGAGAATGGAAGCACTGCTCTTATACATGTTTGATATGACTGTCTTCAGCTTCTGGTTACTTTGTGGTAAATGTTGGCTTTCTTGCCTTTTGATATGTTAATGTATGCCTGTGCATATGTTTGGTTGCACACAGCTGCCAGTGAGACTGACTATCCAGCTGGAGAGATTGTGTTGGATCCAGGTGATGGTGGAGCAGGGGGAGGAGAGGACACGGGTGGCGTGGAGGGCATGTTGGCTGGCATCACTCTCGTTGGCTGTGCCACCAACTGCAGTGTTGCACGTAGCAACTGTTCCTCTCGCACAGATACGCCCATCATGGACAAAGGACAAGGTGGCCACATGATAAATACTCCTTTGTTTATGTACTGTTAAGGAAAGCGAGATGAGTGCATCTTATAGCTGTGTTTCGCTTTAGCTCCCACTGCTCCACCAATGAATGGGAAGATTCACCCTGCCCAATCAGCTGAGGAAGCCACAGAGGCCACAGAGGTTCCAGAGTCAACAGCCAACAACACAGAAATGAGATCCGGACCTCCAGGACCATTTACTGAGCACGTCTTCACCGATCCTCAGCCTCGTCCAGCAAACGCCACTGATAGGTAGGAGGTCAAAGTCTGACAAGTCAACAGGAATGCCTTGGATAAATTAAAGGGAAAGAAAAAGTTACATCAAGCACTCCATCAAAAGAGTCACAACTTCTCTATTTTGAACCAAGTTCTCTATTTTGAACCTAGAACGCTGCGTTTTTTACACAGGAGCTCAGGCCAGTCAAAGGAGGAAACATCACATCCTCCAGAGTCAGAGGATGGAGGTGATGAGACCAAAAACTACACCAGTGTGGCCCCCACCATGTGGCTTGGAGCCCAAAATGGCTGGTAAATCACTCACAACTTATGCTGAAGCCTCACAGTATATATTATTACAGGTTTTTTTATTACTTTTTTTTGCAGCATTTTTTTTTCACTGGGAAAATTTAAGTCATAAATAAGTTTGGTTTCACACTCTCAGTAGAAAGATTCCCCAAAAGCTTAAGTCAACATGAGATGGATGATTTTTAGTAAACATAAAAGCTTTACAATTATTGTACTGAGTTCTTGTATCTGCTAAAACACATAAATGGTCTCTTTGTGCTTTTTGCTTGGAAGTAACTTGCTTCTGTTTTTCCCTCCAGGCTTTATGTCCATTCAGCTGTGGGAAACTGGAAGAAATGTCTTCACTCCATCAAACTTAAAGACTCAGTGCTCAGTCTAGTGTAAGGAAAATTTATGACACTTACATTTATGTATAGTTGTAAGCAGATTTTTTTTTTTTAATGAATCTCAGTTTCTCCAACGATCTCTGTCTCCTCTGTTATTGCAGGCATGTGAAAGGTCGCGTGCTGGTTGCCCTCGCTGATGGGACGCTCGCGATATTCCACAGATCAGAGGGTATCTGAACTTTAACAGAGCTCCTATACACCAGACTTTTAGTCTGTCATGGGAAGTTATGAAAGCAGTCAGGATTGGACCGTTGCCACAGACTCAAAAAAAAGAACAAAAAAAACGACCAGAGATAAAAACAAAAAACAGTGTGTATAGTCAAGTTAAAAAAAAAAAAAAGAAAGCGCCCAATAACCATCCATAAATAAATTATGATATTAAAGGCACCAAAATGGACATTAGAAATAAATTTAGGAAGATTTATGATCTTTTAATCATAACATGTGGCAAACTGTTTTAATTTGCTTCTGTATTGGTTAGTTGGTTAACACTTGAAGTGTGTCAAGAAGTTTTGGCACACTGTCAATGTCAGCCCTTTTATTTAACTCATTTAAAGAAGCAGAAATGTATAAAGATGTACAAAAATGAATTCCAGAAATAAATATACACAGAGAAAATAAAATTCACATAAACACATTTAGCTCATGTGTGTGTTCCTGTCATCAGATGGTCAATGGGATTTGTCCAACTACCATCTCATGGACCTCGGCCGACCTCATCACTCTATCCGCTGCATGGCTGTGGTCCACGATAAAGTGTGGTGCGGCTACAAGAACAAGATCCATGTCATTCAGCCAAAGAGCATGCAGATTGAGGTGAGGCGTGAATCTGCTGTTGCATCATTGTGCTGGAAATAAAAAGCTTTGCAGCTTCTGTGCAGCAGCGGTGTTATTTCATTTGTAGTAATGCACTAATTTTATCCACTTCTAAATGATTTCTGTGTTGCAGAAGTCCTTCGATGCCCACCCTCGCAGGGAGAGTCAGGTACG
This sequence comes from Pterophyllum scalare, assembly GCA_024447675.2. NCBI lineage: Eukaryota > Metazoa > Chordata > Actinopteri > Cichliformes > Cichlidae > Pterophyllum > Pterophyllum scalare. Next base: position 46,129 of record JAMQGT020013266.1, read on the forward strand.
GCAGCTAGCCTGGATTGGTGATGGAGTCTGGGTGTCGATCCGATTAGATTCAACCTTGCGTCTCTACCATGCGCACACGCACCAGCACCTCCAGGATGTAGACATAGAGCCGTACGTCAGCAAGATGTTGGGTGAGTTTATTTTAGTTTGTATTATGCAAATGGGAGATTTCACTTTTGGAGATTCTCTCAGTCCCGTGTTTGCTATATAGGGAAGTGGCATGACTCAAGTGCAACGTCCCACTCACTCTGGTTCTGTCTTGTAGGTACTGGCAAGCTGGGATTCTCTTTTGTGCGAATCACAGCACTCCTGATTGGTGGAAATCGTCTTTGGGTCGGGACTGGAAACGGTGTCATCATCTCCATCCCACTGACAGAGAGTGAGTCTTGAGTTTTATTTATACAAATGAAAGACCACAAACTTAATAACTATACTCACTAAAAAGTAACTCTATCCCTCCTGATGCTGTCAAAGCAGATACTTAATGCACTTGTTAGACCTCTGTATGTCAACCAGCTCCACCCTCAGCTATAAGCAGTATAAAATATTTGCACGGTCACCATGATTTCACCCGTTGCTTCTGGACTCTGCATTTTTGGAGCCAGAAGTTACCTTATGCAGGTGAAATGGTGGAGTTCTAATTTATCAGCTGACACTAACTGTATGGGTGTGGCATTGAAGCACAGACTTCTGGGATGGTCTGTACCACACAGAAAGCCACAGCAGTTAAACAATGCTTTAAACATGCTCCAAAGGATGCCAACAGCACACACAGTGAAGAGGACCAGTTTAGTGACTCCAAATAGGCAGTGAAGCCTAACAGATGTGTGCCAATCAACGTGGCTGCACCTAACTGACCTATAAAAATTAAATTAAAAAGTCACCTCGTGTAGAGTTGTTACACGTAAAAAGGATTTTTATCCAAAGTTCAGCTGATAGGACTACAAAAAAAGTTAACATGAACCAAATCTTGTCAAATATTCTCCACAAAGGAACTTCGTTATTTGAGTATCCACACAAACTTTCACTCTCCACCACTGCAGCATTTGTTTTCTTCATTAGTTTTCCCATTTTTCTCCCCATGAACTCCCCAGCTATTCCCACCTTCTGTTTTTCTTGCTTCCCTCAGTGGTTTCACCTCTTTCGCAAACTCTCAGTCATAACTGTTACTGTGCTCTTTCTCCCGCTCTCCCTCCACCCTCCTCCGCCTCCCGTAGCGGTGGTCCTTCACCGGGGACAGCTCTTGGGTTTGAGGGGTAAGTGGGAGCGCTCCTAACCTCCTACTGTAGTGATCTACCTGTTTCACCCGGTCAAGCCTTCATGTCTCCTGAAACAATGTAATGTCTGTAGACCTCTTCTGCAGCACATGCTGTTACACTTTGTCTACAATGTGCTTATTCTGCAAGGGTTCATATCAACACTCTTTCAACAGTGAACATTTTGCTGAAGGATGCAAAGTGTGCAACAATTTCACTGTTACCTGAATTTTAAAAGCAGTATTTTACTCATGATTTGCTTTGGATGTCTATGATTTGCTTATTTTTATGCGTAACAAATTCATTGCATGCAGCGGATGTCTTAAAGCCATCTGAGATTATCTGAAACATCCTTTCTTTTCAGTTGATCTGTGGACAAATGTGCATTTTTTTTGTGATTGTATTATGCTACTGAATATAATTTGCTCACAAACATTCGTGACTGGTTGAACTCTTACCCCTTACCTTCACTCTATCAGCCAATAAGGTGTCTCCTACATCCTCTGGCGGGGTGATCCATGTGTACGGTGACGATGGCTCTGAGAAGAGCAGCGGCAGCTTCATCCCCTACTGCTCAATGGCACAGGCCCAGCTCTGTTTCCATGGACACCGTGATGCTGTCAAGTTCTTCGTCTCTGTGCCGGGTAGGCCTGAATTTCTGCTATCTGATAATCTCTACCTTTATTTCTTAATTTTAATGTGTTATTTTTAAACCACACTAATAGCCATGTTTAAATGTACACATCTTGTCCTAAATGTTAAAAGACACATATCTAGACATCATAAGTCTGTGATAGTACTGTATTATGGCTCTGAAAATGTTTATAAACTGATGCAGCTCTGCTTCTTTGCAAACTTTTACAGTGCACAAAGAATTCTTGTAACTTTAGCTCAGGATCTTTAGAGATCTGCGTCAAAAATAATTATTTGGTTCTGATACATTAGCTAGATGTTAAAAAATGAGTGTTTTTTTTTTCCAATGAACAATGACGACACCTGCAATATGATTTGTAATATATATTTGTGTGTGTGTGTGTGTGTGTGTGTGTGTGTGTGAGACAGGCAATGTTCTGGCCACCCTAAATGGCAGTGTGCTGGACAGCCCATCAGAAGGACAGGGCTCCACAGCACCCACGGAGATGGAGGCACAGAGTGTTCAGAACGTGTTGGTGCTAAGTGGAGGCGAAGGCTACATCGACTTCCGCATAGGTGAGTAATAGAACCTGTCCATAAACCGACGACACCACTGCTTAGGCATGGTTATTTGGTTTGAGAAGCTGGAAATAGTACTTTTTTAGTTTGGTTAATCAATTAAAGCTTGATGAAACCTACTGGAATTTTTCAGTCCATGTCACCAGCACAGCTGCAGTATGTAGCTACTGATGCCTGCTTCTTTACCACAGCAGCCCATGCAGATAAGTTGGTTATTCTGTGCAAACAAATCTGAGGTGATCACTTGCAAATAACAGAGCAGACAGTCAGATTTGCTTAAACAGAAAATCTGGTTTGCTGTCTGTCTGAATAAACAATGTGAGTATATTTAGAATCGGGAGAGCTGACCACTATGAGCGACTGTTGAGCCAGAATGAAATAAAAAAGAATGGGTGAAAATTGTAACTGTACTGTTCCTCGGTGTGACCACCGGAGGGCAGTGAACACTCCTGATTCTGTATATTCTCAGGGAAAATGTCATTTATATACAAGTACAACCACCATCACATTTATACATCACATGACATTTAAAAAGAGTCAAACATAGGCCTTTTGGCACCATGAGATTCTTATTCTTTATGGTTACACTGTTCCTACAAAAAAAAGTTTTAATAGCAAAAATCCATGTTTGTGGGGATGTATAATATCTGTATACACACATGCAACTGTATATTTCCATATAGATGTATACACCCCCACTAATACTTGGTTAAATTTCCCTTAGGAATTTGCACTTCAATCAGACACTTTTCATTTAAATTGGTTGGTTTCCTGGCATGGTCCGAGATAGTCCACAAATTTTCAATCAGACTGAGGCCGGGGTTTGAGAAGTCCATTCCAGAACTTTAATGTTAGCCTGCTTCATCAATTCCAGAACCAGTTTTGACATGTTTGGGATCATTGTACTGTTCGACCACCCAACCATATCCAACTTTCGTCCATCTATCTGTTGATTTGAGGTGAAATGAAGAATTTGAAGGTAGTCTTTCTTCATTATTCCATCCACTTTATGCAATGTATCAGTACCACTGGCAGCAAAACTGTCCCAGGGCTTGATGCTACCACCATGACTGACAGCTGGTACTGTGCAGTGTTTAGATTTGAAAGCCTCACCTTTACTCCTCCAAGCATACTTCTTGTCATTGTGGCCAGATAGCTCAATTTTTGTCTCGTCTGACCATAAAACTTTTCTTCATTAGACATCTGGCTTGTTCATGTGGGCAGCTGCAAATTTCAGTTCAGTTTGAAGGTGTAAATTTTTCTTCTTGGTCAGCGCCCTCTCAGTCCATGGTGATGTAAAACCAGTTTCACTGTGGACAGTGATGCTGGCATTCCAGCAGTTTCCAGTTTATATCAAGCATGAACCTTGGTGGTTCCTGAACATCCTAACCAATGTCCTCTTCATCTGAGGGGGACAGTTTGGGTCTTCTTCCAGACCTTGGCAAAGTGGTGACACATCCAAATGACTTGTACTTGCGTAGCTGTTTGAACTGATGATCTTGGAATCTGCATTTACTTAAATATGGCTCCAAAACTTATGTAAATCTACAATTCTCCTTAGATCTTCACTGAGTTCCTTGGACTTTCCCATTGTTCTGAGTATTGGTCAGTCCAATGAGTGCTGTCAAATAATTTTTATGCGGGCAAAGAGAAACTACCAGCTGTAGTCAATTATGATCACTAACGAGAAGTTATCAGGCCTTGTCAAGTTAAGACATTGTAGAACCTTCAGCACTATTTATTAAAAGATGTGGGTGTGTATATATATTTGAGCCTGTATGTATAATTTTGACCCCGCATGGATTAGAGAAAATCCTAAATAAATTGACACTTGTGCACCCAGTGCTTGTTTTTATTTAAAGTTATTAAAGATCAGAAACATCAGCTTCAGAAAGTACAGGAATCACAGGTAGAGAAATAACTTTTTTTTTAACTTCATCAGCACAGAGTGTGGCATGTTTTCATGGCTCCTAAATTCTGTTCTGTTTTTTCTCTTCAGGCGATGGAGAGGATGATGAGACAGAGGAAGGAGAGAGTGGTGGTGGTGGTGGCGTTCCACAGAATAAACCTACTTTGTGCAAAGCTGAACGGAGCCACATCATTGTATGGCAGGTGTCTTATGTACCTGAGTGACGCCTGACATCTGCTTTAACACCTCACCCATCCACCCATCTCCTTAAAGAGATCTCTTCTCCCGCCCAGAAGCTTTCAGCCACCCAAACCTTGTAATTTATCCCCGGGTCATGTAAAAGTTCCCCTCTTTGGCTCTAAAATGGCCATTCAAGCTGTGTATTGTCCCTTGTAACTATTATACCCCCTTCTGCCCCATCACCTTGTAACTTTAATGCCTTGTAAGTACCTCCACTGATCGAGTAACCTGCCTGCCATCCTGTCTCTGTCCCACCCAGGGCACTGTAACGATCTTCATGTGCTTTGTAACCCAGCCTCATAACTACCTCCCTTCTCTGTACCAACCTTATATTCACCCTGTAAGCACACTGTATCTCCTCCTATATTTACCTCAATTATCCTGCATCTGCCCCACTCCTCATCTTGCTCCATTTTGTCATCTGTGAAAACTCCACCTCAATCTAAAGCAAAGCCCAGAGCCCCAACATGCACAAAAATAAGGACGAAAACAGAAGCAGGCACAGCAACAGGAAAGACAACACTGACATGTAAAAGAATCAATTGTACCAACAGCCAATTGGCAGTCTGCTGACAATTAGGGACTTTGTTTTATGCATTTACATATTGACAGTGTGCAAGGAAACAGAAAGCTGAGGTCCTGGTTTAAGGTTGTAGTTCATGCAGAAGTGTGGTGAAAGTTCAGTTTAAGTCAGGATGAGCAGACGCGGAATAGGAAGCCAAAAATACTTCATGCCCCGACTCACTGCAGAAATCCACCCAGCTGCTACTTGAAATACGTTGCATCTCGCAATGAGTTGCCTCTATTTGAAGTGTCCTGATGTGGCTCAAAGGTCAGATCGTGTCCACATCCAGTCAAAGGAGTTGAGTTTAACGTGTCGAGGGTTCGGTCCAGATCTCATTTCTCTCATCTGCCTGGCTGTTGACAGGATGGGTGAGCAGTGGCGTGTTGTCATTGTATGTACAGGGAGTTGTGTAAATCTCCACTGAAGCCCATCCTCTTTGTTCAGTATGGAAATTCTCGCATTGAACTCTGTGTGGATTAAATATTAAACATATTTGTGTGCTCAAAACAGTTGAGTTCTGTTTATGTTGTTTCTGTGTGTCTCTCACTTCACAATAAGCAAAGCATTTTTTAAAAAAAAGGTTAGATTTATTGCTTTTTGTACAGTTTTAACACAGCTTTTTATTAACTGATAAAAGCATGAATGTGACCAATCGGGTAAACTTCATTTAGTGCAGCATCACTTTAACAGGATCATTACAGTGCTTTAAGCATTTGGGGAGCTAAAAACTTTACATTCAAGTACTTTTAACATGACAATCGTTGCACTTGGAAGGTATAGGAAACTAAAAATGTGTGCAAGGCAGCTCTTGTCTTCTTGTATCATACGTGACCTGTTTACATTAGTGTCTCAAACCTTTTTTGAATATTACTTTTTAATACTCTGAACTGAAAATAACATACACTGGAAATAAAACAGAAGCCGAAGCCATCAAGTCTCATCTCAGACAAGTGCTCACTAAGTGCATTTTGTTCAGGTGTTGTCTCACCTCACTGAAGATAAAAAACAAATGAAATGTACAAAGAAATCCAGGAAGGCAGAGATGAACCCTCTGTGTAGCTATAAACTACTAAAGCCAAAACAATCGATCTGAGGTATGACGTGATCCATCTTATGACATGAAAACCAAACCAAAACAAAACAAAACACGGGTTTATGACAGGATGGTGTTCGCAGAGCATGTGCAGAAAGTCAGTTGTAGAGCCAGCAGCTGCTGCTGTTCTCCCAGCGGTGGAGTTCACCCTGGCGAAACCATAGCCCGATTTCCTTCTGCGCGCTCTCCACTGAGTCGCTGCCGTGGATCACGTTTCTGCCAACAAACACATCCAGAACATTGACATTTTGGCAAACTATCTGCCTAAAAGAAAAACTGATTCATTCATTTAAAGAAAAAAAAAAAACCTGATCCAGCTCCAAGTATAAGCTTGATCAAAAGGAAAGTTTTAAGCCTAATCTTGAAAATAGAGAGGGTGTCTGTCTTGAAAATCCAAACTGGGAGCTGGTTCCATAGAAGAGGGGCCTGAAAGCTGAAGGCTCTGCCTCCCATTCTGCTCTTAAGTATCCTAGGAACCACAAGTAAGGCAGCAGTCTGAGAGCGAAGTGCTCTATTGGGATAATAAGGTACTATGAAGATGGGGTCTGATCATTCAAGACCTTGTATGTGAGCAGAAGGATTTTAAATTCAATTCTGAATTTAACAGGGAGCCAGTGAAGAGAAGCCAATATGGGAGAAATCTACTCTCTCTTTCTAGTCCCTGTCAGTACTCTAGCTGCAGCATTTTGGATCAGCTGAAGGCTTTTCAGGGAGCTTTTAGAACAGCCTGATGGTAATGAATTACAACAGTTCAGTCCAGCAGTAATAAATGCACGTAGTAGCTTTTCAGCATCACAGAAGAGATGTTTCTAAATTTACTGATACTGTGCAGATGAAGAAGGCAATCCCACACTATTTAATGCACGTTAAAGGACATATCCTTGTCTAAACGAGTCCAAGATTCCTCTCAGTGTTACTGGAGGCCACTGTAATGCCATCTGGTATCTGATTAGACATCATGTTTGTAAGATTTATAGGGCCAAAAAAAAAGCATGAAAACTTATTACAATAATACTGATCAACTTATCATTTTAACCTTATTATCAAAGTCTGCAATCTCTTGTTGCAAGAATACAGTCAAGTCAGTGACACAGTTTTTGTCTCTGTACACCGCCACAATCAACTTAAATTCACTGGGGCAATCCATGACATAAAAATACAATTCTCCCTCAAGTCCTCCTTTAGGGGCAGGAGAGTGAGATCACTTACCTGCCCACCTCCACACAAAAATCTCCCCGGATGGTTCCAGGCAGTGAGTCTGCAGGGTTGGTCTCTCCCAACATCTTCCGTGCAGTCTTGACCACATCCAAACCCTGCCACACCTGAATGATCACCAGAGTACAGCACATCTGTTATCATAATATCCAGACGACCCCACGAACTACTGAGAAAACCTCAGCATTTCACAATGTGACCCTCATGCCGAGGAGTCTCACCATCGCAACGACTGGTCCCGAGCTCATGTAAGTTATGAGTCCACTGAAGAAGGGCCTGCTCCTCAGGTCCCAATAGTGTTCCCTAAGAAGCTCCTCTGAGGCCTGGTATATAAACAACACGTTAATGGACAATACCATTCATAGTTCGTGTATCTAGACCACAATCAAAAATATTTTGGAAATACAAGGTTGACAATGGGAAATAAAACACCTGCTCCAGACATACCTGCATAAACTTGAGGCCCACCAGTTTGAAGCCTTTCTTCTCAAAACGACGCACAATTTCCCCGACCAGTCTCCGCTGCACGCCATCTGGTTTCACAGCAATGAAGGTGCGCTCATTCACCCCAGTCCAGGCTAGAGTTGAACAGAACATGTTTACATTTGAGTTTAAATGAACAGCGACAAAAATCTGGATAAGTTCTTCAGAGAAACAAGCACGTTTGTCCAGATCACCTGGTTTGTTACTGCGTGCATTTTAAAACCGGGATTATACTTACCTGCATCAGCATGACTGATTTTAACATCAGACGATGAGCACGAGGGTTCGTGTGGATGCCCACGTGCTTGCCCGTTTTTTTTTTGTGACCGCACTAAAAATTTACATTATAGTGCACCAACTACACATGCACCCCAGGTGGCGAACTTCAAAAAAGTATGATGGGAACAACTGCACAGCTGTCGGGTCGCCACCTATTCGTGTCCACAATGAACTATAATCAAGGTCTAACCAACGAATCAGGACTACACTGTTTCAAAAAAATACTGGAGAAGAAAATGTAAACCTTATTAGTAAAATGCCAACTGGACACAAACTGGGGTTCACAAAATGAGTGCAAAAGCAGACATCACCACAGGTTATTTTGCTTGTAGCCTCTGCACCGTGTGGATAAACACAATAAAGGGAACCTATTGTGCTTTTCCTTGTTTTATGTCACATCTGTATTGTTACAGAGATGGACGCTCATATTAAGGGGTGGCTGTGGTTCAGGAGGTATAGCAGGTCATCAACTAATCGGAAGGTTGGTAGTTCAATTCCTGGCTGCTCCAGTCTGCGTGCCAAAGTATCCTTAGGCAAGATACTGAACCCCAAGTTGCTCTCTGATGCAACCGTTAGAGTATGAATGTGTGTGAATGCTAGAAAGAAAGCACTTCAAAGTAGAAAACAGTGCTTGTATGAATGTGTGTGTGAATGGTTACCCATTCACGTGTTGTATAAAGCACTTTGAGTGCTCAGCTACAGTAGAAAAGTGCTATATAAGAACTAGTCCATTTAACATTCAAAAACAAAAACATTAAACGAGGCCAAAATTTCACAGAATGAAGTCAGTGCACGTTAAAGGAACTACTCAGAACTCAAGTTCACTTTGCTTTACTCTTATGCCACTTTTCAACTAGTACCTACTCAACTCAACTCAACTCTCTTTTTAGGGTTTTCCATAAGGTGGTAGTAACTGGTACTTTTTTAGTACCTATTCAGTCATGTTCCAAACTATCTGAGTTGAGCAGAAAATGTGATGCAAGCAGAATGCACGCCACTGATTGGCCAGTGAGAGACATCACTAGATGAGTCATGAGAGTGACTCCTTCACACGAATCAAACCTGCCATTTTTTAAAACCTGGCAACGAGGGAAATGGCTACATACTAACCAACACAGATGTTTTTGTGCTTGGTGGCTGACAATGGACTCTAGAGGAAGCTAGATGGAGCAACCACCTGTTGCGTACAAATGATGATTTTAGGGCTACCTTGCTAAGGTGATACTTAATTGTAATGGAAAATGAACAACACTAAGTAGAGTCGAGTCAACTCGCGCCAAGTAGCTAGTAGTGGAAAAGAGGCATTATTCATCAAGAGAGCTGACATCCATAATTATGGTAATTCCAGAAGCTCACTTAAGCCCCACCCACCTACTGTACTCTTGTTTGCAAGGGGTAGCCAATCAGAAGAGAGCTGGCTTAAAGGGAGAGAGAATGAACTGAGGGGTTGCACCCAGATAAGTAAGAGATCAACAATGATTATTTAAAATTGTGAATCTGCTCTGGTAGATTCCAATAATAGAAGTATGGAGCTGGAAATAAGCACAAAAGGTCGCCTTAAAAACCTTGACATGCATTAGTGCTCATGCGTGAAAACACTACATGCCTGCTTATTTAACCAGCCACATTTTCCACACCCAGAAGGCCTGTGGCGGATAAAACGTAATGCCCTCGTCGGTATTAGTACAGACACGCTCAGCGGGAAGAAACTCCTCAGCCCTTCTGTCAGCTCGCGTCACAAACGTCGCGGTTACAGCTGGTTGGGGGTGTGCGTAAAGTATGTTCGCCGGTGTGTGTCTCACCAAATTCTTCGATTCGCGCGTGTTTAGCCACCAAGTCTTCGAGCTCGGACTGGTCCGGCCGTGCCCTCCTTTTCGGCCCCATTGCAGAACTGCTCCTGCAGCAGCCTATCAGCGCTCACACGAACTATTAATAGGATGATGAATCAACTTTTTCCTCTCGGTGAAGAGGACACATGGACCTCACCGCGTTTACTCGCGCAGACTAGCCGCTCTCAGCATAGGTTAGTTAACAAGCTGACGATAGTTTCACCCACACCTTCATGCTCGTACCGTCAAAGAAGAAAAACTATTAGTCACTCTCCGTTTCTCCTGTTAAAGGAAAGTTAGTGGAGGCTCCATAACACCGCTGCTGTACCGGTTAACTGTGTTGCAGCCTGCAGCTAGCTGAGGCATCTGTCCGGAGAGTTTCCTGCAAACTGGGAGGATATTATTCGATAAAAGTCAGACCAGAGGGTCAACGAGTGACAGAGGAGGAGGTACAAACAGATTTATTACCAACCTGACTGAAAGATATGAGCAAATATGGACAGAAACAAGCAGATCATTGTCCCCGGCTGATGGAGAACACTGTCAACGAGGAGGAGGGAAGGAGGACGCGCGTCCACGCAGCCTGAACGCGGGCTCACGAGAGCGGATGAAACTGCAAATCATGTGGCGCAAACGACCAATGGTATGCCGCTCCCGGAGCTCCCACATTAGTGGTGTGCGATACTGCAAATTTTGGTATCATCCGAAACCAACTACAGATGCTTTTCACTACAGTTTTACGCGTTGGTGCAGCAGGAGTCATTCTCACCACTCTTAATGTAGTTCTGACAACAATTAAGGCATTTTTCATAACAGACATTACAATAAAAACCTTTTTCACATATGTCAATCAGTCAATCACTCCAACTCTGTGATCAATGAATAAAAACACTTTCACCACTGTTTTAAGACTTTATATATATATATATATATATATATATATATATATATATATATATGTGTGTGTGTGTGTGTGTGACTTTGATATATATGTATGTATATATATGTGTATATATATTATATATATATATGTGTGTGTGTATATATATATATATGTACGTATATATATGTATGTATACACACACACATATATATGTGTGTATATATATATATATATATATATATATATATGTGTGTGTGTGTGTGTGTGTGTGTATATATATATGTGTGTATATATATATATATATATATATATATATATATATATATATATGTATATGTATGTATCTTCCTCTTCATTAGTTTTCATAATTCATGGTCAAAAATTGCTTCTTGTGCCTCTTGTAAGTAGCCTCTGCAGAATTTAATTTTCCCCACCAGGGGGCACCACTTGTCAGATTTGTGCTGCCGTGTGTCCTGAGTGCATGGCACCATTTTAAAGTAAGAATTCATCCTTAACTACTACGTTTACATGAACTCACTGCAGCAAAGGACCTCTATATTGGACTCTGCTGCTTTCAGACCGCTGCGTTACTGTGAGCACCAGCGCGGCGAGCACGCGCACGCGCGCACACAGCTGCCAGATGGCGCTCCGAGCTTAAACTCGGAGAGCGGAAAAAATGATTTCATATTAAGCCACAAGGCTTTAAAAAATGACAATATCCATCATTTCAGTTAGTTTTAGTTAGTTTTGTAAACTCACAATTCAGTTTTAGTTAGTTATCGTTTTTCCTTTTGATTTGAGTTTTTATTTATTTCAGTTAACGACAGTGTTTTTTCAGTTTCACTTTTCGTTATTTCGTTCGTTTTTGTTAACTATAATAACCCTGGTTCAGAGGCACGAACTTTATCCCACTGCATTTCAGGCACGTTAGAAATCGTACCGAGTAACACGGGGAAAAAAAGAGGGAATTCGTGTTCAGCACGAATCAATAGATTAAATTTCGTGACAATTAGCGCAAAGTGGAGAAACCGGGAGGGAAAGGCGGAAGACGGAGCGGAATCTGCTCCTGCCGCCAAAATGTCTGATTGGTCAAATTATCCCGCTGGACTTAATTTCAAAAAGTCTTTAAGGAATTTTGAGCAGTCAGCGGGATATCCCAGATTAATCCCAAAGGCGTGGCCAAGTAAATTCATATAAAACAGGACATTATCCACGGACATCCTGACCACCATGTGCAGAGTCGGAAAAAAAAATAAAATCACAAAAGATTGAAACCTCTAACAAGTTTACTTAAAGTAGAACAGCTCAATAAAAAAATGTAATACCACAAAAATAAATACGCTGAAAAAGAAAATTGTTATTATAATTATTATCACTGCTGGGATTGTTGCAGAGAAAACACTTCCATATAGATGTTGTTGTTTCCATGGGAACAATGCTCGGAGCTAAAATGGACATTTTAGAATGCTGCCTTAGCAGTAACTTCCGCAATAAAAAAGCTGACCAGAGTCGCTTTGAAGTACGATGACGTCATCGCCCGTCAAAGCGCTGGACAGTGACGTTGCAGGGGGTGTGTCACCAGAAGGTAGATATAGACCAAATTCAACAAGTTTGTGTTTTGCAAATCAGGAGATTTAAGAAAGCAATATCAGCCTTCAGTATTGAAGTCGAACAAACCAACGACAAAACAATGCCAAAGAGGAAATTATTCAAGAATTTATTTAAGAACGCGAAAGAAGACAAATCACTGCATGAGTCAGTGAGGAGAGAAATAACTGAGCCTGTGGAGCTTCAGGCTGACGATGAGAAATGTGCGACTGCTGCTGACAGCCAGTTAAACATTGCACTTCCGGAGCAGAGCAAGGAATGTTTGGAAAATCCACCTGAGACACTCGAGGAACCAAAGCAAAGTGAGGCGTTTCTGAGGGAAAAGGTGGCTGGGATTGAATCTCTGCTAACACAAAAGGAAGCAGAGAATGAAAATTTGTTGTCAAAGATTCACACTCTTGAGGAAAAAAAGAAAATCTTAACTCAGAAAAACAAGAGACTCACTGATGATCTCGGCCATCTCCGAAGCCTTACTCAGGACAAACATAAGGAGATTAGCCATTTGAAAGAAAAAATAAATGATCTTGAGTGGCAGGTGGATGAGGCTGTACGTGACAAAGAGGCCCAAATGAAATTTCTGAGAGAAAAAATGGAGGAAGAGATTCAAACAGTTCAGATGCAACTGCACGATCTTGAGGAAAACCAAGATGTTCTCCATGATCAAAACAGCCGTGTTGCTGCTGAGCTGATGGAGGCGAAGGAGCACAAACACAAACTACAGGAAGAGAATTTAGAGCTCAGGAAAACTGTGCAAGATTTTAAGGATCAGCTGAGTTTGCTCCAGGAAGAAGAGATATTGGCTGACTCTCAAGAAATGAGGAATCCTGATGCAGAACCGCCTGGTTCGTGGTTTCCCAGTGCCAAATGCCTACTTGTAGGTTTGGGTGTTGCCGTGGGGGGCCTTCTACTTTTTTCAAATTTCTAGGCCGCCTCAATGCATGAATCAGCTGTTCTTCATGGGACTGGGCTGCAGTCTCCTCCAACACTACTGACACTTTCAGCACGGTCCAGTTCCCTTTAAATAATGGAGTGCTGTTTTCCACCTACAGTCCAAAGAGCCTCATGTTGCTTGTATTACCCAAGTCAGAGTAGATGTGTGTGCTCGTTCTCCCCTCAGCCCCAACCGGTTGCAGCAGATGGCTGCCCCTCCCTGAGCCTGGTTCTGCTGGAGGTTTCTTCCTGTTAAAGGGAGTTTTTCCTCCCCACCGTTGCCTTGTGCTTGTTCATAGGGAGGGATGGGAAACAGATGGTAGCCCGTCAGGAAAAGAAAAGGAGATCCTATAGTATATATATATATATATATAAAACACCAGATTTGAGGGTTCATGGATAACAACAATTATATTTAAGCATTTAAATATAATTTTAAATCCAATTTAAATATAATTTTGATCAAACTTGTGGAGTAACCATTACAGAAAATAAAATCTATATATTTTGGTGATTACTGTTAATTTGTTAAGCACTGCACACGAGTGTAAACATGGTTCCAGAAGCATTATGGGATCTGCAGTTCAAAAAGTAAAACACCCTCAAAATCGGTCTGTACAAAGTCATATTTATACTATTTAGAACTGTTTGAAACTTAAATAAATGACAGACTGACCGTTTGAGGAGTTCAATTTTATTTCACAGGAAACTATAAATTTCTACAGATTTATCTTAATAGCTCTGAGAAAGCTTCTTTAAATAAACTTGAGTGTCTTAAATGAATGAACTTCAAACATCTCCAACGCTTTGATTTTAATGGCAACAATTGCGTAATAATTTTCAACAACTTTTAGGGAAATTTCCTGAAAAACATGCTAAATAAATTCCCAGTAATTAAATACGACCGGGTTTCTTTCTGGGAAACGAGACGATGGGAGCGAGCGGGCTCTGCGGAGAACGGGCCATTTACAAAATGTGCCTGATGGTTCTTTGCATCTTAAAAATATAATTTATACCTTCTAGTAATTTCTCAGCACCGATGAACGCCACTGCTGTAACACTAGAAAACACAAAATGTGGATTAAAACACACAAAAATCATCCAACAAAAACATCCACAACATTTCTGAAAGCTAGCTCGGGAGATGCTTCCATCAGATTTCAAGGTGACATGAAAAACATTCAAGTTATAACTTCTGAAATTTCAGCTCCCTCTTCATTAGTTTTCATAATTCATGGTCAAAAACTGCTTCTTGTGCCTCTTGGAAGTTGCCTCTGCAGAATTTAATTTTCCCCACCAGGGGGCACCACTTGTTGTCAGATTTGTGCTGCCGTGTGTCCTGAGTGCATGGCACCATTTTAAAGTAAGAATACATCCTTAACTACTACGTTTACATGAACTCACTGCAGCATCCTGTTTTCATAATGATGGTGAGTTTTTAATGGAAGCTGCAGGAAAACACAAAGAGCAAAATGTGAGAAACAACATCGAGCATCAAAACAACAAAATCCCTGGTGTGACGTGAAGCTTGGTATTACCGGACTGACTCGTGACCTGTATATTCCAGGGCTCTAAGGACTGAGAAACGGGTCCGATAACAGCACGTTTATTCATCGCTTTTTAATCAGTCAACGACGGAGTGGACGGGCAGCCTGCGAGCAGGAGGAGGAAGGCTGGGACCATGAGAGGAGATCCTGGGAGTTTGGTGCAGAGGAGGAGCTTTTAATCTTTTCCCATCTCTAACATCAGGTCCATTCTCCTCCACGTCAGAACCTCGAGGGCACAGATCGATCCCACTTCAGGCAGCCAATCCTGGCCACGTCCTCTTCACCCTCCTCCTCAGCCGTGGCCTCCTAGTACCGCTGGTACTCGGACACCAGGTCGTTCATGTTGCTTTCGGCCTCCGTCAGCTCCATCTCGTACATGCCCTCGCATGTGCACCTGAAAAAGAATCAGTGAGGTGGTTAACACATTGCATGAGGGCGTGCACTCTGGATACACACAGGCCAGAGCTTCGCTCACCAGTGCTGGAAGGCCTTGCGTGGAACATGGTGCTGAACCTCTCGGAGATGCGTTTGAAAAGCTCCTGGATGGCTGTGCTGTTGTAGATGAAAATGGTGGCCACGGGATGTCGCAGACGACAGTCTTCACGTTGTTGGGGATCCACTTCATGAAGCAGCTGCTGTTCTTGATCTGTATGTTCAGCATCTCCTTGTCCACCTCCTTCACGGACAAGTGGCCTCGAGAGAGGGTGGAGATGCTGAGGTAGCGCCCGTGGAGTGGGTGTCAAACATCTGCTGGGTGAGCTTGGGAACGATCAACGCCCTAAAAGAAAAGAAAAGAAAATCTCAGCTGAGATTTAATTATAACAGGCATGACCACCAAACAGCGTCCTGCTGCTCCACCTGTACTGCTCCATCCCATTAGCAGACCGTGGTTATCGGGAACCAGGGTTATAATAGTTTTGGATTTTACATTATAGTTT
Organism: Pterophyllum scalare; assembly: GCA_024447675.2. NCBI lineage: Eukaryota > Metazoa > Chordata > Actinopteri > Cichliformes > Cichlidae > Pterophyllum > Pterophyllum scalare. The sequence goes on from JAMQGT020013266.1 coordinate 62,116, forward strand.
ACTTTTAGTTAGTTTTTACTTTTTTTCTCTAATTCGGTTAGTTTTAATTAGTTTTCAGAGGGATTCATGCTTAGGTTTAGTTAGTTTCAGTATTAGTTTGAGTTGGTTTTGGTTTGTATCTGATACTAAAACTAGCACTGAAACTATCACACATGCATGTGGGGACTCAGAGGAAGAGTGTGCTCTCTCTCCCTCTGAGCACGTGTTCCTGTCTAACCATAGCATCTTCATACTGCCACTTATCTAAACAGAAACTTCGGCCTTCGTCACTCAGTCTTGTCCAAGCTGGTTTTTCATGACCCAGATTCCTGACATCTGAGGTGAGACAGGAGCCTCACACTGAAACTTCTGTGGAAGAAGAAACTGCTGGATACTATTCTGGAAATGTCTAATGAATACAAGGCTCTTTGTGCTCAGTCTTTTGGCTGCAAACATTTTACTTAATGAGTCAAATTCCTCCTTTTTGCCGGATGCAACTCAAGAAATACCAAATGATGGCACATTTTATTATGTGCACCCAATTAATCTTAAATAAAAAGTTTAACATCATTAGCCACCCCCATGATTTTGTCATCATAAGTCAGTGTTAATCTAAACTTACCATATCAAGTTTACTCTCACAGTTTAGTACATTTTTAGTAAACAGTGCAGTGATTGGCGTCACTGGCATGGCAGCTACGATTGATGTCACAGTCAGTGGAGGTTTATTAGTTTTATTTCTTATTACTATTTTTCTATGAAGGTATCTGGACATTATTAGAACAGGAGGTGTGTGACATGAACAGAGGCTACAAACGTCTGATGTAAAATCTCAGCAGACCAAATGGGCAACACGTGTGTCAGAGAAAAACAAAGAAAGTATTTATAGACCATTAAATGTATCTCCTGCACACTGTCATTACAACATTACATTACAACACTTTCATTAAATCTCGTTAAATCTCAGCAGACCAAATGAGCAACAGGTGTGTCTTATAAAGACAATGAAATGCAATTCCTGCACACTACAGACCCAGCCTGTCAGCTGATGACAGCAACATAAATTGGGTGGAGGAGCTGAGCAGCTTCTTCCCTGCTTCAAGGTACAACAACCAGAGACAGCCATCCAACACTCATCAGTCGGCAGCAGCAATCTCATCAGCCCTCCACTCTGCTCTCTCCCACTTGGAGCGGTGGGAGTGTTATGTTTGGCTGCTCTATGTTAACTTCAGCTCTGCATTTAACACTATTCTTCCTGGCAGACTGTGACCAAACTGTCAGCGAATACCACGCTCCACCTGTCTTTGGATCAAAGACTTCTGGACAGACCATTCCTGGAGGGTGCAAGTAGGCCCCACCTCTCCTCAGCCATCAGCCTAAGCACCAGCTCTCCACAGGGCTGTGTATTGAGTCCACTACTTTTCACCCTCAACACACAGAACTGCACCACAAACACCCCAGCAACTGCATCATAAAATTTGACACCACCATGTGGGGCTCATCTGAATTCAAGGAGAACATGCGGCTAAACATGTCGCTCTTGTCCAGTTGGGGAGGGGTCCAGAGAAAAGGGAGTCCAACATGAGAACTGAAGAAGTCTTTCGGATGAGAGGTGAAACAACTTCAAGAAACAAAAAGAAGTCCAGTCGCCTTTTTTCAAGCTCCAGCGATAATAATGTCTTATGTTTATGTAAGTCAGCAGACACGTGACTGCTAACCAGAGATAACCACTGAATTCATTCGGCTCAATTATTTGTTCAAAATCTGTGAGATATGATCTATAAAGGGAGGAAATGGAAATGACACATAATCACAAACACATGAACTAACGCATTAACCTCAAAGCTGGTATTTTAAAATAAAAGACTGGAAAAATTATTTCAAGCAGAATTCTAAAACACAGTGGAGGCTCTGTCATGGTTTGGGGCTTCATTTCAGCCAGTGGTGCTGAGATCTTGTGATTTATCATTCCATTATTGAAGGACATTCAAAGCTTTTCTTTGGATTTTAGCTGCCTTTTATTTCACTCTCTGTCAAGATGAACCCACACTAATTCAATAATGTTGAGGTCCATGCTCTTGGGAAGCCAACTCTTTTTATTGTCCAGTGATTATTAAAAAATTAATTCCCTAATTGTTTAAATAAATAGAATAAATTAAAAAGCAAATGAATGTACTGATATATAGTTTATTGCACTATTAATTATTAAATCACAAAATGCTTTATTTCAATGCCGTGTAACTCTGCTAGTCCTCCATATAAACGGTCCTGATAGAAACAGTGTGCAGCCCTAAATCATGTGCTCATAAAAACAGACTATTTAGTGCCCCCTCCTGGCAGATTTGCGTACATGCAGAGTGACTGCTTGATTTATACTGCTGCAGAGAATCTTTATAGAGCCTGTGACGTAGCCTACACAAGTGGCTAATGCCGTTGTCAGCATTTGTCTTACATCTTGCGGTTGTGTCCCATGTGCGGTGCCAGCGACAATGGAAACAAATAAAATGATGATGGAACTGGAACAAACAAAATCATCACTAATAGAATATGTTGCATGATGCAGCAATCAGATTCTTTGCTTGGCATTAATAGATGCTCAGCCTACAGTTAAATGTGTCAAAGGCAATAAATTCAGTATTAGAACACATTTTTAAGCTGAAATAATCTAGAGATAAGCATCCCGGCAAAAACTCTACAGCAACATGCAAATCAATGTGACAGCAAGCAATTCACTGTGGGGTAGAATATCAAGATATTGGTTTGATGGCACAAGTCTTCTCATCCTCTTCCTTCTGCTTGACATCCTTATGGAAGATTTTTTCATGAGGTTGCTTCACCCAGTTTAGCTCAATATTTCCACTCAAGTTGTCCTCCTTCAATTTCTGATTGAACTGTGAAACACAAAGACCTTACTTTAGTCAGACATAATGTATATAAGAGGTATATATGATGCAAATAATGTGTAAATTTTCCCAGTCTAGTTATTGAATCACTTATTAAAAGGAAAGAGAGTCAGGATAAACTGGAAAGTAATTTTTCTCTTTTGACATCAAGTTGAGACTATAAAGCGCAGATGTTTGAAATCCTGCTCTGAAGTGTGGTTCAAAATACCCATGTCATGTGACCACGACTGACTGAGGTTTTGGTGCAATTCACCTCTGTTTTAGCAGGTGGCTTACCTGCTGCTTTTGGGTTTGATTGACAGTGTGTAAAACAAACCCCCACAAAGCTTTAAAGTCATCAGCAGCAGAGGCAGTAGCAATCACCGAAAAAGACAGTTTGTAGGAACTTCTTGAGAGCCTAACTAGAAAGGCATCGTGGCATCATGTGTAGTGGTTTATATGTTTGCCTAACTAGCATAAAATCCCCAGTGTGAATCGGAGAAGATGTACAAGGATTTGTACATCTTCTCCGATTCACACTGGTCGGGAAGGGTATCTGATGTGAAAGCTCTGCCAAATCAAACCTGGAGAAATCTGCTGTGGTGACCGCAGGTGAATAAGGGAGCAGCCGAAAAGTAGCTGTTAGAGAAACCCACAGATCAACTGCTGATGCCACTGTAGAGGTCAAAAGATACCCCACTGATGAGTTTGTTTCAAGGACACATGAACCACTAATTTATTGACTGGAACAGTGTGTTGCATATCCACACTTTTAGAACCTGGCAAAAAACAAAAAACTATGCACAATCTGCAACAACTGTGAATGGATCTTTTCTAAGACTTGGGAGGTAATTTATAGAACAAGAAGCTGACCCAGCAAAAAAAAAAAAAAGATTTTAAAAAGTTTTATTTTTCACATATAGTTTGACAGGTGGCGGCATTGTTACTCGTCATTTTCCATAAGCATTATTAGACACATTCAGTAACAGTTTATTCTACCATAGACGAAACATCTTCCACAAAGATTATTGGGGCTTACACTTAACTACAAAACTTATGTGGTTATAACAATAAACAAAATAGCCTTTTATTAATAAATTTAATTTTATAAATTAGTTATTAGTTAGTTATGTTGTCCGGGGGCTTGTCCCCCTGTTAGGGTCTCCCATGGCAAATTGGTCCTGGGTGAGAGGTCAGACAAAGAGTGATTCAGAAGACCCCTATGGAAATGTCAACAAGGAAACTGTTTACCCTGCCTGGGAAAGGGTTGCCGAGGCCCCACCCTGGAGCCAGGCCAGGGGAGGGAGCTCGAGGGAGAGCGTCTGGTGGCCGGGCATTAGTCCATGGTGCCTGGCCAGGCGCAGCCCGAAGAGATGACCCACCACCCGCAGGACACATTGTAGGGGTTGGGTGCAGTGTGTGTCAGGCGGTGGCCATGGTCAAAGGCCCTAGCGGACCGATCCCTGGCTATCGAGACTGGCTATTGGGACATGGAATGTCACCTCTCTGGCAGGGAAGGAGCCTGAGCTACCAGCTAGATATAGTTAAGGCTCACCTTAACGTATGGCCTGGGCTCTGGAACCAGTGTCCTGGAGAGAGGCTGGACTCTGTTCCAGTCTGGAGTTGCCCTCGGTGAGAGGTGGCGAGCTTGGGTGGGTATTCTTGTATCCCCCAAGCTTGCTGCCTGTACGTCGGAGTTTTCACCAGTAGACAAGAGGGTTGCTTCCCTGCACCTTTGGGCTGGGGAATGGGTCCTGACTGTTTGCGCTTATACACCAAATGACAGTTCAGGGTACCCACCTTTCTTGAAATCTGGTGACTCCATCGTCCAACTGGGAGACTTCAACACTCACATGGGCAATGACAGTGAGACCTGGAGGGGTGTGATTGGGAGGCACGGCCTGCCCAATCTGAACCCGAATGGTGTTTTGTTATTGGACTTCTGTGCAAACCACAGTTTGTCCATAATGAACACCATGTTCAAACATAAGGATGTCCATGAGTGCACGTGGCACCAGGTTGATGATCAATTTTGTAATCGAATCACCAGATATGCGGCCGTATGTTCTGGACACTTGGGTGAAGAGAGAAGCTGAGCTGTCAACTGATCACCACCTGGTGATGAGTTGGATCAGGTGGTGGGAGAGGATGCTGGACAGACCCGGGGCACCTAAACTTATCGTGAGGGTGGGTGCACTGGGAACGCCTGGCAGAAGCCCCAGTCTGCAAGATTTTCAACTCCCACCTCCAGCAGAACTTCAACAGCATTCCGAGGGAGGTTGAGGACATTGAGTCCGAATGGACCATGTTCCACACCTCCATTGTTGAGGCTGCTGCTCAGAGCTTTGGCTGCAATGTGGTTGGTGCATGTCGTGGTGGTAATCCCCAAACCGGATGGTGGTCACGGGAGGTGAAGGGAGCCATTAATCTGAAGAAGGAGTCCTATCTGGCTTGGTTAGCCTGTGGGACTCTCAAGGAAACTGACAGGTACGGGCAGGCCAAGTGGAACGCGGCTCGGGCGGTGGCTGAAGCAAAAACTCGGGTGCAGATATAGTACTGACAGGGACTAGAAGGAGAGATCATGTTTCTCCCATATTGGCTTCTTTTCATTGGCTCCCTGTTAAATCCAGACATGATTTTAAAATCCTTGTCCTTACATACAAGGTCTTGAATAATCTTATCTTAAAGACCTTCAGCTTTCAGGCCCCTCTTCTCTGGAACCAGCTCCCAGTTTGGGCTTGGGAGACAGACACTCTCTATTTTTAAGATCAGGCTTATAAGTTAGGGCTGGATTAGGTGACACTGAACCCTCCCTCATTAATGTACACTCAGCACCCCATCTTGACAGAAAAAAACAGAAATGTAGAAATTTTTGCAAATGTATTAAAAAAGAAAAACTGAAATATCACATGTCATAAGTATTCAGACCCTTTGCTCAGTATTGAATAGCAGCACCCTTTTGAGCTAGTATAGCCATGAGTCTTCTTGGGAATGATGCAACAAGTTTTCCACACCTGGATTTGGGGATCCTCTGCCATTCTTCCCTGCAGATCCTCTCCAGTTCCCTCAGGTTGGATGGTGAACGTTGGTGGACAGCCATTTTCAGGTCTCTGCAGAGATGCTCACTTGGGTTTAGGTCAGTGATCTTTTGGCCCAGTCTGAGGTCCTGAGCACTCTGGAGGAGGTTTTCTTCCAGGATATCTCTGTACTTGGCCGCATTCATCTTTCCTTCAGTTGCAACCAGTCGTCCTGTCCCTGCAGCTGAAAAACACCCCAACAGCATGATACTGCTACCACCATGTTTCACTGTTGGGATTGTATTGGGCAGGTGATGAGCAGAGCCTGGTTTTCTCCACACATACCACTTAGAATTAACGCCAAAAAGTTCAGTCTTCATCTCATCAGACCAGAGAATCTTATTCTCATAGTCTGGGAGTCCTTCATGTGTTTTAAGGATTATGGAGGCCACTGTGCTCTCAGGAACCTTGAGTGCTGCAGAAATTCTTCTGTAACCTTGGACAGATCTGTGCCTTGCCACAATTCTGTCTCTGAGCTCCTTGGGCAGTTCTTTCGACCTCATGATTCTCATTTGCTCTGACAGCACTGTGAGCTGTGAGGTCTATAGACAGGTGTGTGCCTTTCCTAATCAAGTCCACTCAGTTTAATTAGACACAGCTGGACTCCAATGAAGGAGTAGAACCATCTCAAAGAGGATCAGAAGAAATGGACAGCATGGGAGTTAAATATGAGTGTCACAGCAAAGGGCCTGAATACTTATGACCATGTGATATTTCAGTTTTTCTTTTTTTAATAAATTTGCAAAAATTTCTACATTTCTGTTTTTTTCTGTCAAGATGGGGTGCTGAGTGTACATTAATGAGAAATAAAATGAAAGTTTTTGATTTTAGCAAATGGCTGCAATGAAACAAAGAGTGAAAATTTTAAAGGGGTCTGAATACTTTCCGTACCCACTGTATACTGCAATAGACCTAGGCTGCTGGGGGGGTTCCCATGATGCAATATAGCAGAAAGCTCTCTAGAGGTGTGTATGTGATGTCATGTGAGAAACCTCAATACCCTTCATTACCATTTCCAAGATGTCCTCCTTCAGCTGCTCCATATCCACAACAGCATCAGTTTTCTTCAGCTCCACCTTCATTATCTTCCTCACCTTCATAACTGTTTTTACATAAATGAGCCAAAAGAATAAATTCCATTTGAATTGTAAATTAATTGTAAAAGTTATATATAACAATTAAATAGAAGCTCTGTGACCATTAAATTCTTCTTTAAAACTGGGAGCATGCAAATCAGAACTCACCAGTGTTACAGACAAAGGGCCGTAGGTATTTACAATTAGAGTTGACCCACTTGCCAAACAAAGCACCACAAGAGGCTGTGACTAGAGTAGATGGTTTATCGATAGCCCAGTTAATGAATGAATATGCACTCCCATCTGACCATTTCCATGAATTTCTGTAGAGACCGATCCATGTGTAAGAAGTCACCCTCATCTTCAGCTGTTCATTTTCAGACTGGTTCCTCACACTGGCCAGGTCAGTGTAGCTCTCCCTGCAGTAGCTTTGAGCATCGTCCCAGGACTTAGCCATATTCACAAAGATGAAGCTTGATGTGTCTGTAAAGATTTGAACAGTGTTTCCCTCAAAATTAATTACAAATATCTGAACAATGTTACTTTTACCTCTTATTTTGTCAAGGTGCTTTAAACCTGCACTTGTTTAGTTCATCATTTTATCATTAATATATATATATATATATATATATATATATATATATATATATATATATATATATATATATATATATATATATATATATACATATATGATTAGCATTAGGTTACATATGTTCACTATTTGCTTATTGGTTTAATTTATAGTGGTTAATAGTGATAATATAGTGATTATAGTGATTCATTACTTTTGTTGTAGCAGAAGAATGGTAAAGTGTTTTCACACTCCAGATCTACCCAGTTCCCATTTGCAACCATTGCCACACAAGCTTTATATATTCCTGGACCTTCATTGGGTTCACCATTGTCCCACTTTCTGAAGGCAGCTTCTCCTTCACCATAGTCACCCTGGTCTTCCAGAGACCACCTCCATGCTTCAGTGTCAGTTTGGAGTCCGATCCAGACAGAGCTAATTGAGTTCATCGTTACAAGTTCAGTGAATCTGGCCAAGTCTTGCTCATTATCTACAGTGGCCAGATCAATGTGATTCTTCCTACAGTAATCTTGAGCTTGAGTCCAGTTCATTTGATTTTTAACAAGGTAGTAGATGTGAGGAAAACAGGCAGGTATGAAACACAGTCCTGTGGTAATGACAAAGATAGTTTACTCACAGCTTATGAATGCATATGACAATATGGATCGACTCATTATTGTGTGTTCAATGTGGCAAAGGCAGATTGACACATTGTTAACTTCAGACACTCAATTCAATTTTGCTTAATTTTGAAAAAAAAAAGAATTTCTTCCTCTGTTATGGATTCACGTCAAAATAAATATGAATTTTAGAGGTCTGTGGAAAGAAATGATTTACACTGACCTGACAGGATGATCATCATAACTGCAGTCATGATGTTGGAAAACTCATTTGTACCTTAAAATAATATTAAATACCACTCTTCTTGTATTCCAAGTAAAAAAAAAAAGATTCTCATCAACAACAAGAGCATTAACATTTTTGATTAACTGCATTACATTTAATACACAAAAACATTGTGTGGTTCTTTTTTTTAACAAATGTTTTCTTTGTGCTTACCTGAAATAAATGTCAGTTACCAGTAAAAACCAAGCAGCTGAAACAAACACTGTAAGCCTCTTTCCATCTGTGTAAAGTTTGTGTATTCTCAGTGCAGTACTTAGATTGGAAAGAAATGCTCTTGATTTTGTGTGTGTTCTACTAAATTAGTGTGTAACATCTGTCCTTAAAGATAACCTGTGACAGCATGGGGGATGAGTCAACCAAATTTTGTTCATTTCCCCAGCACAAAATGTAAATAACTAAATCCCTGTTCTATCCAGTTTTGTAGGAATGACACAACTGGGACTGCGCTTGCCTGCAAACACAACCTTCATGTTGAGCTCAGTTACACACCTGTAAGATTTTGTTGATGGTGGTGTCTTTAGTCTCACTCTCATTTTCTGCTGGGTTGTCTGTATGGCTTTGAAAACACATTATTTTTAATATTTACCAACATTCAGTGACTCTTTTTGTCCTATGAATGAAGGCACTGTGATCCTGGAAGAGAGCAAAGAAATGCTTCATCATTTTTTTACAGTGACCCTTCCATCTTCGGAGACAAGAGTACTTTTGATGCTTTACCATCTTTCTGTTCAGACCTGTGCAGACCTCCATATTCACATACAAATTATTTTCTTCTTCTCTTTAATTAACTAAATGAAGTCACTGCTCCCATCTAGACAAATTCTTACACAATGAAATTACACATAAAATGTGGCAAGAGAGAAACAGGATTTACCAAAAGAAGAACACGCAAGTACATCATGAATCTGATGTGCACTTTTCTCAGGACTTTACTGAAAAAGAAAAAAAAACAAAACAAAAGGATGAATACTCAATGTATTTTGCACTTGTTTTTATTTTTAAAAAAGTCACTTTGATTTTTACCAGATCATAAATAATAATGTTTGTTTGTTTTGTTTTTTTAAAAAAAAGGTTGGGTCTTTTTGAGGCAAGAATTTTGCCTCAGTGTATTCATTTGTGATGAATCAGAAACATGGTTTGCTTCACAATAAAGGCTAACCATACCAGTAGCAGTGGTAGTAGCAGGTGTGTAAAAGTGCTGGACATTTAAGTGTTTTTATTGTTGAGATGATTCTAAAACCAAATATTTCCCACAATCATGAACATGCTGGACTCCAACAACAAAACTGCACTGAGAGTAAAATGCATGCTGAATTCAGGTAAGTTGGTGATTTATAAATGGGTGCTCCATAAACAACATGGAGATGCACATGCTTGTGTATATAGACGATACTGCCAAAAGTACTGTATATTCCCATCCAAATCACTGAATTCAGATGTTTCAGCTTCCACTTCCACGGCCACGTGTATATAAAACCAAGCACCTAGGCATGCAGACTGCTTCTGGAAACATTTGTGAAAGAATGGGTCGCTCTCAGGAGCTCAGTGAATTCCAGCGTGGTACTGTAATAGGATGCCACCTGTGCAACAAGTACAGTCATGAAATTTCCTCACTACTAATTTTCCACAGTCAACTGTTAGTGGTATTATAACAAAGTAGAAGCAATTGGGAATGACAGAGCGGGGTCAGCGGATGCTGAGACACATAGTGCGTAGAGGTTGTCAACTTTCTGTGAGTCAGTCACTACAAACCTCCAAACTTCATGTGGCCTTCATGTGTCCTGTCCTTTATACCACTGCATCAGATACAGTGGTATGAAGGACACCACTACTGGACTCTAGAGCAGTGGAGACATGTTCTCTAGACTGACAAATCACATTTCTTGGTCTGGCAATCTCATGGACAAGGCTGGGTTTGGTGGTTGCCAGGAGAACAGTACTTGTCTGTCTACACTATGCTAAGTGTAAAGTTTGGTGGAGGGGGGATTATGGTGTGGGGTTGTTTTTCAGGAGTTGGGCTCAGCCCCTTAGTTTCAGTGAAATAAACTCTTAATGCTTCAGCATACCAAGACATTTTGGACAATTTCATGCTTCTAACTTTGTTTGGGGATGGCCACTTCCTGTTGCACAGCAGTGCACAAAGCAAGGACCATAAAGACCTGGATGAGCAAGTTTGGTGGAAGAACTTGGCTGGCCTGCACAGAGTCCTGACCTCAACCTGTTAGAACACCTATGGGATGAATTAGAGCGGATATTGCGATCCAACATCAGTGTCTGACCTCACAAATCCACTTCTGGAAGAATGGTCAAAAATTCCCAAAAACACACTCCTTGTGGAAAGCCTTCCCAGAAGAGTTGAAGCTGTTATAGCTGTAAAGGGTGGGCCAACATCATATTAAACCCTACGGATTAAGAATGGGATGTCACTCAAGTTTGTATGTGTTTAAAGGCAGATGAGTGAATACTTTTTGCAACACAGTAAATGAGGAACTTTAGTTTTATCCAGATTGTGAAAAAAAACAGCGGAGCTCTTAATGGCCATGAACTATGAAAAAGTCATTGGCCCACTGAGAACTGTACTTGATTCAAGGTAAATCAAGAGTAAAATGTGATATTTGTTTATATTAAAATGAAACTGGCTGCAGCTCTCTGCTTAATTTGATATGAAAAGCAAATCAAACCAAAATCAAAGCAGGCTACAATTTGAGAGAGGGCCTCGGAGAAAAGAGTAGAATTGTTGAAGCATGAATTCCAAAATCTTAACTTTAATTAAACTGATCTTTGCATGAGTCATATGTATTTGATATGGAGAATAATAATATGTTTTTTTCTGAATTTGTTTCTTGATAATTTGTTTCATGTTCTTGAAGAATATGAAACAAATTATCATTAAATTCTCAAACTGTCTGCAGCTGCATGATCAGGATGATATGACAGCAGGTCATTGCTTGATCAGAAGAACCAACTTCTAGCACATCACAGAATTACTTTTGCAGGGACCCCTTGTTATCACATTTTTGCACTATTATTTCCTGTGCTGGTTACCGCTCCAGGATACCATCTTGCTGTTTGGTCAAGTTTAGGCACAAAAATTACCTGGTAAAATATGCTGACAAACAAGTGAAGCCACAGTAAAAGTCAACTGCTGCTCATTACATTAAGTGAAGGACTCACACTCGCTTTTCCAGTAGGTGACTGGGAGCTGTTTCATATATTGCTTTTGGAACGTTTGTATATTAGTTTGAAGTAAAATTTGCTAAACCTAATTATGATCTAGGGTCAACATGTTTAAAGAATCTTTATATGTATAGAGTTTTTTTTTCACTTCTGTTTACTTTCAGGACATAGAAATTAACTGTAAATAAATGAAAATAAAACATTATGTAGAAAACATAGAAAGCAGCCACACGCGCGCAGTATAACTTGCAACATTTCAACACAGTTTTGAAGTAAAAACAGATGTGACTGTGCTTTCAAATGAAGATTCAAATGGTATTTATTCAAATATTCTCCTTGGAAAGATGAAGGGATTTATTTTACTAAACAAATGAACTTGGATGACTTACTTTCTTTACATTTCCATGGAAACTTTGAAAAAACAGACAGCATTCACACAAAACACACTACTTCTACACTATGAATACATAACCATTCAAGTCTTCTTTCTGCTTCTTGTTTGATATATAACAACTGAATTTCATTTGAAGAACAAATTATCCAACAAATTGACAGAAAAACTCATTGGTGGAGTCCTATAGCACATACAGTGTAGTTACAGGCTATGTTTTGTTTTTTTATTTTTTAGTAATACTGTTAAAAATGTAAAAAACAAAAAAACAGAAAACTGTTAAAATGTTAAGTGCTGATTCAGTTTCTTTGCTCCAACTCCCATATTATTATATTAACACAAGGGAATACAAATTTTATGTCAACCAAAATTCAAATTTACTCAGCTTGAACATCTTTTATGTACAACAAGAGCAGAGTAAATCAAAAAGAACAACAAGAACAAGAAAACCAAGGAATCGAGAACGCCATTCAGCAGTATTCAAACTCTAACGAAGAAGTAGAAAATGAGGGATTCTGTTGAAACCAAGCCAAAACTATCAGCCACAATTGCTAGGAAAAATGTTCAGAGTGTGAGCTACACAGGCATAGGGAACTTGATTTAAATTGGTGGCAAGATGAATGCAACATGTTATCAGAAAATACTGAAGGAACATTTGCGCTCAGCCCAGAAACTGCACATGGGGCGCACTTGGATATTCCAACATGACAATAATCCAAAACACAAGGCCAAGTCACTCTGTCATTGGCTTCAGTAGAAAAAAGTGAAGGTTCTGGGTGGCCATCTCAATCTCCTGACCTCAGTATCATTGAGCCACTCTGGGGAGATCTCAAACGTGCAGTTCATGCAAGACAGCGTGCAAATTTGCAGAAAGTGGAGGCATTTTGCCAAGAAGAATGGGCAGTTTTACCATCTGAGCAAATAAAATGCCTCATCCACAACAACCACAAAAAAACTTCAGGTTGTCATTGATGTCAAAGGAGGCAATACATGACTAGGGTATGTAAATGATTGGTAAGGGTCAATTGGGTTGTTTCTGTTGTCATGGTTTAAGAACAACAACAAAAAAAAATCACAAACACACACAACTCTTTGATAATAAATGACTTTACCCAACCACTAACCATGAGTGAAAGAAAGGTTTTGTGTTATCATTCATATTCTTTGAAAATGGACAAAAAAAAAATCACAATAAAATGTGATAATAAAATCACAAATTCTGCCAGGGTATGTAAACTTTTGAGCACAACTGTAATGCCATTATCACCTGGACTATTCCAGTGCATCCTTCTCACAGTGGTACATCTTATCTGTCCAGTACTGAAAAGTCATTGGTTAATAGTTGACAGAGATTATTTTGAAAAGTCAGTGATCTATACCAGATGATGTTTAAAAATCACAGATTTATATTTGTTCAGGAGATGATCCTGTGGTAGATGACATTACTGCACCCCAGCCTTCTGTGATTATGTCAGGTAAGCATTTACTTATTTTCTAATAATTGAACTGTGTGAAAGGTATTTTTAACCAATTTTATGTATATTGTCAAATACTGTGTGTAGTGATACAGAGATTTGTGGCAGTCACAATGGTCATTATTAGACACTTCTAAATTGTCATTAATTGAAGCTAACTTGTTAACATAACTGATAGATGACAGCAGGATTGTGTTCACTATGATGAGTCAGGGAAAGAGAGTGGGAGAGAGACATATATTCAGTAGAAAATCCCCAGATCTGAACAAAGTATGCCCTTTTCATAATTTCTTTTTTTCCCCGAATTTCTTAATCCACTTTTTGCTTTTGCATTTTCTTTTTTGTAGATGAGGTGACTCAGCAAATGAAGGCAGTGTCAGTCTGAGAATTTATCTTCACCTATAGGCAGATCACAGGTACGATCCAAGCCGGGCGGAGGCAGGGCATCACACAATGTAGGAGGGAATTCACCCAAAGTGATTTTAAACTAATCGTAATTTAATAAATAAACATTTTAAATGATGTAAAGTTGTCGGTTGTCATTTACATGTTAAGACAAATTCCAAATAAGGTCATCACATTTGGGAAATCACCATCTACTGCATTGCACTGAACAGGAGTGGCCCTCCAATCTCATTGTGCATTCTGTATAATGACAAATAAAGACATTCTATTCTATTCTATTCTATTCTATTCTAGTCTAGTCTAGTCTAGTCTATTCTATCTCCAAACTGTCAAATTAACTGCTTTCATGCAGTGCCTGAGCACTAAAGCATCTTTACCCCTGATTATCTTGAATCTGATTGAAGATCCCATGGTTTTGATAATTGCAAATGACAGGCTATATGGGCTTTATATGCAAATGGAAAAAACTATGAACAGAGAGGTAGTAGCTAATGAGGTTGACCCTCTGTGGCCGACTGCTGCTTCCTCAGCGTATGCCACAACGCTTTGCATATCATTGGCCTTTTATGGACCTCGGTATCTTTCACATTTTCACAGATAAGAAAGCAAGTTAGAAAATGTAAAATGTGAAAATTACAATTAGGAGGTAATATGAAATAAGTTTTGAAAACTTTTTTTTACTTTAATTTCATTTAGAATTTAATTTATCAAGCTCCATCAATTTATTTTAATAGCAAAACCCTGATACTACACACGGGAGATGGGGAGCATTCAAACACACACACATGATACTTACAGTATGATGCTCTGATACACTATATTGTGACACAGCATTCTAATCTGAGTGTCATGGTCCTGGGCCCGTAGCCCAGTGTTTTGAGTTTCTTTTTGTGAAGTTCTGTTCGTTGTTTTATTTCTGGTTGTGTTTGTAGCTTAGTATAAGGATTTTAGTTTGCCTTTGGTTTCTGTTTAGTTTTCCATGTTAGTTCTGGCCTTCCCTGTGTTCCTGTGTGTGTTGTCTGTGTCTTATATTGGCCCTTCTGTGTTTAGTTTCCCTTCCTGTTGTTTCCATGTGTGGTGTTTGGGTTTCCCTGTGTGTTGTATTTAGGTTTGTTTTGGCCATGTTCAGTCTCCTTCTGTGTGTCAGTCTCCCTGTGTTAAGTCTGCATGTATTTGGTTAGGTTATTTCCTGTTTTATTTTGACAGTCCTTTGTCCTGTGTTCTTGTATTTAAGTTGCTTCCCCGTGTCGTTTGCATAATTATGTTCAGCTGTGCTCACCACCTGTGGCCCGTTCCCTCATCATCCCTTTGTGTATTTAGTGCCTGTGTTTTGCCCTGGTCCTTGTCACGTCGTCAGTTAATCAGTTTGTTCTTCCTGCCGTGTGCTTATGTTATGCTTTCAGTGATGGTTAAGATTATGCTTCAAGTTATGTTCAAGTCATGACTGTTTATTAAAGTTTACTCTAAAGCTCCTCGTCTTGTGAAGTCCTGCACTGGGGTCCTCCACTATGTCAGCCACAGCAGCAAACGTGACACTGAGATTCCACTCTATAGTGTGCTCAATTGTACTGTCAAATGTACAAATTATATATGATTGTGTAATTTGTATAAAATATTTTTATGCACCTTAGACAGTGCCCTAGGCACTGTTTATGCAAAGTACTGTACATGCACACATACTCTACATAGATTTATTCTGCATTGTTATTTTTGTTATAGGTTGTTTTGGAATAAATAAAGTATATATTTTTAACATATGATTTTTGTCATTGTAAGTCAGTGTTAATCTAAACTTACCATATCAAGTTTACTCTCACAGTTTAGTACATTTTTAGTAAACAGTGTAGTGATTGGTGTCACTGGCATGGTAGCTAAGGCTGATGTCACAGTCAGTGGAGGTTTATTAGTTTTATTTCTTATTACTATTTTTCTATGAAGGTATCTGGACATTATTAGAACAGGAGGTGTGTAACATGAGCAGAGGCTACAAACGTCTGATGTAAAATCTCAGCAGACCAAATGGGCAACACGTGTGTCGGAGAAAAACAAAGAAAGTCTTTATAGACCATTAAATGTACCTCCTGCACACTGTCATTACAACATTACATTACAACACTTTCTTAAACATCACTTGTTTAAGTTGAGCTTTTTTGCCCTCACTATATTGGTGCTTTGAAACTGGACATGATGACAAATGGGTAGTTTGGTAGGCACCTAGGAGTGTGCCCCCACTGACCATCAGATTCTTTTCAGACGAAGGAGCTGCATCCTTTTTTCAGACAGTCCATAGGGAAAATAAGGCCACCCCTTCTTCTTCCAATTTCTTCAATTATTGGAAATAACCCTGAATTTGACCAGTGGTACAACAAGCTCCACTAGATCAGGCTATTTTTTTTTCTCAAGATGCTCTGTTAATATGCTGCTTAAGGTTACACAAGTGACAGGCATGTAAGATAAACCAGCAGCATACTGAAACCCAGCAGTGACTCTTGCTATGATACTCTGATGATGCTGCTGGGCTTTTTTAAGAATTTATTTTTGCTTATTAGTGCACAACAGAATACTGTCAATTTATCCCGTGTACATAAGGTATATTCACTAACATATCACATCAAATTTGGGCAGCTTCATGAACAATTAAAACTAAGCTTTATCATGTGCATTAGCATGTACAGCTATGGCATTTCTGTATCTAGGACAATATGTAGATACAGAAAATGCTTTTTCAATTTCTCTGTGGGTTAGTGCCCTCTTTAGCTACCTTATGTAGTTACTATGGATTACCTTCATACATATTATTATGATTAGGGTTCTGAAGGTTCTATTGATGTATAGTGAGTTATAATATTCCACACAACGGTACTACAGCATGTATAACTGTAACGATATGGTCTGGCAGACTTGTTCTATTATAGGTCTCAAAGAGCAATGAGTCTAACTAGATGATGTTACTTGAAATGATCTGACTTCTTAAATCTGCTGAATCTGATGGTACATAAGTGTGATAGCAGAGCTTAAATAGACTATAACCAAGTCAAGTTTGCTGAGCAATATAAATGCCACACAGCTGAATTACCTGCACATACAAAACCATTTTTTAAAAAAACAAAACAAAAAAAACATCACCACTTACAAGGCGCCACAATTTATCTCAAATTTAATATTCAGCACATGACACCACACACATACACGAGGCCCTGCATCAGGAGATGTCATCAGGATTAAGCAGGACACTGAGACATTTTGTCAGCGCTGATCTGGTCCAGCAATGTCCATAATTAGTGAACATTTAGGTTCAGCTATCACACCGCTGTCCCCTCTTTCCTCTGTTGCTCTTGTTCCAGCCTGCGGAAATAGTCTTTGCTAAGCAGAACGTCCCTTTTTAAAGGCAGGAAGGGTTCCTCTGTCGCTCTGCTACCTTCTGCTTTCTTCTGCTGTGCCAGCAGCATGGCACGGAGCAGGGGAGGGTAGGGGACATTTCGGACGGGTGGCTCAGGGAGGGGCTCAAAGTCCTTAAATTGCTGCTCTGTGTGTTTGGGAATCAGGCGCCAGTCGTGGTACATCGCCTTTTCCACCTCCTTGACCTCACTCTCCTGTTTCCCTGCAAAGGACAGTTTTGAGAATATTTACTAAATCAACACAGATGTTCATACTGAGCCTAAAACAGATTACAATGACCCACAGGATACACGTGAAAACACTAATTAATCTAATCTTACCTTTGTAAGTGAGGATCCCCCATGCTCTGCCATGATCCATGTTCTACAAAACACAAGAAACACCCCATCCTTTAGTTACAGGATGCATGCCCACCCTACCAAACATGTCTCTCACTTGTATCCAGCATGTCAGCATGCAGGGATCCACACTCTCACCTCTGCTGTGTAGTCCACCTTGACCTTGGTGATCTGCCAATAACTGGGCTCCGAATGGTCCTCCAGCCAGGACTTGCGGGTGAAGAGATGGCCTACTCCGAACATCCTCATCCCGGCCATGAGGGAGAAGAGGCGGCTCTCCCTGCGGACATCCTGCCAGGCCAGCACAGGCAGCATCTTCCCGGTGTGTGGCCGTTTCATCGTCTCGTAGTCCAGGGCGTACTTCTGGGACTCCCGCGGCCGGGACTTGAGCTCTCTGTACGCCCGGACCTTCCGAGCCATTTCCGCTATGAGGCGAAGTCTCTTCTTCTTCACCATGTCGGCAGCTTCTTCCTCACGTCACCTGTCTATGGACACCGGTCAGCGATTATCCTGAAAAACACGGAATTTGTGTAATTAGCCGGCTACATTCAAAATAAAACAAGTAATTAGTCGTTTCGCACACTGATTCCGACAGACAAAGGTGCGCTACCACTCACTGACAGCGTTTAAACTCGGCAATATCGACATTAAATACCTGAAAACTCTCCCGAAGCAGCGATGCGGAATACTCGACCTCCTCAAATAAGGTGCAGAGCTTCCGCTGATTACTTTGGTCCGACCCTAAAAGTCTTCCGTGTGAACAGCCAGTGTGCTTTCGTTCCGTGTAAAGAAGATTTACACGTGAAAGGAGACGCCTAGTCTTAAGGGAAAAAAATATAATTACAAAATTTATGTCCAGATAAACTAATTTGCTCTGCTACTTTATTTGTTTAATTTGTCACAGTAATCACTGTCAGTGTGCCAGTGTCAGGGAAATGCCTGATTTGCAGCTGTTTAGCTGAGAGTCATTAAAATAGTAACATACACCAAAGAGGCAAATACAAATGATTTTAAATACATAACAACTATTTAGTAAGTATTTAAAATGCATTACGTTTACTTTATTTAACTGATCAATAATAATAATTTTATTCATATAACATTCAAGGAGAGATAAAAGTAATACAGCATAAGATATGGGGATACTGGCAGCACAAGGAGATAAAAGAGAGGAACAAAGCCAAAAATGGGATAAATTAAAAGCAAATATTAAAATTTAAAAAAAAAATCACTGGAAGAAGATAATAAAACCAGTCATGAAGGACGACAAAGACATAACTCACAGTGGAGGCACAGAAAAAGCCTGTTTATAAAAATAGGTCTTTAAGAGGGCTTTAAAAGACGATAGTGAGTCAGTTTGGCCTCCTCATATATATACATCAGTTTATTTCCAAACCTAAATGGACAGAAATTTTAAAATAAATGACGGAGCAAAATATTTTTGTGTGAATCATATTCAAAAAGAAAAGTGCTCAGCTGTATGTAAATTCTATGCCTTTTTTAAATAAACATTTAATAATCAATATTCTTTCTTTCTGGATTGCTGTTTTGATTATAGTGATGTTTTTAAATAGAAATTACAAATGATTAAAAGAGAAAAAAATATATACTTAATCAAGAAATTGCCTAATTGCCTGTGAAATCAGACATTTATAAAAACCTAAACCTAGCTGTACAGTGCACAGTACCACACTCACCAGCCAATATGTTAGGTACACCTAACAAGATCAACTCCTTGTTAACGCAAATGTCTAATCAATCGCATCACATATGCATGTATGCACATAGACAAAGTCCAGAAGACCTGCTGAGCATTAAGAAAGGTGATTTAAACAACTTTGAACTTTGACTTTGGTTGTGTCAAAAAACTGCTGATCTGGTGGGATTTTCCAGCACTACCATCTCTAGGTTTTACAGAGGCCTCCACAGTCACCAGACCTCAAATCAATAGACTACCTTTGGGATATGGATTGCTGAATCTTTGCCGTGAAGAACTAAGTAGCTCTGAATGCACAAGGGGGTCCAACCCATTATTAGTAAGGTGTACCTAACAGAGTGGTTGGTGTGTGTGTGCAGATTAACACCAGGCGGTAAATCAAGAGTTTATCTCCATTACTAAAGAATCTCAAAGTGCACATGGGGAAGATGACTGTGCTGGGAGAAATTTGACACAAACAGCAATGACTCATGGTCAGCTGCAAACACATAGCTGTCCTGCTGATCTGCCATCAGTCTGAACATGACCAGCCCCAGTAGTAGATGAACAAATACAGTCCTTGCTGCATATTTAGCATTCAATTTATTTTCAGCTGAAAATCATGCTGATACAGAAAAAGGCAAGTAAAGGTCTTCACATACAGTATTAATAATATGACACGGTATAGAAGAAACACTTAGACTTTACAGTAAAACAGTAAGAAAAAAGTGCTTTGATGCACCAACATGAGGACAAATTGATCTGCTGGACCACAATTAACCTCTTGGTGGTTACATTACTCCATCTACCTGTGGGGAGGGGAGGGGCTCTGAGGGTTTTCACCCAAATAGATGTGTGACTGGTGAGCGATGAGCGTGGTCCTTTGGTACTATCCCTGCTGCTCCATAACAACTCCCACTGTCACAGATAATGCTTGTGTTGCATAGTACCTTAGGCCTTTGTCTCACTGTATTTAAACCAAGAACTCTGAGATCAGAAACGGGTGCCTGACACATGCGTCAAACACTAATGTTACATTATTATGGATTGCTACTACAGAGAAACTAAAAGTAATTATTTACATATCTGACCCACGTGTATCACGGTAAGCCAGTCTGTCATTCGTGAACACTCAAATCTATTGAGTACCCTCAGCTTCTCCACAGTGAAAAACGGATATATACAAAAGGTGTTTGTATATACTGGGACGAGATGCATCCACATTTACATTCTTATTGTTTGTCCCAACCATCAACAGTATAAAAGATGGACTTCGCTTCTTGGCTGTGAAAAGTGAGTCTCCACTTTTCACAGCCTGACTGTGGTTGCTAAAAGACTTCTTTTCCTATAGAGGTCTATGGAAAAATGGCCTTCTGAGTTTATGGTCTCAGTCACTCATTCCAGGTTATATTGCATAAAACTTTATCAGTTTTGTAAATTCTGGTCATTTTAAGTATCAGAAAGGAGGATTATCCAAAATATGCTGATTGGTATCCAATTAGCATGCGGTTTCACGGTCAGCTCTCGTCACATCTGGTCTAAAAACAGTGAGACGGCAACAGCGAACATGCTAGGTGTCATGGTAGCTACGTCCATCTTTAATACCATCGATGGTCCCAGCTGATTATTGCAACATGCCATTTTCTAGAAAGGCGTTATGTCCCAATGATTGGTGATAGGAAAATTTAGCAACATTTTGGGCAGTGATGCAGTCTAGGTGATGTTGCCTTTGTCCATTGCCTGAGTAGATTATAAGAAACTGTAGATCTGGATGACATTACAGAGAAACAAGCCAGTCACGGCCTTTATCAGTTAAATTGCCCATTTACTTTTGAGCCCATGAGAATATGGAAAAAAGGCTGTTAAACCTCCTGAATTCAAACCTGAAGTCTAAACTTCAATCACATCTTAACTGCTTCATTTCTTTTCCAGACTCTCTGAACTTACAGTGGTGATTATAGCAATAGTAACAGTGGGTCTGTAATAAAGATGACCCCTTTGATCATATAAAGCCATATTTGGACAAAATAATTTTTTAAGAACCATATTCATATTAAAAGAGTTTTGGGAGTGGATTAGACAGCAGGAGAATGGATATCTTTCTGTACACATTTTAGTATCTATTTTCTGCTAATGCACTACACTAGAAAGGATTTACAATAGTTTGAACTTTATAAGTCTCTTCTGAACCCAAATTAAGGGGAAAAAAAGCTGCATAAACAGATTGATACCAAAATAAAAGCTTGACATTCAAAATATTGTCAGTTAAAGAAAATGAAAAAAGTATCAGCAATGAAAAGGCTTACAAAAAAAATCAGAGTTAAAAGAGCTAGACTAAATGATGCATACTGTGTTTTAGAAAAGACAATCAACAAGTAACAACTTTCAGAAGCTGGTGGCTAGATGGATGTAACGTAACAGGTTTATCAAGAAGCAAAGCTTATCTGACACGTGACTTACTCCAAAATTATCGCTGTTCCATGAAAAACAAAACAGGGCTTAAAGGCTACAAAATGCATTCAGGTTAATTTACCTTGTAATATTTAACTTTTAGCATTTAAGGAGTGACCAGTAGTTACAAAATATAGAATATGAGCAGATTCTGAGCAACCCAAGAGAAGTTTACAGATGCCAGTAAAAGAAGTGACAGACTCCTCTAATGACAGCATTGAGGGTGAGAACAACCTACATTAAATGTAGGATACAGGATGAAAATACAGAAAATATCTATACAGTATATATATTTTTTTTTTTACCATCCCCATATTGATGACCAACAAATCCACCCATAACAAAATAGCACAGTATATTTTCACCTATTATCGAAGCTGGTTTGGATACTCAACAAGTGATGAGCATGAAGAATGGCATGAGAGGAGATCATAGTTTTCTGCTGACATACGGCTCCCTCTGCTCAACAGCCATCGTTGTTTTCTTCACTACTGGACGACACTGATAATAAAGAAAGCTTGAGGCAGGTAGGTAGCACTACATCAGGTGCCAAAAGACAGTAACGTCTGCCAGTGTTTAAGAGGGGGTAGGGTTCAAGCTACCCAGTCATGTCCAGCGGCATCTCTTCCTCTGACAGGCCTCCGGATCGGACGAACAACCCTCTGAGTCACTCTCAGAGGAGGAAGGTCCCGCCAAGGCAGGGACAGGCAAACGTGAAGACTGCTCAGGCCCATCTGGGGTTTCTTCTGTTGTGCCACAACTGAGACTGAGCACCCAACCCAGTTTGTTGTGGAGCAAATGACGCAGGCCAGGTGGTAGGGGTAACACATCCAGAATGTCTATACAGTCTGGCACCAACTGGCGAAGACGAGCACAGCACAGGTACAGCAGGGAGGTGGGTGCAGAGCAGGATCTGATGACCTTCATGCTGCTCTTAGCAGCTGTGGAGCACGCCATTGGGTAAAACCGCTTATTCTGCAGCTCTGTAGCAGCAACTCCTGGATCAAGAAAGGTGAAAAATCTGTATTATCGTATTTTGGCACCACACTGCAGCTCGTATTCTTATTCAGTTCAATTTTATTTATATAGCGCAGAATTCCCACTAAACAGCATCTCTTTGTTATGTTTACACAAGGTCCTTTGGCTTTGCGTGTCCACCTATTAGGCCTCAGTCACACAGGCTTACAGACTGGTCAAACTAGTTCTTGAGTGACAAATCAACATCTTGCATGCAAATTAGGGGCAATCTTCTAGCAACTAAAGCAATCAAATGATTTTTGCTGCAGTGCAGTTTACCTCTTTGCAAACAAATTTACCTTACAACTGTCAGCAACCTTTCACCAATCATTCAGGGAACACACATTTTTCCAGCCAGTGGTTCCCAGCTGGTCGATGCCCGGTCTCTAGGCTTATGTGACTAGGGACTTACAGAAGTAGGACCACAGCAGAAATAAGTACTGATCAGCAGAAAACGTTTTACAAACCTATACACTTTCGGTTCTTGAAGAAAGTAAGTGTGCCGTGCCATGTGTCCAGATGAACACCAATGATGGACCCTTGACCAAAACGTGAAGAGAAGTTCATCTTGTCTCCTTTATGATGCAACAAGCCTGGAAAGTGAACAGAATCAATCATGTCTAACATATAACAACCCTTTTGAGCAATTATCACTACATCACAGGAGGCGGTCTTGAAGTTACCAGTGTAAGAAAGACCCCAGCTGTCTGCATCTTTTCCCAACAGGCTGCAGAAGGTATGTCTGTATTTGTCCAGATTGACATCAGATGTACCAATACCAACCATCTGTACCGAAACAAATAAAAATTTATGCACAAATAAACATTTGTCCTATTTCTAGGATTTTTTTTGAGTGACTGTAAGGAAAGTAATGAGCAGAGGTTTACCATGTCTGTTCCATACACTGGGGACGTCATCTTAATTTCCCAGAAGTGCTGCCCGTCTGCGAGCTCCTTGGACCCGCGGATCGCAGCTGTACCACAGCTGTATTCGGAGTGGAAGTTCACTTTGCGATTGTCGCAGCTCAGTAATGTTGCCGTTGATCGGCCATTGGCATCCCAAACCCAATCAAAATCTGAAACATCACAGGTCATGTGTTTACAGCCAGTGGGACAAGGAATTTAAAGTTGATTGTTTACTGAATATTAATGAGCACACAATGAGAATAACAGAAGATGGTGTACAGTGGCCTAGCTCTGTCCTGCCCCAGCTGTCTTCTTGTACCTTGGTCATCCTCTCCACAATGGCAGTCTTTAACCTGGAGAAAGCCTCGCAGACGAGGGCTGTAGCTCATCTCTGCCTGAGAATCACAACCGCAGTAGGATTCTCCAGTGACGGGTACTGCACTGGGGACTGGGGGGACCATCACTGCTGAAAAGTCCCCCTCAGAATCTGAATCACTTGCGTACTTTGAAGCAACAGTGAAGAAGAAGAAGAAAAAAAAGAAGCAAAATCAAGTGTCAGCAGTGTTATTTATGCAGCCTTCTAAAAAACACTGAACGGGGGCCGCTGCATTGGAGGAAGCAGACATTACTTTCCTTAATATTCTTTCTGCATATTAACAACTGACCCTGAAGCTTTAAGCATCAAACAGTGGCATTTGCAAATGCACATAGCTCATAACGGCCAAGTTAGATGCTTTCTGTCTGGCGGGATCCACAACTTAGTTATTTACCTCAAGGCGGTCATAGTTCCATTCTTCACTCTCAGAAGCCAACACGAAGGCCCCGGTATCAGCATCCCGCCGTATCCCACCCCACACATATCGCCACGCACGACTGTTCCTGCTTCGCCGGGACATAGCAGCAACAGAGTCTCACTGTTAGAAGAACCCGCCAGTCTGCTAAGGTTTAATCCAGATGTTGGAAGAACAGCATCAGTCCAGCTGTTGAAAGACAACAACACTGCAACATGATTATCTTAAAACAAATGTACCCAAATAAATTGAACTGTCGGAGGCTTTTTGTACAAAATGACTGAGACTTTCTCTGTTGTATTCATGAATCTGTGCCAGACTATGATGTATACCAACAATTCCTACATCACTAACATTCATTGAACATTTTTAGTACTTTATTAATGCTGGAACCCCAACTCTCATCTCATCTTTAACTTATTTTATTCAAGACAATTTAGCACATTTCTAAGGCTGCGTTGGCCGCATCGCACTGAAACATCGTCTCCAGCATAACATTAAGCTAACTTAATGATAACCGTCCACAAATCACTGGCATCGCCATTAGAAATTATTACCACCTTTTTGATGTGCGATTTTTTTCCCCAAATTTCATTTTGACCTAGCTAACAAAAACAGCCAGTGCTAGCTACCTAGCTACCCCGCAGAACCACGCATGTATCAGCATGTTAGCGGACAGGTCAGAAGCATTATAGTGCTGGCTATGGATAGCAATTTGCACTTTAGCACGGTAAATACCTCTAACGAACGTAAGGTGGTAAATTATTTGATGGCATGCATCTAGAAATAGGTGAACCTTATTTAGGCTAGCTAGTTAGCTTTCGTTAGCTGCTCGCTGCAACCATCGGTAGAAAAACACAAGCGTGTCGTTCGTGTTACCTGCGCGTCGGTCACGTCCAGTATTGGCATAAAACCCGATAATAAAAACCGTAGAGGTGCCGTCCCTTGAGTTCCCAAATTGCTAGATAGTTCAGACAAGACAGCTCGCCGGGCTTCCCTTTTCCATGACCTACTTTTCATGAGTGTGACCGTAAACAATAACTGAGCAGCACAGGCTGAGCGGAGGAGCTGCGGCGCAGGAAGTTTTCAGCATACAGCAGAGACTCCTGTCATCGTCACAGCAACCAGGAGGGACTGGATTCATTAAATGAACACCCTGCATTCACAATGGCAAGCTATTATTATTAACCTACATATTCATGGACTCCACTAAATTACTGTGGCACTCACGGTTGAAAAATATCCTTATTTAGTTTAACTCTTCAATTTCCCTTTAAGATAGCAGTCTTCTTATTGACTGCCTCTCACAAAACAGAAGGTTTGAACAGTAAGCGGGTGGGGCTATATTTAAAAAAAATACTGCTCTCACTGACATCATATAGAGCCAAGAGTAGAAATAAACTATCTGAAACTCAGTGGTCAAACCAGCCTCAGACCCTAGGTTTGTGATTGTGTAGATACGCTGACCTTGTTATTTAAAACCATGTTTTGTATGAGCATCTACCATTGAGATAACAGAGAATGGGAAAAAACACATAATAAATTCATTTTAATTTAAAGAATTTATTATAATCAGATGTATTGAGGTGAATAAGTGTCCTGGGGTGTGATGAATCAAAATTTGAAATTCTTTTTATAAATGAAGTACTCCATGTTTTCCCACTCTAAAGAGGAGAGACACCATCTAGTTTGTTATGATGAGAGGCTTGTGGATAACTCTTTGAAGGTAGCATTAATGCTGAGCAGTACATCCCAGCAGATTAGCAGTTTCTCAAATGCTTAAACCAGCACCAACAACCATGCCACACTCAAAGTCACTTAAATCACCTTTCTTCCCTATTCTGATGCTCGATTTGAGCTTCAGAAGGTTGTCCTGACCATGTCTACGTGAGTAAATATATTGAGTTGCTGCCATGTGATTGGCAGACAACCATTCACACTCACAGGCAATTTAGAATCCCCATTTAACTTAACCCCACTAACTGCATGTCTTGGACTGTGGGAGGAAACCCACGCAGACACGGGAGGAACATGCAAACTCCACAGAGAAAGGCCCCGGCCAAGGTGGATTCAAACTCAGACCTTAAGCTGTGAGGCAGCAGTGCTAACCACCGCACTGCTCAAGTCTATGAATATGGTGACATTTTACAGCTTCCTTATAAATGATTTGTTTAGACTACTTACCTTTTTGGCAGAACGATTATTTTAAAATGCTGTGGAACAGAAAAAGTAGCTTCTCTGTTTTTCATATTTACAGGCCATAAATCCACTGGTGCAGTTGTTCCCTACCTTGTCACCCTTTAGAACAGTTTTCTCTGTTAATTCGCTACAACACAGTGATTGATGTGAATGAGCTGCAGGTGCTTCCACTAAAAAGGGTTTCTCATGTTGTTCAAGAACTTTTTAAAACCCCTGAAATTAAAATAATCTATTCGCGACATTAAAAAAAAACTTTATATAGTAAATTATACTTGGAAGACCTATTATACATGTACAGCTGACAAACAATAGGTAGAACTTATTGTAGTTCATCACCACTTTGACCTATGACCATCATTGGTTCAGAGGAAACATTTTAAGATACTAGCAGAAACACCAGTTTCCTCAGAAATGCACTGATTTGACATTAGATTAAAAATGAGGTTTAAAAGGTTAGAGTATTTTATGACATCAAAATTAAAATAAAGTATTATGGTTTTCATGTTCTGTTTAAGACTTTGCAGTTTCAGGGTCAGGAGTGTTCAGTTAACCTATTTGGACAACTTTAAAAAGTTAAACATATTTTGACTAATTTCATATTGCATTTAAATTAAGTATTCACTGACTACTTTCTATTTGCAGCACTTGGCCATTTTATTAATAAATATACTTTTTTTAAAAAAAGCTCTTAACAGTGGGATTCTGGAGGAGGTTGAGTTTTATTTGGAAATCTGACAGGCATGGCTGAACAGTGAGCTCTCACCTTTGACAAAATAAAACAAATCAAGACAGCAGCACTACAGGTAAACAATACAAGTGTGAGGATGTCATATTAAACATAAATCCACTTGCATACTTTATGCATTCAGATCATTCACGCACACACACTGTCAACTCCATATGAACATGTGGACATCCTCCATTAATATTCACACTACATCCAGAGGAATTCCAAGCACTTATAACAATTACCCACAGTGCAATTAATCTAACTATACACAGATAATTTATATATATATTTTTTATAATGTATATAGGGTATTCAATAAACAGTACTCCATGTAGACAGTTTCAAAATCTTCATAGCTTTTCCATAAATAGTGAAAAAAAAAAGTTTCAAAATGGTCCTAGAAAAGAACATGAAAAAATAAAATACTAGTGTTCACGATATTTTCAGCAGTCTTAAAACAGAGGTTGCCAATAAAAACCAAAAAAAACAAACCAAAAAGAACAAATTAAAACATAAATAAATAAATACATAAATAAACCAAAAAGGGGGGAATGGGCAGAGGGGGTAAACGTTGATACTCACACTCACAGCACAGACTGGTTACTACATTTACTGGGGGGGATGGGGGACTCTGGATCACTGTACAGTTTAAGATCAGACAATAAATCAGGCAGACTGTCCACACATCATCCCACAACACACAGTACATCTTCATGCCCGTTCTGTATGCACAGGACCTGACACAACTGGATGGCTTTAAACAATATGGATAGACATCTGAGGACAGAGCTGTCAAAGTCGAACGCCAATGTGTTTCTGTCGCCATCCCATCCTGTCAGACCCACGGGGTGAAAATGGAAGTAGGTGAAAATCTCCTATTTGTTCTTGCTGCTCTGATGTGGAATGAATGAGATGGTGCATGATGGAGACACTTATTTTGTAGATAGGATCGAGGGCCACGATAAGGCCGTAAAGCCCCAGCACCTCGGCGAAGATCAGGATCAGGATCATGCCCACGAAAAGTCGAGGCTGCTGAGCGGTCCCTCTCACACCAGCGTCGCCCACAATGCCGATGGCGAACCCAGCCGCCAGGCCACTCAGGCCCACACTCAGACCGGCACCAAGATGAAGGAAACTCCTGTTGGGGAGAAGCAGTAGAAAATACTTGTTTTTATGAAGCTGGGGGGCATTCACAGAAAAGGAGTCTCAATTTCTTTTAATCAGCAAACTTTAAAGAAGCACAAAAGCAGCTTATTTGTCCATATGTTGGAAATGCTCAGTGAATTTTTGAGTACACAGAGTGCTTTAGGAATAATATTACTTCTTCACCTAGTGTGAGCATATCATGGGTGCCTGAGTTCAGATGCCAACTGGTCAAAAGCTTGCAAAAAAATTGTTTACTAAAATAATGTGGCTCACTTCTCAGTTTTCTTCCTCCTTCTCAACAATAATTAAAAAAAAAAGAGGAAGGAGTGTGCAGAGATCAGCAGTCTCACTTCACATCTGTGCTGCTATGTGTTTGCTGCTTTTGAGCAATTATATCTGAAAGCCTGACTAAAAACAATTCTGTTAACACATCAGTTTCAAATCTGTAATCTTTTTATGTATTTATAATTGGATTACTTTCATTGTTCAATAAGTCTTTACAGAAAGTGGCATGTGATGGACTAGTCAACTGGTTAATATGAATACCACACAGGTTTGGGCAGTATGTTAAAGTTTTTCCAGCTGACTGCTGTCAGTCCAACAAATGGTGATTGCCGATATTAGCTGGCATAGGTTTTACCTATCCAATTGCCCAACTGCAATACCGAACTAAAAAAGAGAAACAAATTCAGATAAAAATGTATCATCCTGGCTGGTCTGCTGAGACAAATATGTCATCCAGGCTGCTACTGGGAGTTTGCTCCAGGACCGTGTCGCAGGGGCAGCAGCCTAAGCAAAGAAACCCAGACCTCCCTCTCCCAAGCCACCTCCTCCAGCTCATCCAGGGGAAAACAGAGGACTTCCCAGGCCCGCCGAGAGATGTATTTCCATTGTGTCCTGGGTCCTCCTCCCAGTAGGACATGTCCAGAACACCTCACCCAGGAGGCATCCTAGTCAGATGCCCGAACCACTTCAACTGACTCCTTTCAATGTGGAGGAGCCAGTTGAGGTGGTTCAGGGATCTGACTTCAAGCGTAATACTACACCTCAACTGCATACTATTACTGTGGTGTCCCCGCCACAAACACTGTGCTGTTGTGTCTTGGCAACGTCACAAAACATGTGCCCAGGAACACACTGAAGAGCCAGATGAAACAAGTGGACCATGAAGGAGGAGATTTAACAGTCAGCTCAGGTCACGCAGGTTTATATTTTAAAGAGTTGGCAGAGATTATAATCAGAACTCAAAGACCAGAGATGACTGCCCATTTTATCCCCTTTTTCAGCCTTTTCTAGGCTTAAATCTCCCCTTTTTTGTGTTGTTTTGAATTCAGCTGTGTATGCATATAATGTAACTCAGGCAGAAACTATAAAAACTTGACATGACTCCTCAATTTACCCACTCAGCATGATAAAAAAAACAAAACAAAAAAAACATGCCAGCCAAAGCTAATGAAATTCGGATTGTTGTTTTACTGTAACCTTGCTACAAGACAGACAAAACTCAGTGTACGAGAAGTTCATCTTACTTGTAGAGAGAGACTCTCTCAGATATGTTGTTCGCTATCAGCACAGCCACCACCAGCCCATAGATGGCGATGATACCCGCCATGACCACCGGGATGATGGACTTCATGATGAGCTCTGGTCGCATCACGGACATGGCGGCGATGCCTGTGCCGCTCTTTGCCGTCCCATACGCTGCTCCTAACGCTGAGAGCAAGAGATGAAAAGTCCCCATTAAAATGCTTCTGTTCAGTCTTTGTTATTCACTGCACATAAACAACCTGAAAAGCTTGCAGTTTAATTTTTAATTAAAGTCAGAAAATATATGGAAATGTAGTAGGTTATCTGAAAACTCATAGATCCTTAAACACATCTTACAGGCATGCTGCAGGATGACAGAAAACAAGATGCTCGACTGCCAGCTCTGCATTTTGCATTTCACACCTACTTTTAAGCTTTCCTCACAAACCAGCTCTGAAAAATTACATGAAAATTACGCTGTTACACTGTGAAGTCTCAGCTGCCCAACATATCACCGCCCACTTCAGTACTTTATTATATGAACGTTTTCATGACTAATATTGCCACCGATGGGCGCCCGTCCAGCAGTTTTTCCCTCAGCTCTGCTGTCGCCTCGCGTTTCACTGATGCCTGCACTGCTTGTCACGCTGCCTTGAATGCTGCACAAATGTTACACTTACAGTTTATATGTCCACAACAACTACAGCAACTCGGCAATAATCCCAGCCATTTACAGTAATCTCAACCTGTTATTTTGTCTGTATTTTCTTCTGTTGCTGATCACAAGCTGTCTCTGTCCCTTTGCCCTTTATCATTTGTACATGCATTTTCAGCCGAGGTGCACTTACTCAAAATATATTGTGCAAAGAAAGATTAGAAATGGCACAGTCATCTAAAAATTATGTTTACTTGTGATGAGTATCAGAGAGGTGATGACTGGGTTATAATAAGTTGCAGAACAGTGTATTTCAATGGGGGAATTATGTGTATATTTATACTACATTTAACAATTTTTACAATCACACCACAGGCACTATAAGGCTATATGAACATAAAAAAAATTTTAAATCAGGAGTTGATTACTTGCAGGTCAGACCCTCTTAATTAGAAAAAGAAAATAGTTTTGTCACTGAGCAGTGGAGTTCACATCACAAATGTCTAGTCCACAGTGTTCAGGCGCTATTCTTCATCACCTGGAGAGTGCAGATTGGTGCTGGCCAATTCCTGATCATTACCTGTGACTGTGCTGGCCACAAGCAGTGAGCGGCTGTGAACACGGCATGCTTGCAAAGAAGACTCGCTCGCTGGGGTGGATGAATAAATAAAAGTCGCACAGTAACACACAGCTTTCACCACTTCTCACTTGGTTGTGCTATCACATTTGCAAGGATTTCAGGCTCCAGTTTATCTTTGTACCTGTTCTAAGTCTGTATTTTGTGCAAATTTTTAACCCATAAAGGGGCCAAAAGATAGCACATTCACATGCCTTTGGCAGCGAGAAGCACTGGATATGATGAGTGTCTTCAGCTGCACAGGTGTCAACCATTAGATTCCTGATAGCAATTATTTTAGGTACTAGATTTCCAACCCTTTTCTTAAAAGCAACATCAAGGCTTTGGTTTCATTCAGCTGGCAACTTCTACAGATCGTAGACTGTATATATAGTGAACAATCATACGTCTCTGATCGACATTTTACTGAGACTAACATGACAAAACTCGAATAATACAGCTTTATCGAAGAGGCTCCTAAATGCCTGTGGTGTATAAAACAATGTGTTACTGAAGAAAGAGGACACCCAAGGTTATTTTTTTAAACAACAAAATCTCAAATTTTTAACTAATTTGTGGCTCATTAAGGTAAATGTTTAATATTAAACCAGATGCCAGCCTCATTAATATGTTTTGTGATTCAGTGCAGGAAAAAAAAACAGCAGGTCCCAACTTACAAAGAGGAATGCACAGCTTAGGCAGCAGACACATCTCAATGTGTAAGGAAGTCTTTAAACTCATTTAGATCTTAGTAGGACACACTGATCCAGCTGGGTACAGGCCTTGATTTCACCAAAACACATTCACATCATTCTTGCTCAAAATGACCCTTTTGGGGGTGATTATGGACATAAGCATGATTGGTCTGCATATAGCTAACAGAGGTGTATCTGTCTTTGGGGAAAGTGATTTAACCCTAAGGGGGGGGGGTTTCTAAAAAAACAAAAAAAAAAAAATCACAGTCGGGATGAAAACATCTTTGGTGGGTGCACATATCCAGGGACACCAAACAAATTTTAATGCTAAAGCTCTTCCTGACCTAATGTTGAATATATGCTGTTTTATTTGTGCATTTATACATGCATTATCTTAAAGATAAAAAAAACCATCCCAGTCTATCACTAACAAAAGCAATCATCTATGTGTAAAATGAAAATTTCTTGGATCTGCAAGAACTGAAATCACTTTTTGGCTCAACCTTGCTAAAATTTCTTCCCACCAAGCGCACAGCGTGCCAACCTTTAGTGGCTATACTCCACACTCCGTGACAGGTGGTGCAAATGAATGGGTGAGTTTCCCCTTTAATTTCTCCCACTGATCTTTAGGGCCTTGAGCGCTGCCTCCTCTCCTGTAATACTGCTAATTTAAACCAATAAGACCTTCAGCACCCTCAGCGAGGATGGCATGTTAACTTCATCAAGCTTCCTGGCCTTCCTGTTTCTGTGAAATAACCCCATTATGGCATATTACAGATGGCCTGACCAGGTCAGCTGCCACCTCCACTGATGGTGTGCGTCACCAACCAGCAGCCACCGGGACACATCGTTACAGCCTGGCTCACGCAGAGGGAGGCAGCCTGCGAGAGCAACGTGAGGACAGCAGCTTGCCATCGGTGGAAACCCTCCCCGCCTCTCCTTCGCATCCCTGGCAGGTGTGCGAGCCGACAAAGCACCGCGGCTTCTCTCCACGCAAACCCCCGCTGCCGTCGTTTCTAAGACCGCCTTATAAAGTGAACATCTGGCCGAGCTAACTCGCCGTTAGCGTTATGACAGTGAAACGAGGATGCCAAGATCAAGAAGCTGGTGTAGTTACCGCTGAAGACCATGGCCGCAGAGGCACCCATCACTGCGAAGAAAGGCGAGTACTCGGGGCTCTCCTCAGAAGACATTCTCGCTCTATTTCTCGGGGCGATACGGCTACGGAGCAGACGGTCTTCTCGTCAAGGTTTCCCCTATCCCACCTTGGGTTTCAGGCAACTTAAAACACTGGGAGGGGGGCGACAGCGTACTGGCCAACAAGAGGACCGGTGTAGAAGAGGGAAAATGGCGAAACGGAAAAAACCACGTGACCAACCATCCAGGAAGGTTCCATTTGGGTAGTTCTGGGGGGATGCTCGATACAGACAGGCGTAAAATAACCTACTGGTGCTGTTAATTAGCTCATAAAACGTCGTGTCTGGATTAACGCAATTTTAAAGTAACTTTTACACTGATTGTATGTCACTGGCTTTTTTTTATTAAGATCTGCGATATGAGTATTTTGTCCCGTCCATGAATTATGGTATGTCCTGCTGCTGCTGCTGCATGTACGCTGACTGCGGTTGAAACGCTAGTCGTCATTGCACGCTGGCGTATTAATAATTAGGTTTAGAATAAACAGCAAACTAAAACATAAACAGCGTCTGTTCCCTATAATTAAAAAAATGCAACAACAAATAAAGAGCTTAATGTAGACACGGTGAGAAAACACAGCAACACTACGTCCATATTAAGCATCCATCCATCCATCCTCCAGCACGGGAGCCTGGAGGGTATGTCTGTCTGTGTCTTGTTTTGAGCGGGGAGTACCTCTCGAGGAAATTTTGACTTAAAACAAGAGCAAACTCCCTTTAGGACACAATCAAATAACGAATGGCTAGACTGAGCAAAACCTAAAGATGCATCCAGGAGTCGCTTTTTCAAGGTGACACCCAGATGGAAATGGGTGTTTCTGATGTCAGCTAAAGGGATATTCCACTTCAAAATATAGCTCAAATCAAACTTTGATTTTAATCATCTTTAAATTTGATCAGATCCTGATTAAATCTTTGTTTGCTGTAATTAATTTACCAGGATGATTGGTAAACTTTGAAAAACAAAGGAGCTGGTTTTGCTGATTTTTCCTGAGACTTAACCTATAGTTTAAATTTTGATTTCATTCTCATCTACAAAACATGTATTGTGTGACTCAAGCAGCACTCAGCACCAGCTAAAATGTCCTAATTTTGATGACTTTTGTAAGTTATTTTGCCAAAAAACTTTACACGTTTTGTAAAGTTGTAATGCTGATCCAGCACCCTCCAGCTGCAGCACAGGGTTTGTGGGAGAGATTTAGCTTTCCTTTTAATTCTCCCAAAGGATTCATTTTTATTTCCTACATTATTTCAAGTTAGGTGTGTGGATTTATATGTAAGCCTACCCCCAATTTACAACTTTGTTTATAATACACTGTTCAAAAAAATAAAGGGAACACTCAAATAACACATCCTAGATCTGAATGAATGAAATATTCTCATTGAATACTTTGTTCTATGCAAAGTTGAATGTGCTGACAACAAAATCACACAAAAATCATCAATAGAAATCAAATTTATTAACCAATGGAGGCCTGGATTTGGAGTCACACACAAAATTAAAGTGGAAAAACACACTACAGGCTGATCCAACTTTGATGTAATGTCCTTAAAACAAGTCAAAATGAGGCTCAGTATTGTGTGTGGCCTCCACGTGCCTGTATGACTTCCCTACAACGCCTGGGCATGCTCCTGATGAGGTGGCGGATGGTCTCCTGAGGGTTCTCATGATGTCCCAGATGTGCTCAATTGGATTCAGGTCTGGGGAACGGGCGGGCCAGTCCATAGCTTGGATGCCTTCATCTTGCAGGAACTGCTGACACACTCCAGCCACATGAGGTCTAGCATTGTCCTGCATTAGGAGGAACCCAGGGCCAACCGCATCAGCATATGGTCTCACAAGGGGTCTGAGGATCTCATCGGTACCTAATGGCAGTCATGCTACCTCTAACGAGCACATGGAGGGCCGTGCGCCCCTCCAAAGAAATGCCACCCCCCACCATTACTGACCCACTGCCAAATCGGTCATGCTGAAGGATGCTGCAGGCAGCAGATCGCTCTCCACGGCGTCTCCAGACTCTGTCACGTCTGTCACATGTGCTCAGTGTGAACCTGCTTTTGTCTGTGAAGAGCACAGGGCACCAGTGGCGAATTTGCCAATCCTGGTGTTCTCTGGCAAATGCCAAGCGTCCTGCACGGTGTTGGGCTGTGAGCACAACCCCCATCTGTGGACGTTGGGCCCTCATACCATCCTCATGGAGTCGGTTTCTAACTGTTTGTGCAGACACATGCACATTTGTGGCCTGCTGGAGGTCATTTTGCAGGGCTCTGGCAGTGTTCCTCCTGTTCCTCCTTGCACAAAGGCGGAGGTAGCGGTCCTGCTGCTGGGTTGTTGCCCTCCTACGGCCTCCTCCACGTCTCCTGGTGTACTGGCCTGTCTCCTGGTAGCACCTCCAGCCTCTGGACACTACGCTGACAGACACAGCAAACCTTCTTGCCACAGCTCGCATTGATGTGCCATCCTGGATGAGCTGCACTACCTGAGCTGCTTGTGTGGGTTGTAGAGTCCGTCTCATGCTACCACGAGTGTGAAAGCACCACCAACATTCAAAAGTGACCAAAACATCAGCCAGAAAGCATAGGTACTGAGAAGTGGTCTGTGGTCCCCACCTGCAGAACCACTCCTTTATTGAGTGTGTCTTGCTAATTGCCAATAATTTCCACCTGTTGTCTATTCCATTTGCACAACAGCATGTGAAATTGATTGTCAATCAGTGTTGCTTCCTAAGTGGACAGTTTGATTTCACAGAAGTTTGATTTACTTGGAGTTATATTGTGTTGTTTAAGTGTTCCCTTTATTTTTTTTTGAGCAGTGTATATAAGAATTAAGAATTCAGGAGATCCTTGAACTTGTTCAGTTTTCTCACATGAATCAAAAGACCTTCAGGAATAAAAGGTGAAAGCAGAGCAGCTGAAAATGCACTGAACACACATGACTGTCAGCAGGCTCTCCAGCAAAGGATTAGTTCTACAAGCTCATTCATGTGACCTGTTTCATGCTTAACATATACGATCACCGCTTCTTTACATTTTTATTCTCTTCAGGAAAATTTGACTTCTCAGTTTATGGTGTAACATCCTTCCTTCCTTTTATATTTATTTATTTAAGCTCTTTTTGTTTTTTCATGTTGTGGCTGCTGTGACAGTATATCTCATCAGAGTGGGAAAATATAATTTAAAAAATACCTAAGCTACATCCATCAGACACAGACGTAATAACAAAGAATTCCTGCTTCCTAATTTATTGCAAAGCTATAATACACCTGAAATGTTGCAAGTTGAATGCACTAAAATACCTTCTTTTCAAGGTATTTCTCATTATTGTGTTTCTTTATGAAATCACCTCACAGAGAGTGCAGTAAATAAACCCAGTTGATATTTGCTGTCATCCGTTCTCCTGTAGGTACATTTTAAGTTTTACAAGGCAGGCACAGGTTGTTCCCAATATCTCTGTGAACACGCCACAGTTCTGCTGTGGATTTATTCTGTCTCAGCGTCTTCTGTGTCTTCACGTAATCCCAGAGATCAGGTCTCTGTGGAGGCCAAGCCATCTGTTGCAGGACGAAGCTACTTGTTCTTCTCATAGCTGAACACAGTTCTTTAGGTCTCTGTCGTTGTCATGCTGTAGAATGAATCTGAGACTAATTCTGGGACTGATCAGATTTTATGATGATGAGAGGGGTCAGAATCAAAAGTGATAAAAGTCTTTGCACAGTACTGGTGTCTATACATAACAAAGCTACAGCACCACCTGCTGGCTGATTTCCAGCGCCATCTGTTGGCACAGAATCGGATTTGAGCTCGGCTAACGTGTATAAAAAAAAACAAAAACAAAACATTTTCTTAAAAATTGCTGCAGTGCTGTTACACCATAAACACCAGCAGATACTGACTAAAAAGGAAGCTAAAGTCATTCTGTTAGTCTGAAAGTGATAGAGGATTTCATTTCAGGTGTATGAATTCACCAAACATCTCATCACTAGGAGTCATCACTGAATAGCCTTCTCATATTGTGCAATTAAAAAACATTTTTGGTTTTACTATTTCAATCAGAGTACTGCAAACTTTTTTAAGTCTATACCAACTTTTACTATCAACAGAGCCACATTTGAGGAATTTCTGACTATTTAAAAAACTTGAGCCTTACAATAAAGGCAACACAGCTTATTAAGTAGTCATCACTAATATTTATAATATCTATTTAAAGTGTTTAACCACATGTGACAACTCTGCAGTGGGATATTTATGATTATTTGTTACTTTAAAGATGCATTTTCATTTTACTATCGCCATGGTTTTGTTGCATTTATGAAATTGTAGAACTGAGGTAACTGTAGAGTTGTAAAAACAGAGGAACGGTTTATTTGAAGAGTTTCAGTCAGGTTTCAAAATTCATCACAGTACAGAAACAGCATTAGTGAAGGTTACAAATGATCTTCTTACAGCCTCTGACAGTGGACTCATCTCTGTGCTTGTCCTGCTAGACCTCAGTGCTGCATTCAATACTGTTTTTTATTACAGAGATTAGAACATGCCTTGGGTATTAAAGGTACTGCACTGCAGTGGTTTGAATCATATTTATCTAATAGACTCCAATTTGTTCATGTAAATGGGGAGTCGTCTTTACACACTAAGGCTAATCATGGAGTTCCACAGAGTTCTGTGTTAGGACCAGTTCTATCTACATCATACATGCTTCCCTTAGGCAGTATTATTAGAAAGCACCGCATACAATTTTCATTGTTATGCAGTATGTATCTGTCCATGAAGCCAGATGACACACACCAATTAGTTAAAGTGCAGGAATGTCTTAAAGACATAAAGGCCTGGATGACCTCTAATTTCCTGCTTCTAAATTCAGATAAAACTGAAGTTCTTGTACTCGGCCCCACAAATCTTAGAAACATGATGTCTACCCGGATATTTACTTTGGATGGCATTACTTTGGCCTCCAGTAACGCTGTGAGAAATCTTGGAGTCATTTTTGACCAGGATATGTCCTTCAATGCACATATTAAACAAATATGTAGGACGGCTTTTTTACATTTGTGCAATATTTATAAAATTAGAAACATCCTTTCTCAGACTGATGCTGAGCAGCATAATTCATGCATTTATTACTTCTAGGCCAGACTACTGTAATTCATTGTTATCAGGCTGTCCTAAAAGCTCCCTGAAAAGCCTTCAGCTGATCCAAAGTGCTGCAGCTAGAGGACTGACAGGGACTAGAAAGAGAGAGCATATTTCTCCCATATTGGCTTCTCTTCATTGGCTCCCTAAGATTAAACTTAAAACTTTCCCTTTTGATAAAGTTTATAGTTAGAGCTTGATCAGGTGACCCTGAACCATCCTTTAGTTATGCTGCAGTAGGTCTAGGCTGCTGGGGGGTTCCCATGATGCACTGAGTGTTTCTTCTTCACTCACCTCTTTTCACTCTCTGTGTGTTTATACCCCACTCTGCATTTAATCATTAGTTATTAATCTCTGGCTCTCTTCCACAGCATGTCTTTTGTCCTGTCTCTCTCCCCTCAGCCCCAACTGACTGCAGCAGATGGCTGCTCCTCCCTGAGCCTGGTCCTGTTGGAGGTTTCTTCCTGTTGAAAAGGAGTTTTTCCTTCCCACTGTCGCCAAGTACTTGTTCATAGGGGGTTGTTTTATTGTTGGGTTTTCTCTGTATTATTGTAGGGTCTTTACCTTACAAAATAAAGTGCCTTGAGGTGACTGTTGCTGTGATATGGCGCTATATAGATACATTTCAATATGATTATTGATAATTGAATGAATGTTGAAATATGAAATTTCAATATTCAAAATAATTTAATTGAACTGAAAATTGTTCACTAATTATTTGCTCTTTTTTAAATTACCAACAAAAAAGCTAGCTTCATAGCCATGTAGGCCAGAGTCCTACCTGTGTTCAGATTAAAAGTGCCGTGCTTTGATAATAACCAGGTTACTCATGGACATAAAACACCCTAATTTGTAATTAGCAACATTTTTTAATTCAATTTTGACTAAAAGTCCAGTCTCACATTAAGCATACAGGGAAGGCAGCAATGGGCCATCCCCCAACTGTTCCCACAAAGTTGGGAGCATGAATCGTCCAAATTGCCTTGGTATGATGAAGGATTAGGAGTTCCTTTCACTGAAACTAAGGGGCTGAGCCCCAGCTCCTGAAAAACAACCCCACAACATAATCCCCCTCAACCAAACCTCACAATTGGCACACTGCCAAACCCAGACTTGTCCATCGGATTGCCAGATGGAGAAGTGTGACTCATCACTCCAAAGAACACGTCTCGACTGATTTGGAGTCCAGTGGCGGCGTGCTTTACACCACTGCATCTTATGTGTTGCATTGTCCTTGGTGATGTAAGACTTGGATGTTGCTCAGCCATGGAAACCCATTTCATGACGTCTCTCTACACATTGTTCTTGAGTTAATCTGAAGGCCACATGAAGTTTGGACATTTGTAGTGACTGACTCTGCAGTTTCCACCAAAAAACTGACAAAAACTACTTATGGCTATTTTGTGAATGTGGCCCCCACACTTTTGTGTTGTCTCTGCTCTTTGAACACAAGCTTTCTCAACCTTTTTTATCTGTTTTTGACTACAAAGAAAAAAAATGTGCTTGCTGAGGAAATCAGAAGATTAGATAAACCACAGCACACAACAAAAATGTTACTGGCACACTGAATTTTAATGAAATATCAGGTTTAAAAAAAAACCAAAACACTTTAATGAGAGAAGCAGACATTGGGGGGGGAGAAATCACCATAAATATGCTACATTACCCAAATCACACTTTGCTCTAGCACAATCTAGTAAATCTGAGGGCAGCTTAGTGTTAGGTCATACACAAACATATGAAGGATCCACATTAAGAGTGAAGATATCCCAAATGTGCAGTGGAAAATCTAAACGTGACTCAACTCCAAATTAATGCTTCTCAACACTGTCCAGCTTAAGACATATGAGCAAACACTGCACTCATACACACTCGCACCCAAACACACACACACTAAAAAGTATACCTGCAAGCAGAAGACTCACTCCAGATTATGAATTACAAGACTTTTGTGGGCTTTTTGGCAAAATATGAACAAGTGTTACTGATCTTAAAAACATAAATTTAACTAATAAAAAAAAGCCCCTCCTGCTCCTCTAGGCATTCCCATACCCTTGCATCACTCAAAAAAAGGATCTCTGGGTTAAACAAGCCTGAATAATTCACTCAGTTTGGGTCATTTACATGTAAATATGCACCTTAAATTCAAGAGGAAACCCAAATACCTGCATACAGTGTATAAGAAGATCAAATATCTGACTTGCACTGGCCTGCCCACCACAGGGCGAGGCTGCTTAGTGATTTGATCACTAATACACATGCTTAAAATGTGACACCCACTGGTGCCTGTGACTACATCTCCAAGTTTTCACACACAAACCCTGCACTCATTCAGTCCATGTCCCCGCATGGCTAGCACTTAGGACAGCATTATCAGCAAATGTGTTGTTGTGGTTGCTGAAAAAACACGAAGAACAGATAAAGATAAGGCATCACATGCTATTCTTGGCAAAGCTGTATGAAGTGAAAGTGTGGCACAGCGATGGCTCGAACGTGGGATGAAGAAGCTACACTGGAACCGTTTCGCAACTTGTGAAAAAGTCATGACGAAAGATGAAGATTTCCCCCTCAGTCCCAACCGTTGTCCTTTATCATGTGGGACAGCTCAATGATGTACTTCCCCTCCTTGTACTTCTGACTCAGCTCAAAGGCTTGTTCCTGCAGGAAGAAGGTGAATGGGAGACGTTAGGATAAAAAGTAAAACGGGATTATACAAAAAAGTTTGAGTATTCTTTAGTCCTTCTCAGACCATATATAAAAGACACAGACAGCCACTGTGATGTCACCCACTAGTCAGTAGACAACTAATTTGACAACTTAAAACTTCTTGGTGGCTTTTAGGAAAGCCTAACCTTAACTGAGAACACTGCAAAAATCACACAGTGGGAATTTGTTAGAGGGCAGCCACACCCTGAAACACACCCCGCTTTGTCATCTATTTTACTCCTAATGGGGATTATAATTGACTTAAACACCATGCTGTGTTGATGCAGACTTCAAAACAATGACAGACGCATCAGGGAAACATTTACTGATGTAATAAATCAAGTGAGAAACAGTCATTTACTCGACTTTTATCAACCAATCAAGGCCATTCATAAGAATGCAGACTTGTTTTGGCTTTACTTTCCAGAGCAGGTGGTTATTTCCAATCTTTTATATTCAAAGTGTAGTTTCCACCATTACTTTGGCATTTTCAATGCGCTAAAAACAAAACCAAAGAAATGTGACAGCATGCAAAACCCCCAAAACTTCTTTAAAAAAAAAAAACAAAACAAAAAACAACTTTGTTTTGCAAAATTTCAAAACTTCTGGATTAACATGCCAAAAACAGATTTCATGTATCGCTCTGTTTATTTTCTATGAATCGTTAACTTGCAGATGTCAAACTGCATCTGCTCTCTGAATTACCGTAGCTGCAAATAAATACTCGTAATGTAAAATGATTTAACTTCTGATAAAAACTCCACCTGGTTTAAAAGAAACCGTTAATCAATCACAATCCACTCAGTGTTATCGCCACAGGCCAGAGACAGGAAAGTAGCCAGCATCACTAAAAGAGCAAATTTCAATGGCTGACTACATTTTTTAGACAGTATTAACAGATAATGCAGACAGCAAAGTCAAGACAAACACAGGAACTACTGGAAAGTCCAGCTGTTGCATCATTGCTTGTCTGTTTTTGTGCACAGCCAGTTTCTCAGGCTGCGTCTTATGGAAATATTCCAAGTGACTTGGGTGTGAAGCCTTTTTATACTTTTTTGGACTCTCGTGTAGAGTCTAATGAACTTTTTTTTGCCTTTCTAGTTAAAGGTAATATAGACACTGAATGTGTTAATCTACTCAACATTTTCATTTATTTCAACTATAATACAATAAGTGTGTATTTTTCCACCCAAACATTGCAGCATATAAGTGCAGGAAAAAAAAAAAGTGAATAAATATTTGGAAATATGTGCTTCCCTTACTCTAAAAAATATTGTCTAAAACAACTCCAGAAAAATGATCACAACAGCATCACACTGTGTGTATTTGTAGCAGAGCTTTACAGAGCTGCATTGGAGCATGTGGACGTTATCACTGCTCTCCATCTCAGTGAATGGAAAAAAAAGAAAGAAAAAAAAACACTTGACGCAATTTAATGATTAATAGTTCAGCACTGTATTTGCTGCAGGACATACGTACATATTTCCAGCCCAGTGTGGTGTGACAGTTTTCGCAGTAGATGTCGGCCACTGCGTGAAGTCCTGTCAGCAGCAGTCTCTCCTCAGCTGGACCACAGCCAATGTTGACCCTGAAGACAAAAGCACAGACACACTGTGATTAAACTGCTCTCCTCTCATCTTTGCACTGCTGTAATCACACAGTGAGATCCGCTCCCCCACAGCTACCATAAATTCCTTTAGGAGAAAAAGCTTGTGAAACAGTGATTGGATGGGAGATTGGGTCACCTTTCCATTTAAATCAGAACTTCCCCTGAACACATCAAGGTTTAAACAGAGTGGAGTTGATATTAAATTAGGAGCTACAGTTAATGTTTAATGGGCTAACAGAGTGTATTACTGACCCACTAACCCAGGAGGAAAGTGAGCTCACCCAACTTCAAGGTCCAATCTAGAGCAAATTATCTGTTGACAGTGTGCTTTGAGTAAACATGTATGATACTAGGAATGTGTTTTCACAGAGAAACAAACTATTCATAAACTTATCTGCATGAACAACTACTAATATATACACACATATATATATATACATACATATATATATACATATATATATACATATATATATACACACACACACATATATATATATATATATATATATATGTGTGTGTGTGTGTGTGTGTGTGTGTGTGTATATATATATATATATATATATATATATATATATATATATTTTTTTTTTTTTTTACACAAAGTGGTTTTTAAAGTTGTTATAAAAAATAACAGTTCCCTCTTCTCCTGCCTCCACAAAGGTTATGGATATGAGAAATTAGACTGCAGACGTAAAATGAGATAAGCTGTTTTTCAATACTTACACAGAG
Organism: Pterophyllum scalare; assembly: GCA_024447675.2. Taxonomy (NCBI): domain Eukaryota; kingdom Metazoa; phylum Chordata; class Actinopteri; order Cichliformes; family Cichlidae; genus Pterophyllum; species Pterophyllum scalare. The sequence continues at coordinate 105,596 of JAMQGT020013266.1, forward strand.
TTGAAGAGGTAGGCTCGGCCCTGACTTCCTTGGAAAGACTAGGAGACAAGGTGATAAAAAAAAAAAAGGGAAATCAGAGGAAGACTGCTACAAGCACAAGCTGACTGCAAATGCAACTCTGTGATACATCTTATATTTATATACTTTACAGTTTCTCCTTTCCAGAAGCACCATGAACAACAAAGCCTGGTGGCATACAGACCTTGGAGATGAGATCGTCATGATTGGCCAGATGGGCGCGACAGTGCACACAGCTGTAACGACGGTGGCAGGAGTCCAGATAAGCCTGGAACGTCTTGGCTTTTGTCAGCTTCACCATGTCTGAGTAGGACCAAAAACACAGAAAGACACAGGTTTTATTTTATTGTCTGCATGTGAGTTAAAGATCACGGCATGCAGGGCTTCCATCTGGTTAACCATAGACACAAAGAAGGCCTGTGGAAGGCAAGTTGCTTTCCTTTTTCATTTTTAGCCTTAGCCCAATCACAAGGCTATAAAGATTTATCCTGACACAATGTGACACCAATTAAAGTTAACTAAAAACCAAAAGTAGGTATGCAGAAAAACATTATCACATGTGCACGTGTATTGAGACTTGATTATGTCTACATTAATTGAAATGCCTTCACAAAGTGCTGTGTTTGTACTGTAATCTCTTAAACCAGCCCCTGATAAATCACCCCTCCCCAAAACTAAAACCAAGCACTTTCAAACTGCAATTAGGATACCCACTCTGAATGAACGAAAAATAACTAATAAAAAAAGACTTAACTTTGACACCAGAGGCTGGAGCTAGAGCAAATTAGTTGATCCCCTGATCAGATGTGGCCCAGAATAAGTCCTTCTATTATATTGACACATTAAATGAAAATTGGAAGCAAGCATTACAAAGGTTTGAAGTAGCATTTCACAATTTTGAGCATGTATCTAACAGTTATAGCCAATTTTTATTAGGATTTATGATTTTGCATCCCTACTGATACTATCTGAGGTGCACTCTTTGCGTGCATTAATTATCCATCTTGTCAGCGCGCAGACCGACAGAGAGTGAGTTTACAAGGTATGTAATGTACTCATCGATTGTTAGCTGAGACTAGTCAAACATAAGAGGTTAGTTAACCCGACAGCTTGCTTCCTGGTTCCTAACAGTTGGCACAGATGACCCTTGCTTCGATAAATGCAGCAGTTCACCCAAGTTCAAGGACTGACTAGGCTTGCGGCACCTTTTGTGAACTGGCCAATACTGGTGACCGTGTGCCAGTCGCCATATGAGCCCCCTGAACGGACTGACACCGGCCACTAGCTCCGACCTAGCTTTGTGCGTTAGCTCGCCAGCTAGCTCCGCACTATCAACACAGCGGCAGCAGCAGATGCGCATTGCAGGACATTTCTCGGCGTCCGTCCACTCACCTAAAAACACCGAAGCTCTTCACAGCGGACCGATGTGGCTGACGGCTGCAAACCACCAGATGAAACGCCGGTAAAAACGGTCAGTTTGGTGAGAAACAGACGACCACGCGCTGGCGGCTAGGACAAAAAAACAAAACAAAACAACAACAAAACGGACAGACAGCGGAGCTCGTTTACCCGCGTCTCCCTCGCTTCTTTTTCCCCTTTTGAATCCGAACCAGCGCTCAAAGTTCCGAAACGACCTTCTTTAAAAGTGGAGCTGGACGCCGACAATACTGGCAGGCTGACAGGGAGCGAAAGCGGCGACCTCGACGAGAGGAAAAATGTGGTTTGTTTATGAAAACACGCAGAGGAGGAAGTCTGGACAGTGCAAAACAAATCCCTGCCGACCAATCAGAGCCTCTGAGTGACGTGAAAATGTGGGTCAACCAATCAGATTCCACTTCACTGGGGCCTTTTATGGCTATCAGTTTGATTGCTGCTGGTACCGTTTCATAAATGCTGAAAGTGTGTTGTCATTTCCTGGTTGTGGGTCTGAGATTAAAAAACAAATAAATAAACAGAGCTTCTATGGAGAACAGACCAAAAAGACCAAGAACAACCTGCAATGCAGCAATTTCCAGGAATTCTTGGAATACAGGGACTATATGGGGGGGCTCTCACATCTCGCATCTCACTCAAAGCTGTATGTTTACCTTTTTTTGTCAGTGTATTTATGTGACACCTAAACAGGAGGTCCACCCTAAGAGAGTGCAACAACCCCTAAACAATACCTCACTTTGATCTGGATTTTTAAAATTAAATTGCTTGGCAATAATTCTTGTAGTTAACTTACAACAAAATATAATAATAAATGTTGTTTGAAGAGCCAGAACTATGGTGAGCATATCCCAGCTAAACTACATGTGGGGCAAAAGCTGTGCTTTTGTGGGACAAAGTGGGACATGTCAACAATGCTGAGAGGTAGTCTGAAATTTTCATATCTGACTTAAAAATAGAAATACAATTATTTGTGCACATTACCAGATTGTCATTTATATATTTCCAACTTTCTTGCTGTTTGTTTGTTTTATGGTCATGTGATAGTCTTTATATATGCATGTATTCTTTTTTATTTTACTGTCAAAACAGCTAACTGATCATCTGCAGAGAGTTATTTGAAGAGTTTCAGTCAGGTTTCAAAATTCATCACAGTACAGAAACAGCATTAGTGAAGGTTACAAATGATCTTCTTACAGCCTCTGACAGTGGGCTCATCTCTGTGCTTGTCCTGCTGGACCTCAGTGCTGCATTCAATACTGTTTTTTATTACAGATTTTAGAACATGCCTTGGGTATTAAAGGTACTGCACTGCAGTGGTTTGAATCATATTTATCTAATAGACTCCAATTTGTTCATTATCAGGCTGTCCTAAAAGCTCCCTGAAAAGCCTTCAGCTGATTCAAAATGCTGCAGCTAGAGTACTAACAGGGACTAGAAAGAGAGAGCATATTTCTCCCATATTGGCTTCTCTTCATTGGCTCCCTGTTAAATCTAGAGTAGAATTTAAAATCCCTCTCCTAACATACAAGGTCTTGAATAATCAGGCCCCATCTTATCTCAAAGACCTTATAGTTCCATATCACCCCTATAGAGCACTTCGTTGAATTGAATTGAATTCAGCATTTTTTTGCATTTCAGTTTGAATATATCTTCTGTCTTTTCTTTTTTTTTTTTAAAGCATATCTGACAATTTTATCAATTTTTATCTTATTATGACACATATTCTGTGCCAGTTCATTTTCTTCCACGTAGTTTCCATCATATTCAGCAAAATCTGCAAGGCGTAGACTTTTTTTGGTCACTTATAACTTTCCCTGGTGAGTATGGCGTTAAGCAGGCTAAGCTTCTTCTCACTATAATAGACAACCTTTCCTTCATGTATGCTGGATAAAAGCCAGACATTAAAAAGTGCATGCACTGCAGAGCCAGTCAAAATATGGGACATTTTGTCAAGATGTGGAGGATTTAATCATTTGGTCTATAAACAGTCAGCAAATAGTGACAAATCTTATTGAAAAGACCCCCTTTTTAAGTTTCCTCCAACAGGCACTCAGTTTTAAGATATTTATTCACAGTGTGTGATTTATGGGAATAAAAATCCACAAACGACAGTTCTAACAAATAATTGTAGAAATATTACTAATATCATCTTCCCATTTTATTGCCACTTTGTTTTTGCTGCCTGCTGTAATAAATTTTGTACAAGTCCACTTATATCCCATTAACTTGTCACACTGCCAGGCCCAGCTAACCTAGGCAGAAAAATGCAGTCTTTGTTTCACCAGCAGACTGGTTGATAATTATCACGGCAGGGTGGACGGACTTTGACCGTGGCTGCCTGGGAAAACAAGGATACAGGTGAGGTTTGCTGCACGTTTGCACTCTCAGCCTCTTTAGGTAAAATAAATTGGTTTAAGAGATATGCACCATGCAGCCTAGATAGCACATTAACACACTGTATACAAGTATGCTTATACTTTTACTACTGATAGACGTACCCTTTCTTTGTTGTAATTACCTTGCAAATTTCTAAGGGCTCAAAAGAAGGCAAAAGGAAAAATTAAAGTGATTTATTTAGAGTTATTTATTTCTTAAGTCCTATCATGAAAATAGCAGAAAATAACATCAGAGACATTCAAAACAAAGTCACATTTAATCAGCTGGTTAAATATTCACTCCTTAGATTTGCTGCAGACAAAAATCAATGACTGGGTCTGCTTGTGGGTGGAGGCTGTAGAAATAATCCCACAACAAACAAGTCAGTCTGCCAGCAGTGATTAGAGGTTAGTACTGAGGAGATTAATTATAGATTTGTTCCCACTGCATGGTGATTATTATGTAGACCAAATATTCTTCAATTCTTGTTGTTTTTATGAATCCCGTTGTTGCTGTCACATGATGATGTGTTTGGGTTCAGTCCTGACTTCTGTTTCTGCAGAGGTAGCTGGACAGAAGAGCTGGATAGTCACTCATCACCCCAGTGGCTCCCACTTCGAATGCTGCCTTTATGTCTTCATCTGTGTTGCAAACAAATAAATGCACCTGCAATTGCAACAGTTATTTTCAGTTAAAAGCAGGTATTTTACTCTTTTTCTTCTCATGACAACTGAAAACCTGAAGCACCTTGGAGCAGTTGTTCATGTTACAGTGTTGACAAATAACTATTACAGCATGACGTCATGATGTTGATATGCTGCAACAATTAAAGCAATGGCAGCAAAAGTGTCATGTTCATTTTGATTAAAATAATATGTATACTAAGTGTATGATGGACTTTATCTCACTGTCTTACAGTTGCAAAGCACCTGTTTCAAATGTTTCCAGCTCATCGAGACTGTTGATACATGGGCACCTGGACTCACTGGACACTTTGTTAGTTACATCTGTTCAACGTTAACATGAATATCTAATGGAATGCAACTCTGTGCATTTAAATGTGTAAATATGGTCAAGACGAAGTTCAAACTGAGCATCAAAATGAGGAAGAAAGGTGACTTTGAATGTGGCATGCTTGTTGGTGCTAGTCTGAGTTTTTCAGAAACTGCTGATCTGCTGGGATTTTCTCACACAACCATCTCTAGGGTTTATGGAGAATGGTCTGAAAAAGAGAAAATATCCAGTGAGTGGCAGTTCTCTGGAAAGGTCAGAGAATGACCAGACTGCTTTGAGCTGATAAGAAGGCAAAGGTAACTCAAACAATCACTTGTTGCAACCAAGTTATGCAGAGGAGCATCTCTAAATGTGCAACACATCAAACCTTGACACAAATGGGCTACAGCAGCAGAAGACCACAGTGCCTCTCCTGTCAGCTAAGAACAGGAAATTGAGGCTACAGTTCACACGGGTTCACCAAAATTGGACAGCAGAAGATTATAAAAAGTTGCCTGATCTGATGTGACTCCATTTCTGCTGTGACATTCAGATGGTAGGGTCAGAAATTGGTGTAAACAACATGAAATATGGATCCATCCTACCATGTATCAATGGTTCAGGCTGCTGGGGGTGTAATGATGTGGGGATATTTTCTTGGCACACTTTGGGCCCCTTAGTACCAACTGAGCATCACCACAGCCTACCTGAGTATTGCTGCTGACCATGTCCATACCTTTATGACCACAGTGTACCCATCTTCTGATGGCTGCTTTCAGCAGGATAATGCGCCATGTCCCAAAGCTCAAATCATCTCAAACTGGTTTCTTGAACCTGACAATGAGTTCACTGTACTCAGATGGTCTCCACAGTCACCAGATCTCAATCCAATAGAGCACCTTAGAGATGTGGTGGAATGAGAGAGTCTTATCATGGATGTGCAGCTGACAAATCTGTAGCAGCCGTGTAATGCTATCATGTCAATATGGACCAAAATCTCTGGGGAATGCCAGCACGTTGTTGAATCTGTGCCACAAAGAATTAAGGCAGTTCTGAAGGCAAAAGTGGGTCCAAGCTGGTAGTAGCAAGCTGTACCTAATCTAATCCTGACTCTTGGCTACTTTTTCCTGCAGTGTGGAGCAGTACCGGCAAAATCCAACCAAAACCCCCAAAACAATATGCAGATGATGGAGAAAGGAACTTTTTCTAGTTGTTAGCTCAGTATTATTAAGTGTTCAAATGCAGAAAGGCCAGCACATAAATATCATGTAGTTTTAAGAGTCTTACTTTCTCCAGCTATTCAGTGGAGTCATGGCCTGACAATGTGGTTGATCTCATCACATCAGTATAGAGGTGATGCATTCAGGACACTCACAGTTGTTGTGTGAGCTCAACTGTTTGTCATGCACAGGTGCTTTCTGTGTAATGTTTGGCATTTGACCATGTGGTGAATAGCAAGAGAAAAATAAAATCTAGTGACTTTAACAGTGAACGTTAAAATCAATAATAATCTGTGTTTCGCGTGGGACCCAAGACTAAAGTAAAAGTGAAGTGAAAGTGACTCAGTGGAGTTTCTGGACGTGGTAAGCAGGTCTCTGTTTCTATCTCGTGCTCAGCAAGCACACACAAATACAAACCCAGCAGGTATAAATTAGAATCAGCAAACATAAAACTGATAAGACAAAGAGCCTTTGATAAGGCAAACCACTGTTTGTGCTATTTTTCATATTTATCTCTGTGTGTTTAGTTTTTTTATCTGATGTTTTTATATTCCAGAGTTATTGTTTTCTTTGCATTTCTTTAACTCTTCTTTTTGATATTGAACTGCAAACACTAATTATGGTTTCATACCTGAATTCCTCGGGCACTGAGGTGTTTAAAAAGACTTTTCCTCATAGTTACTCTGCAATGCAATGACAGCATTAAAGAACCAATAAGAAAAACAGAAGCAGCACTAAAAAAAAGACAAATCATCATTTATGGTGCTTAAGGTTCTAGATTTTAGCTTTCTTTCTCTTTTGACTTTAACAGGGTAAAACAGATTTTCCATGTAGTCTGAACAGAATTTCAAAAACCAAAATAAGCAAGATGTAAGAGCAACTGCCGTGGTCCTTTTTAATACTTCACTTACTTTTCTAACAAAGACACAACCAGCCTCTTCCTCAAGATGTCCTCGTCTGGAATGTATGTCCTTCAACACACAGAGAGAGACAGAGAAAGAAGCAATAAGACTGTAACACTTAAAAAAACAAAACAAAAAATACACTGGGTTAAAGAAAAATATCTAAGAGGATAAAAATGGAGTGGAAGCAGAGGAAAACCTGCAGCCACACGATCAGATTATCTTTGCATAGAGAAATTTTTGGTGCCATCAAAAGAGGTTCCTGCCAGCTCCAAAGTAAAATGAACAGCATCAAAATAAGGAGTGAGAATAAAAGCATAAACATCCAGAACTGCAAACCCACACGCCTCTCTCTGAAACTGATAAAGGTATTTTTATCAGTATTGCCAGTTTGTTTACTTAAGCATCATTACATTTTTGTAAATCAAACGGTCAGAAAACACCAGGAACATTGCTGGTTTTTCAGATGGGATAACAAACCCATTGTCTTTACTGTACACAAACTGGTATGCACATTCATCCCTCAAATACTCATTTTGAGCCAGGAAAAAACTCAAGTAATGTTATAGTAATGTGGTTTGTTAAAAACAGTGAACATAGATATGCATAAAGTATCATAGTCTGAGCAGAGTCTTGGTTCTTTAAACAGAAAATACCTTCATTTGTAACAAGTTGCATTCACATGCACAGACACACTCAGCATGCACTGAATACACTCCTGCAGTCGCACCTGTTCATGATACGTGGCAGGTAGAACTGCAGTAAACTCTCTCCTATTGGCACAAAGGGCAGCAGCCCTGTGTAGTAGAGAAGCAGAAGCAGCATACCTCGACTCATTGTGAAACTGTATGGCATGGAGCCGTTCTATGAGGAAGCAGAGAGGCAGAGAGTCATGGGCATGCTGGGTGCCAGCGCTGGCACAGAGGTAGTGTTTATGAATGACTGGAGTCATGCTGAAAACTATAATGAAAATTGAAGAAAAGCTTTGAATACCATCATACAACTTAATTTCACATATTTCCTGTAAATCACGTAATTAAAATGTAATAATGGATAAACTGTGTTAATGCTGTACAGGTAACGTGTCTCCTCCAGCTGGTTAATGTACCGTTTTACAGCATTCCTTCATGATCGTGGTGTCCGTGGAAGCCCACACAGTGATCTCCTCCCTGTTGTAGCGTCTAACCAGTTCAGACACCTACAGACATTAAAAATGAAGTGGGAAACAAATCTAAAAGCATTGAGGAGACAATGATGTGAAGGTGTAAGAGTAAGAGTGTTAGTGGAGCTGTAGACACAGGCTGCTGTATCAATGTACTACCCATCAGTGTTAGACTTGGTCAGTAAACCGTCGACACTCTATATAAAGTGGACAACATGTTTAGAATACCACAGGGAGAAGCACCTTAGCCTTAAAGTAAGAGAATCACTCATAATTTGTCCACATTAACTGCAATTTAAAGAATGCATCCACTTCAAAAGAGGCCCAATCCAACATTGAAAACCAGCATTGTGTCATATATCACAAGTTTGTTGTGTTTTTTCATATCCCATGGGAAACTCTGGTAGTAGTTGTGTGTTTGTCTGTTTTTGGGGTGTAATAATGCATACTTTTTCTATCAGCTGGTGGTTGTTCTCTTTGATCTCAACGCTGACAGGTGTCTTGGGGAACTTTCTGAACACATCCTCCAGCAGAGCAAAATTCCTGTCTGTGCCGCTGCTGTATCGACCTAAAGAAAAGGACAAGTTAAAAGTAAAGTCACATTACATGCATAAGCAAATCAGAAAAAAACAAAAAACAAACATATGGCAACTGACTGTGGGCACCACACTGCTTTAATCATCTGGTTTCTGTCTGCTGCTTTTGCCACTGTTGATCTTGGTATTTTAATTCAAAAGCTAAAAAAAGTGGATGGCTGTTTAAGGTTTGCTTTTATATTAGTTTTGTTAACTTCTGCATGTGTTCTGATAATTCTGTAGCTCTAGCAATGTTACAACATGGTGTTCCACAAGGTTCCATCATTGGGTCCTGCTATTTCTGATTGATATATTGTCACTTGGCCATATAATTGACAAACACAGTATCAGTTACAATTTCTTTGCAGATGATACAAAATTTTACTCATCCTTACTCCAACAACTATCGCAATGAATCAAACAATCTCACATGTGCATAATTTCTGTGGCTAACTGGGTGGCATCAAATTTCCTGCAGTTTAACTCAATACACCTTTCCTTCTTTTTTAAAGTCACTTTTAAACAGTAGTTATTTGATTTTTTTTCCATATTTTTGCCCATTTATAGTGTTTGGTTTATGACCTTTATTTTTATTATTATAGATGTATTTCTTCATCTAATGTTTTTTATTAAAAATGAACAAATAGAAAATGATCGGAGGAGCTCACCTGCATAAAATGTCACCTCCAGTTTCTCTTTATACAAAGGCAAATCCTAAAAGAGTTGAAAAGCAGATGAGCAGAGGGATTAAAGGTGATATTACTATGATAATGGGTGATCACCATGAAAATAATTTATAAACACCTTGGGATATTTTTAGTATTATTGTCCCAGCTGAGTTGATACATGCAACATACTTGATGCAAATTTTCACTTGAAGGTAATCTGATGCTTGAGCAAACTTTTACTCAGAAACTACAACTTTGTTTCCAAGGAAAACTCTGAATAATGCAAACAGCACAACTTATTTGAAGATTACTGTAAATTTCAAAGAATTAAAGTTACCGATATGCAGCTCAGAAACTAATATTGCCACAGCAAAGAAGTGTGATTTGCTAAATCTAGATGAAAAAGCTCAACATATAAACTACAGAGCTCTAATATCTCACAGTAGCATCAATTCTGCATTAAAACCAAATCTGGATCCCAGACCAATTCAAGGCTTCACTCAGTCAACCATTCCAGTTCCCGGATACATGGCTCTGGTAGCCTTATGTGAGCTTAAGACATTGTTTTTTATTTTTCAATTAAACTGAAGAACAGGCTGCTAACTTGAAACATAGAGGATTATACTCTGACCAGCCACTTTGTTAGGTACACTTGATCATCTGCTGCTCATAATTGCACATGTCCATCCCTTTATGACCACAGTGTACCCATCTTCTGATGGCTGCTTTCAGCAGGATAACACACCATGTCACAAAGGTCAAATCATCTCAAACTGGTTTCTTGAACCTGACAGTGTGTTCACTGGACTCTGAGCGGGTGATTCTCATCATGGATGTGCAGCCGGCAAATGTGCAGCCACTGTGTGATGCTATCATGTCAATATGAACCACAATCTCTGAATAATGTTTCCAGCACCTTGTTGAATGTGTGTGCCACAAAGAATGAAGGCAGTTCTGAAGAGAAAAGGTGCCCAACACAGTATTACCAAGGTGTAACTAATAAAGTGTCCGGTGGGTAAATATTTGGCACGTAAATGCTCAAGATGAAAATCATGTCCTCTCATCATGTGTGACAAACCTCATCCATGAAACAGAAACAGAGCAGGTGTATGCCTGAAAGAAAACCACTGCCTTTCCCAGCACAACTTTGTGACATTTCTCCTCACCAGCAGAATCTGCCTTCGTACCTGTAGATTAAGCGAGGAGATGGTGACGTCATGGCCAGTCTGCCTCAGCAAATTCTCATCATGTGATACCACCACATATCCATCATGCGTCAAATGACAGTCCATCTCCAGCATCTCTGTGCCCTGCTCCACCGCACTGATAACAGAGGAAGAGACAGAGAAAAGACAAAAACAACTAAAGAGAGCGACCTTCTGATGACTCCAGACTTAATGGGAAACAACATAGTGTTGCGTATCAGGGCCAAATGCGTCACTTTACCTGTTTTTCAGCACTGTTCACTTTTCTGCAGATGGGGCAGTAAGCACTTTAAAGCAGCTTGTTCATGTTCACATTTTTTAGATATTCTTTTCTTTTTTTCTTATTGCTCTAAGAAGTCTGTTATCCTGTAATAATCTTCTTTCACATCACTTCGGAGAGGAAAGTGTGGTACTCACTGTGTGAATGCCTCCATGGTGCTCTCTATCCTCTCTCCAGAGCCTAAAAATCAAACAGATGATGCCAACAGTCAGAAAATACAAAGAATACACAGAGCTGGCAACATTTAAACAATCTTTAGTAAACTTTAGTTTTCACTTTTTGTTTGCCAACAGTTATTTCATTCAAAATGCCAAAGCTACTGGTACTACTCCTTATTACAGCACATTACATAGTCAGTTCGAGGGTCACTTTATGCTTTCAGCTTGAGCCTTGTGGTAGGTCTTTTTTTACTGTTTGATTTCATGTTTGCTGCATGTTAAAAGCAGCACAGAAAAAAATCTGCACACTAAAAGATTTATTTTTTTTAAAATAGACCTTTTGCTCAAAGACTTAATCTCTAAATTAATAAGAAACATCAGACACTATATGGGAAAGCTTCATTCATAAATCTTTAACCAAAGGACAAAAGTGTGGATCTGTGAAAAAGAAAATGAGCCTTTAAAATGTTGGAAAGTGAACCAAAAAAATATGTAATATAATTGTGTCTATGTTCTTGGTTTTATTTCCAGTCAAAATAGATGCTGACTGACTTGCAGCTGCTTGCATATCATGTTTTGCCCTTTTTTTTGGTACCTTTGGGTGTGCATTTTAGTCTTTATTTAGCTAGGACAATGGTGAGAAGACAGGAGAGCTGGAAGAAAGGTTGGGAAGACACACAGTAACACAGTGGCCTCTGCAATAGGCTTGTTGGCTCACTTGGCCAACAGATGAGCTATACCAGCACAGCACGATCTTTAAGTCACACACCTTGATCACGAAGCCCTCCAACTGGCAGACCCTTACCTCCTCTGTGTGAGATGTGTTTGCAGTAGAAAGCGGTGCGTTTCCTCTTGTGGAGAATGTGCGGGTTTTTCAGCAGGTAAACTGAGGTGAGGGTGTATCCTCCCAACACTGGGAGGAAAAAATATAAAAAACTGATCATCCTTTCCTGCAAGCACATCCAGCAAATCCCTGACAGAGTCTCTGCGAGGTGTCACAGAGCAGGTTGACCAGAAGCACCAGCAAAACCTGTGATCAGAAAAAAAAGACAACTTGCTCAGCAAGACAAACTCAGAGCAAAAACTCTAATTTCTCCTTCCAAGGAGAAAGTGACCAGATCTGGCACACAACTGATTCTGAAGAATCAACTGAAGAATCAGTTGTGGGAAGACAAGAAAAAACTAGACAGACCAGCATGACAGAAAAATAATATGCCCCACCTTTTCTTGCATCTGAATCAAAGTCCTACTCTAAGCAGGCAGAGCTGAAACCTTCAGAGCTGTAAATGTCAGTTAATGAAGCACCAGCTAATAACCTCACAGGGCTCTCTCTCTGTCCCCAGCCTCTCCACTGCCAGTTCCGATACTGTTTCACTCTGTCTAAAGTGCTTTTGTTCAAGTGGGAATGAATGTGAATGCATGCGTATGTGTGTCATACCTGTGCACTTCTGTCAACACCTTTCAGGATTTCTGTTATTCTGTTGCCCTGTTGGAGCGTTGTACTTACAATACAGAATACACTAAAATATCATATAATAAATTACCTGCCAGATGAGGGTAATTAGCCATCTATTATCCTTTTCAGATTTAATGTGTTGTTGGACTGAAACATAAGCTGATAATTAGGAAACACAAAGGCACCAAGTGCTGCAGCAGGATTCTTAGCCTGTATTTGACAAAAGGGAAGTGGCATGTACAGATAAACTATGTAAACTTTACGCCGACCAACAAGGCCAGAAATATGAAAACCACATACCTGCAAGCATACATGCTCACCACAACCTGCTATGTACAGTACAAAGTCAGCAGGATAGCAGCAGCATATTGTTCAACTTCAATGCCAAAGCTGGAATGTGACAAACAATTGCGCGATGGGCCGAGCCTGCAGTGAAATGTTACGACAAGCCTGGTTGCAACGAGAACAGAGAAATCCATTCACTGCAGGGCAAATTTCACTTTCCAGCATTTTCTCACATTTACAGGTGCCTCCTTTTCACATGCAAAACACACAGAAGACAGATCAGGCCCCACTGCTGGCTACTTTTCTGTTTTCCTGCTGTTACACCTGATATAGATAAATGTACATCTTTATATATTTAACTTACAAGTGGAGCTGTGAAATGGGAATATGGGAGAGGAACAGTCATGCTGAGACATGCTATGAAGGAAGATGGGAAAGCTGTGCAGCAGGAAAAGCCAGTTGACTTTAATGAACAGATCCCAAGGCTCTCAGGCATGAAGCTGGCTTCAGAAGCAGCCTTCACAAAGGCAGTGTTATATCTGCATTCTACAAAAATGCAAAGAATGAGCTGGCCACCTTACCCTCAAGTTGACCAAGAATTACAAATATACAAACCCTAGGTGTGTAACAATCAGTGACATCAACTAACCTGTGTTTCTATTGTAGAAATTTGACTGTAATGCAATCAATCATGACGTTTTTTACATTTTATAAAACAACAGCATTGTTGTCTGTAGCTGGCTTAAATTTTTCTGAGGCTTCCTTCCATTTGATGTTACAGCGGGGTCTCTCTCCACTCAAATCAGCCCTGCTTAAGATAGTCCAGCACTAGACAGCCACAGGTGCCTTAAGTTAACAGTGTTGGTAATTACCAAAATCAGTATTTATGTTTCTGTAACGCTTAATCCACCAGTATGCAAAAAATCTTTTTTTATTACTATGTTTTGATTAAGATGCCAAATGTGGGTATATTAACATGATTTCAAATTTGTTAATTGCCTAGTAAATAACTATGATTTTTAGTTTTAAGCAAGTTTTTGACAGATTTCTTGTGTTTTCTTGTGTTTCGGACAGTCTAATGAATTAAGCACTGTAATTGGAAGATATTTATCTGAGGGATTCCAATTTGTTTATGTAAACAGCACTGGTCTACAGGCAACATGCTTCTGAAATACTTTACTATTTTTGGATCACTGGAAATAAAAATTATGCTTAAAATTGATGTAGAATTGGCACCAGTTTTCATTATATGCCCAATAATTTTCAGATGGCCACTCCATTAATCTGGACATTTATGAATTAGTAGTAGATAGCGTATGAAATACACTGCCAAATTTCTATTTGACTTTTTATTTTATTAACTCCAACCTTGGATTTTAATGGTGCAAAGTAAAATTACATTTCTTTTTAATGCATATTAAAATATTGCACATTTGCTCTTTCAGTGCCTTGCATCATTTAATAATTAAATACACTTGGTGGAGGTAAGCATAGCCAAATCATAAAGCATATATATGTCAAAATATTCTGGGTAAGTGATGAAATTCCTACCAACATCCCACCTAAAGACCACATTTTGATCTGGAAGGCTGGGCTCTAAATAAATCCTGTACAGTTTTGTTTTTTTTGTGTGTGTGAGAATGTAGGTGGAATAACCCTGCTACACTTTTCTAAAACATTTCATATCAAGTCTTCTCTATAGGTACTTTAGGCTGCTCCTTTAATTTTACTCAAGGGGTCACATGTATCCACACTGATTTGTTAATGATTTTACACTGGACATTCTTCCCGACAACTCTCCCATTTATCCAGGCTTGGAATTGACACTGGGGGTACACTAGGTGAATTATTATCATGCAAAGTGACTATAAACTAATCTAAACAGACAGTACACAGTCGTAAAATGTATAAGCCATTTTATGTTTTGATTCATCACAGCAAAATCCACAAGAAATAGCACATTTTATCTACAGTGTCTTCCTCACAAAGTTGATTATGGAGTTCTACAGGGTTCTGTGCTAGGACTCATAGTTTTCACATTATGCATGCTTCTTTAAGAAAATACACAACACAGGTACAATACTGTCAAAACTAGTAACATCCCATCTCAGAGTGATGCTGGCACCAAATAAATATATTTGTTACTTCTAGGCTTGAAGTGAACCTATACTTAGTTGTGGCACTATAGGCTGAGGCTGCTGGGTGGACTCCTCAATGTGTTCATATCCCATTATTGGACTGAACTTTTCACCTACGCTCTAGTTTTACGCTCTTACCCTCTATGCTATTCTTTACCCATCCTGTCTGAGCCTGGTTATATCAGACCTCTTCTTGAAACTCACTGTTGTCAAGTGCTTCCTCATAGATAGAAATATTGAATTTTCATCTATAAAGCTAAAGGGGTCTTTGCTATAGAGTACCTTGTGATGCTTGTTTGTATTTGCCATTTTACATTTTAGAAAAGGAAAAAAACAAAACAAACAAGAGACCAACACAATGTTAACAGTATCAGGAAAGTTTATTCAATTATATGTATATAATTCTGTTTTTGTTAATCGTTTAATTCATAATACCCATAGAATATACAGACTATAACCCTCAATAACTCATATCTCTTTGACAATCTACTTATGCTCTTTTAAAATAATTCCTTATAAGATCTTGTAGGGGAAAAAACAAAACAAGAAGTTTTCAGACTGAAAACACTGTCAATAATAATCACGCCCATAAAAGAAATAAGGAAGAAAATACAAATTAAAAACATACTAATTAAAAAAAAACAAAAAAAAAACAACAAACCCAAAAAAACTAACTCCCTTTTATGATAAAAAAGAAACCTCAAACAAAACAAAAAAAACAAAACAAAAATCTCACCAATATAACAATAGCAATAATAAGAACAGCCATTTTAAAACAATATCTGGAAACAGGCCTTGTGACAGACTGGCCTTTAGACTCGTGTGAATGTAGATGGTGTATTTAAGTGTAACTTTCCATAAACACAGATACACCCCTCAGATTGAGGGGGTGTCAGGGGGTCTGTGTGAGTCAGGAGGATTGCAAGACATGGTCCTCTTGGTTTCTTCCCATGATTACCCAGTGAGATGTTTGGTTTGATGGCAGGTCAAGAAAGAGAGGAGAGGGAAAAAAAAAACCCAACAAGAAAGGCAGATCAAATATACATATGAAATAGAAAATATCGGCATGTTTTTGTGCTGGTTTAAAAGAAGAAAAATCATCTCACAGATTTGAAAGCACAGGTAACTGCAGGGAGAGGACCCAAGCTGCAAGGAAACAACTTCCATAACAAACACACAGATGGGACAAAAGGAGTCTTGGCTTTATGTTACTACTGAAGAGCAGATACACAAACACTTGTACACAGACAAATCACTGCAGACCATCCATGAGTCTGAAAACACGCAGCACTTGAAACTTAAAGCTCAACAAGCAGGATACAAGACAGGGTGGGGAAGGAAAAACAAAAGGTGGGAGGGGCGAGGCTGGAGAGACAAAGTGCAGATGTGCTGATTGAGTCATGTGATTGGAGCAAGTTTCCTGCTTGTATGACTGTCCATGATCCAGGTGAGACAGGAAAATGGTTACCAGAGGAGGGAGGCAGAAAGCGGCAGCAGTGTTCACCAGTCCTGCTGTGGATAAGCAGAAGGAGGCGGTTACATAAAAACAGAGGAGAGGGGGAGAGGAAGGCAGCCCTTTGAGAAAAAGCGTGGTGAGAGTCAGGAGGCTGAACGACAACGATGAGCATTACCACATGCACCAAAAAGCCTCACACCAATCCCAGAGTGCTGGCTATGGCTTCTGAGAAAACAATGCAACTCGAGTCTGAGACGTAACACAAATCTGTAATGTTTACTGAAAACAAAGCAAAACAAAACAAAACAAAAAAAAAAAGGCGAGGCCAGTGATTGCTCCAGAGCCGCATCTGTTAGCATCACAAGTCTGCCATGAGAGGCATGACCCAGTGCATGTGTTGGTCCATTTCTGAGGGGGAAAATCTCCTACCGGTCCCAGGTACATGATCCACCAAGCAGCAGTTAGTACAGTCACATCCAGAGCAAAGAGAGGAGGAAGCAGATACCAAACAGCGGCAGGAACAATGAATAGACAGCTAAAGAAACACGAGTAACCATTTCTGGAGAAACTAGAAATGTGAGTGCCACCCACACTGAAGAAGAAACATCCAATACAAAAAGCTGGGAAAACACGTACAGGCAAAGGAAGGAGCAAATGGAAATATATACAGTACAACCATGAGTGATGATGGGTGCTTGGCTGTGCACTGATCAGGTGTTAACTGTACAGCACGCTGACATTCCTTGGTTTGACCATTTTCCTGATGATGGATCGTTTTGACAGGGGTCGTAAAATAAGCCAACCAAAGAGCTCCAACATCAACTAGCGGCAGGTTTTACTCGTGAAATTAATACAAGTATGTCTTTTTTTAATAAGCTTACTACTGTGCAAGGTGAAAATCTATCTCCTCTGTGGTTTAAGCTGAGGAGATGTCAGAAATTGCAATATCTTAATTTGTGGCTAGATTTGTGTCTTCACTCTCAGTTAGGCCTCATCTACAGATGCCCTGGGTCAAACAGCAGCGGGAACACAGTGCAAAAACAGCTTTGTGGATACAATGGTTGATGTCAACCGGACCCCATTTTCCAGGATGCGTGTTCACTAAAACGATTTAGCAAAATAAGGATTGAGAACAGTTAAAAAAAAAATAAAAATAAAATAATAATAATAATAACATTGGAGTGTTTTAGAGATGCTGCTTTATACTACATTTATAATACAGGAAAATGTTTCGACTCAGGTAGGTGCATTTGCTCCCTCAGTTCCTGATGTTTTATCTGCAATTCTCCTGGAGTGATGATACTTTGGGTGCAGCTGGGAACCAGCATTAGGGAAAAAACAAACAACCGTTTCACACGGCACAAAGCACCATGAAGATTCTGGAAAATGGGGCTTTGGTATGACAGCTATTACTACACAAACATGTACCAACAGAAACCATTTTATTCTTTTTTGCTTCAGTCCAATTTGCCCAAGTCATGTAGCGCTTCCTGCATGCAACTGACCATCCACAAACAAAAAGGAGGGAGAAGTCTGCCTGCTCTTACGAGGCTTACGCAGGGTTCAGAAACAGATATTCCTATGTTGCTCCCCAGCCACGGTCCTTGCATCTCTCTGCCACTTTGGTAAATTTTCAGGAATGCATGCATTCATATGAACATCATACACTTTTATAAGAAAAGAGCGATAAAGGAAATGCTGCCAACATGCCAGTAAAAACACTGAATGGTTTGTCTCAAAATCAAGTGTTCAAAAATGACTCGCAAGTATAAACCCCAAAGCATACAGATATGACTGAAGTCAACCAAAAAACCTTAAACAAAAGGTGTACAAACAAAAACTGCAACAAGCACAAAAAAAACAAAAAAACAAAACAAAAAACCACTTATATTTTTGTATGTACATACACATACCCAATTCGCATACCCCATTCTTTTAGCCCTCAATTTTACCAGGTTGTAATTTACATGGATCAAGACAAGAAAGTTATGGTGTTGGTTAATACAGTAGTATGTGTGTGTATATATGAGCGGAGGCTACAGAGAGAGGAGAAAACAGGAGAGCTCAAACAGGTCAGTGACATAAAAGAAAAGGGTTGATGAGGAGAGGAAAAGGGCAGCATGTTCCTGTAGATGGGGCATAAAATGGAGGAGAAAAAAAAAGAAGAAAAGTTGAGGAGAGAAGAGTCCAACATGGACAAAACTGAAACAGTACGGCAGACCCTACCACCCCACCCAAGCACAGAAATCAAATTTAAACTTAGCTCTCTCTTTTGCAGTAGAAATGGAAAGATTAGCAGTTTAATGCTCATATTTCTTGGTTTATCTTTTTGTTGGTTTCTTGAAGATGCATTTTTCTTTTGTTTTTAGCAAGTTGTTCCAAGCCTCTGTGTGGTTTTGTCAGTCCTCTGGACAAAGAAAAAAAATAGAAAACAGGAGAAAGACACTTAAAGAGGGTCTTTTGGATTCTTTTTACATTAATGAAAAATGGTTCACATTTCCAAGACAATCAATTCCTATTATTAGAATCCTCTGGAGTAACACTTGACCACTGACTGCATGTCAGGATGGAGTACAGAAGGTGTGCAGCACAATATATGCAATAAAATCATCTACTTCATTAAACAGAACAAAACATTAACATTTTAATCAAGGGCAGATATTTTTCAGTGGACACCTACACTCACTGGTCACATTGTTAAATACATCTTCTCGACTGCTTCTTCACACAAATATCTAAGCAGCCAATCACACGTCAGCAGCTCAATGCACTCAGGCATGTAGAACGATCAAAATTAACTGCTGCAGTTCAAACTGAGCATCAGAATGGAGAAGGAAGCTGATTTAAGTGTCTCAGCGTGGCATGTTGTTGCTGCTGGTTTGAGCATTTCAGAAACTGCTGATCTGCTGGGATTTTCCCACAAAACCATCTCTAGGGTTTTTATGGAGAATGGTCTGAAAAAGAGAAAATATCCAGCGAGCGGCAGTTATCTGGTTGGAAAAAAAAAACTCTGCTGATGTCAGATGTCAGAGGAGAATGACCAGACTGCTTTGAGCTGATAGGAAGGCAACAGTAACTCAATTAACCACTTGTTACAAGCAAGGTATGCAGAAGAGCACCTCTGAATGCACATCAGATGGGCTACAGCAGCAGAAAACCATAAAGGGTGCCAATCCTGTCAGCTAAGAACAAGAAACTGAGACTACACACAGGCTCCCCACAATTGGACAACAAAAGATTGGAAAAACATTGCCTGGTCTGATGAGTCTTGATTTCTGTTGTGACTTTCAGATGGTAGGGTCAGAATTTGGCATAAACAAAAAAAAATAAAAAATGAAAGCATGGATTCATCATTCTGCCTTGTATCAACACTTCAGGCTGCTGCTGGTGGTGTAATGGTGTGGGGGATATTTTCTTGGCACACTTGGGGCCCTTGGTACCAGCCAAGCATTGTTTAAACTCCACAGCCTTCCTGAGTATTGTTGCTGAGCATGTCCGTTCCTTTACAACCACAGTGTACCATCTTCTGATGACTTCATATCACAAAGCTCAAATTGTCTCAAACTGAAAGCGAGTTCACTCAAATGGCCTCCACAGATTTCAATTTAATAGACCACCACTGGGATGGGATTCACTTCATAGATGTGCAGTTGACAAATCTGCAGCAACTGTGTGATGCTGTCATGTCAACATGGTCCAAAATCTCTAAGGAATGCTTCCTGGTTCTGGCTGCTGTCTGATAACAAAACATAAATTTTTTTTTTTTGAAAAACTGCTTCCAGATTGTTTCTCTGTACATTTACTATAGTTTTGTAATTTGCACTACAGGAAGGGGTTTGTTTGAGTGTGCACAAGCTGCACTTGGCTCCACTGACATCTAGTGGATGAAAATCACAACAAATTCTATCCAGAGCTCTTACACTTAAAGAAAATCCAATATGAGAAAAAACAAAATGCAGCTTTCTGACTCAAATTGGAATCACCTACGATGTCTTGGCCTTTAAATGGTGTTGCAGCATCACTTTTCGTAATCTGCATGAAATAATCAGAATGTGGCATCAGTTTTGACAGACCACTTTCCTTTAACTCACAGTCTCATCTGTAAGCATTTTTCAGTTCAGCTTTGCAATCACCACTTAGATGATGAGAACAGGCCAAGCAATATCAAAAGGACTAAATTTAGCCTCCAATTATCCAGAAAGGACTTTAAACTAGGAAGACTATTTCAGCCTGCAGCTGCCCAGTCAAATGGAGCATTCAAGGGTGAGGAAGAAAGCATGCCAACAAGGAGCTAATGTAGAGGTGTGATGGAAAAGCACTTCATCTTCATAAAATATCTGAGGATGCTTGAGCCACTGAGGACAAATGTGAGTTTTCTCTATGACATACTTATATGCATTTAACATTGTGTTGCTGCTTTGTGTTTGGGTGCAGAAAAAGCAGCCTTCCTGTATACCTGTGTCTCAGGAGCGGACCGGTGGCTGGTAGTTTTCCTGGAAACGGGCCGTTTCCTCAAAGATCAGTTCCTTCAGCCTCTCTTTGGGAAGATCATCCAGTTCCATGGTGAAAGTGAAGGGCTCCTCTGCTACAGGCTGCACATTTCACAAACCATCAAAACAACGTTTTAGAGTCATTGCGTGAAAACGCAGCTCTGCATTTGCAAAAGTGAGAAGCGTAGTGTGGTTGCTGCTTACATGCATTTAACTGCTGCAACACCACACACCATAACCACCGTTATTAAACTTGAAAGCATCAGCTGTAACAATCTCAAAGTAACCTAAAGTGTATGGCACAATGAACCTGTGGGGCAGCTTCCACTTCCAGTGTAATTTACAAAAAACACAGGGCTCTCTTATGGTCACACAAGCTTAGAGCAAACTTAATACCGAAAGCATTGCAAACACAGCTAAGAGGCTTCGCAACACAATGCAGAAAAGCTGCAAATTAAAGTCCGGCTTACAGTACAAAATGACTAAACTCTGCATGTGTTGTGTAAAATCTCTTTACTGTACAGACTTAGTACTGTTTGAATACTTTGCTCATTTACCTCATCTGTAGGATCGTAGTACTGCTCCAGGTAAGGGTGAGCCAGGGCCTCCTCGACGGTGATACGCTTGATGGGGTTAAAAGTCGAACATGCGGCCCAGCAGATCGAGAGCTGCGTTAAGATTCACGAGGAGCTTTTGTTAGTTCAGTCACCAGGTTGCGCAAAGATACAAACTACATTTTTCTTTAACATTTCCCCAATAACTTAACTGTACTGTCAGTAAACCAACAACACTACATGTGAGGGATTTTATACATTTACATAAGCTTCATGTATTTGAGTTTTCTAAAAAATACTGTGCATCTTTCAATCCGGTGACGTCCGTTCATTCCGAAAATACACAAGTTATAAAAAATTATTTCCAGGTTTAGGTAAAACACGCAAAAGTCCTTTTGAACTATGAACTGTGTTTCGTAAAATATTAGCTGGAGAAACAGAATGCATCACAACATAGCAGATTTCTCCATCCAGCACACACCACAGCTCCAGTGGATGCCATCTCTATCCTTTACAACATTTATGGTTCAAAGAAAGCCGTATAAATAAAAAGGAATTTAGAAAACTCTACCCAACACTTTGAAAGCTGTCAGTGAGAGGTTTTCATCAGTTTGAGTCACCTCCCGATACTATCGTTTAATTACTCACTGACAGGAAATCCTTTTGCTGTTTATAGCAATCCCATTTTATGAGTTACAAAAACAAGCAGGTTCATTTCCCCCCCCCCCCGCCAGCTCATTTTCAAACACATCTGTATGTTTCTTATAATGTCCAAACACCACAGACCCATAACTATGTATGGAGCTGGGTCAAAAGCAGCCTCCCTCAGATAAGGATAAAGAGCAATTTTTACATTGCTGAAGTGGTTTTGGTTTTTTAAATATATATAAATGGGAGTCTAAAGTCAGTGTGTACCTTAGATGCAACTTTCTCCCGTGATCCCCCCCCCCGTTGGCTGTAAACAATTTTTCAGCAATTTTTATTGTTTATTAGCATTAATATATTATCCTAAAGCAGGACGCCTGTTTGCACTTGCGGACTTTATTTCCAATCTTATTGACTAAAATGTTTGATGCGCCCACACAGTCACACAGCACTTTTAATACTAAACTACTGCACAGTGATTTTCCTGTCATGCTGTTGCATTGTCTGCAGCAGCTGTGCTACTTTCACTCTGTTGTGTGTTTAACCTCCATATTTTTCCCATAATGTAGTTTTATTTTTATTTTTTGTAAAAACACAAGGTTTGGGATTGGTCAGATGCTTTCGACGCCACCTCTTTCATCTGAATGTGCAGGAGAAACCCTGGGCTAACTCAGTGAGTTGATAACAGCTAAACGTGACTGCTTAAACTGAAATTATGGTTCAGCAGCGGCAGCATGTTAGTGGTTCACTGGTAGTCCACGAGATGGTCTGCTCCAGACACACCCACAATTCATTATCATTAAAATTATTTCTGATCAGTTGATAACAAAAATATATTCAGTGAGGAAAGCGCAGTAGCTGTGAATTCATGGGAAACCGCTATATTCTCACATAAGCCCAATCAAACATGACACAGACTTCAAACTAGTGAGTTGGTAGGTTAAAGATTTAATGTCCGACCATGTCAGATGCTGTGTTCTCTCCTATCGGGTGATGCCTAGATAAATTCAGGGCTACACTGCATTGTTAAAACATAATTTAACACAGCTTAAGATATTTCCCGCCAATACTGCACGACCATAAATAAACCACGTCACAGTACCTTTCGGGTCTGCCTTGTAGAAGAGCTTTTCCCCACGGGATCTTGGGTTTTTCAGGCAAGGACTGCAAGTAGTTCCTTGCCTTCAAGTTAATGATGCAATTCAGATCTTCTTGTGATGGAGAGCCAAGAACGCCTGTACAAACACAAGGAGACTCAATATGGCTATTCATTAACTCTGATCTCTAATCTCTAATGTGGAAACAAATAAAACATCACTCACCCAGTATATGGTTGAGCTGGTCCAAGTAGTGTTTCCCAGGGAAGATGGGTTTGTTGGACAACATCTCAGCCAGGATGCAGCCCACCGACCAGATGTCAATAGACTTTGAGTAGCCCTGAGACACAAACACACACACTTAGCCAAACTGATTTTTATCCAGTGGAAAAAAATAATAATAAAATTCTCATCAATTAACCAGCCTTACCTTGGAGTTGAGCATGATTTCTGGGGCCCTGTACCAACGTGTGGCCACATACTCGGTCAAAAACCCTGTGTGGTCGTGCTCTGGGTCGGCTATCCGTGCCAGGCCAAAGTCACAGATCTGACAACAACAGGGAGGGTCAGAGGTAAAAAAACAAACAAACAAAACAAAAACCCAGCAGTCTGCCCAGCTGGTTGCACTTCCCATTAAACTCCACTCTCATACACCTCTCAAACTAAAACTCAAGAGTGTCTGAAAGTGGGGAAACGCTATAGAGGTCTGCCAGTTTATACTGCTCTCATTAACTTTATTCCTCATTTTTTAAGCTTCTAATCTTGAGGCCCTTTTTTTTTAAAAGCTGGATTCTAGTGGGCTAACACTGTATAGAGCAGGGGAGGAATGGGGCTTACTGGAGGGGGGAAAGCAAATTTTTACCACGGACCGCACAGCCAGTTAATCCACTTGTGGTACTTTGCCCTGCTAATCTCAAATTAGATAATGTTATCTATTTATTTTGCATGCAGCATGATTATTTAAAATGAATTTTAATTTTATATTATGGATATATATACACACACACACAGTAAATAACATTGTTGGGACACTGATGCAGCATACAGCTGAAGAACATTTATTTAGATATATTTTTTCCTGTGCAAGTGAAGACTTCAGAAAGCCACAGCAACACGAGCTGCCTTTGTTCTTTACTCCTCCCACATGATCCAACTAATCCAGGGATTGATGGCTGGAGGTTCATAGTTCACTGAGTAGTTTGAGGCTGTTCAACATTGTAATGGATGGCTCAATACAACAAAAACAAAACAAAAAAAGGGAGAAAAAAAGAGACCAACAGGTTGTAAATGAGACATTGTTTGGGTTGTATTTAAATTACTGAACTTGTATTTTTCACTTTACACACTTTTTGATGCATTTTAAAATCAAATCTTTGCAATTCCTTCAAAGTTAAGATATTCTTTGTTCTTGGAGTTCATTCTTTGTACAGCATTGACCTATAATGCCTAATACACAGAGTAAATAGTGGATACACCATTGAGTGTAGTTATATTCTCACTGTACAATATAAATTCTAGATTGAAAAAGCAGTGGGTACAAAACATACCATAGGTGTTTTTTTTTAAATTTATTTATTTATTAATTTTTTTAACCTTTATTTTACCAGGTAAAATAAGTTTGAGAACTAGTTCTCATTTACAGAACACGACCTTTTAAGGCCAGTTTTCTGCTATAAAATATAACAAACTTGCGAGCCTAGTCATTTCATACTAAACATCTACAAAAGCAGAATCTGATTCAGGCCACCTGAGGTGTACTTTTTGTGCCATCAGATGCTCTTGTGTAGCGTTTGAGAAGCTTCCCGGTAGATGTTCTCTGCTTAGCTAAAAATACACGCCTGGTCTATTTCTGACAAGCACCGCATCACACTGCACAGAGCCGATGAAGCAGGACAGGAAGTCAGAGAGGAATGGCAAGAAGCACCTGATCAGTTTTCAAAATAAAGCACCCAGTGCAGAGCCGAGCAACGTGGCACGAAGCCATGCCCAGGATGGAACAAAACCACACTGCAGCTGGAAAGCAACACAGCTGTCAATTAAGCTCTAAATACAGCATATATTACAAGGCTGAAGGTCTGTATCATTTAAATAGTAACAACTTAGTTTTCCTGGCAGAGCCATCAAACATTCCTGAAACTCTTTTTTTTCCTAATCATGTTGAGAGTTGAATTTGCAGTCATTGCCACTAATGCTTCTTTTATGTTTTAGAATATGGAAAATAAATGGCCTAACTGCATGCTGTAACATTTCAAAACTATATTTTTTAAAAATACATATCCATGTCTCATTTTTACATATATATCTTTCAAGCATGACATGCACCTGCTGCCACACATTTTGAATCGCAGGGAATACTGATTCTGCAGAATATAAATGTTGACTTCCAGATTTCCAGGTCATATATTGCATACAGAGCCTCCATATGAAGTTTTGAGTTTGTAAAAAACACTCAACCCAAAGAGAACAAATGTAAGATTTTTGTTTATACTGGATACCACAGCATGCATGTGTAGGCTAACCTTGAGGTCACAGGTGGTGTTGATGAGCAGGTTGGAGGGCTTGAGGTCCCGGTGCAACACATTGGCGGAGTGAATGTACTTGAGTCCTCGCAGGATCTGGTAGAGGAAGTAGCAGACGTGGTCGTTGCTTAGCCTCTGGCTCTTCAGCAGCTTGTACAGGTCCGTCTCCATCAGAGTCTGCACAATGTAGCTGGACGCACAGATCAAGGAGGACAACAACAGGTAGTATCCACTGATACTGAAGAATTGGGACACTTTGCATATTTGTGGTCTTTAAATCTCTGTTGCGTTCTACAGCTATAACCATTTATTATTAAAATCGAGCCAAAAGCAGCTGAATAATTTTTAGTAAAACTTGGAAAGGAAGCGACCATCATTGTCAACCCTCTAAACCTCTGTTCCTTGTTCACTGACTGCTCCAGTTTTCTGTTTATGAGCAAAAAAGAAATCATTATTTCCCATTTTCACCACTCACAATATTAAACTAGTTCAATTTTTTAGGATCGATGAAGTAATTTTGTTCCTCAAATCCAACACCAGAAAACCTAAAACCCATAACTAGTAACGAATACACAGAAGTGTGCATAGTTCAAAGGGCTCAAAGAGCCTAGGCTCTTGAAATATCTATTACACTCATGCAGTACTACAGAAGTGTATGTTTTATTCATTCTAGTGCTCTAGATCCAGATCAACAGATATTAGACTAAGCACACATTTTATAAAGACATTTATGGTTCTCAGAGGATGACTTTGATGACTACTGAGTTTTCCTCAATTGTCAAAAGCATTTGAACTGTTAGGATTACCACACAACTAACATCCTTGTTGTGGGGTCCCCCCAAAATCAGTTAATTTGATGTAAATCGAATCAAACCTGGATGTGGTTTTCAAACGTAAAAAAATTAAGCCGATGTGCAAATGCATTAAAACTGCATTCCTCTAACGGCGAGCCATGGGGGACTCCTCTGGTTGCAGTAGTGTTCTGTGAGGAAATGCCTGTCAGATCGCCATGATTTCTAACCACAATAAACTCTTTCCTGATTAGTTTATGTCCTCAGTTCATATCTTACTTAATAAAGTGTGATGCTCATTTTATAAATGATGGGTTTGAAAAGAAGGACAAAGCAGGAATAGGCTTTAGGGCGGGGCTATACTGTGACTGACATGCTGCTAGTGTACGAGTGCACACTGCCTCTTGGTTTCTCGGGCAGATGCAGTCCTCACCAAGAAATGCTTAGCTTGAGGCTTCATGACCTCACTTAATCAATGGAGTCACAGTGTCCATCTTTTATATACAGTCAATAAGTTTATGAAGAAAGATACAGATATCTATGTGAATATTCCTGATTTAAGAGGCCACAGTGCCACAACTACTTCATCTACAAAAAGAATATAACTAAATGATGCCGTATCACCTCTAGATTTGATTATATTTACCTAACTCAGTCATGCTCTCACAAGTTAGTATCAACACTGTAAAACTAAGTGGAGCAAACCAGGCAGATCAAACAACAAGATACACAAAAGATACTGTGACTCACGCATTTCCTTTCTGTCTTTTCAGATGACAATACAGCGGTTCAGTCAGTTTGCCAGAGTACCTCAGTCACAGCGACTCACTGATGAGCACTGAGGATGGCCACTGCTGTCTAATGTGGCTAAAGAACGATCTTAGCAGTGATTCAGCACCTCAAGCTGTGTGAGCAAAGTGGCCAAAATGACCAGCTCTCAAGAGTATTTTATTAAAATGTTCGGTTCTGTGAAGCAACTGATTCTGGACTGTATAAAACCTCATTTCAGAATAAAGGTAAAAAAAAATGAGTAATTCAAATACAATTTTTACAGCCAATATGTAGCTTCAGTTAAGCTCCACCAGCCGCACCATTAATGCTTCCAGGTTTTCTTCCATTTTCCTGTACTACTAACCTTGAAGCTCTATGCAAACACAGAGCAAGTAAAAGCTGGATTAATGACTCCTGTTTGCTCATCTGGTTCAAATTCACCACAAGCCACACAGCTTTCTTTAATAATTGTGTAGTCACAGCTGAATCATCCGAGCCACATGCATCAAATGAAAAACCAAAGGTGCAGCAGTAAAGCTGAAGATTCTTCAAGAGTCACTTCAGTTACAGGTGAGGGCAAAACCTGTACTTCGGTTTAGTTTCGCCCCCCCAAAAAGAACTGTAATCAAACAGTCTTAACCTCTTGTACTAAAGGCTTTCTGTCTTTTTAAACCAAAAACTTGCAGTCAACCTTGATGTCTGTACCATCATGCTGCTGCATCATTTCGTCAGTGGCTAAATCCAGTAAAGAAATGATGCGGCATAGCAGGCTTGCATAAGAACCTCACAAATTTCATCCCAGTCATTGTTCTCTGCATCTTAAAGATGGCTCACTTCCTTTACAGAGATAAAAGGATAATTATTACACAATCTGACCTCACATGTCCCCTAAAAATCAACAACTTTAGCAGAGCTTGCTTCAGGTATTATGCTCCTTTTAAAATGTATGAAATGCAAAGAGCTAAATTCTTAGATGCTGCCAGGAGATGCAAAAACAGATTTTTATGACTCTTGTGACTGTTTTAATGCAACTGTCTGGGCTGATTGTGTTTTTACTAAGGATGCTTCATGTTCTTTGGTCTCTTGAAGTAACATCTCATTCTCAGTGAGACCACCTGCTTGAATGACTTTGACAAAAAATTGCAAGCATATGAAAAAGCAGCAGGACCTTTGCAGTACGACAAGACAGGATACACATCCCTCATGTTCTCGATCTGCTGTGCCCTGATAATGTCGTTGATGCCGATGATATTCTCGTGGTGGAAACGCAGCAGGATCTTGATTTCCCTCAGTGTGCGCTGGCAGTACGTCTGGTGCTCGAATGGGCTGATTTTCTTGATGGCTACGCGCTGGCTTGTCAAGTTGTCCAGAGCAGAGCTGGGAAGAAAGGATATGGGAAGAGGCACAGAACAGGGGTCAGATTACACACCACACAACAACGCTCTCCACTGTAGACTCTCTCTACTAACAGCATGCAACGGGGCATGTTTTGTGCATTTTTTTTTCCTTTTTGACTGTAATATGTTGAGAAGCACTGTAGCTGTAGGCTGGAGTGTAGGCGCAGTGTCAGCATGATGGAGGTGTAGGATGCATGGAAAGCAGGCAGGGCTAGAAAAAAGGTGAAGATAGCATTTTCTTGTGGTGAGTTTTGCATTTAAAAACTGACACCCATCCTTATCAGGTACAACAGTTACATAGCTTTAGTAAAAGGTCATTCTCTTGTTGCACAACACAACAAAAACATTGTGACGAAAACAAACTGTGCTAGGTGTACAGACCCCAATAATAATCGCCACCAAGTTCTGAAGCTGTTGAATGCATAGCAGACACTTCAAGGGTACTTGGCTTGCTGTCAGTGTGCCAATCAGTTGGTGCCGGCAATGTTTACAAACAGGAAATGCAACATCATCATCATCACATGATCACATGGCACAAACAAAACAGTACTATGCTATCACACCCCGGTTTGGAGCTGACAGAGAGCTGCATGTGGTGTGTGCCCTGCTGAGGTGGATGTGTGGGCCTGGCTCCCGGGATCCCAGCATCCATATTGCACTGCCACGCAGCGCTGTGCCATCTGATTATGTTCACACCTCAGCCTCGATAGCAGCGACTTGACACTGATAACAAAACGCATATAAACCGTTGGCAAGGTCCGCACTGAAGGTGTAGCTCGCATAGGGCGATAACACGAGGAGAGGCCTCGCCACAGCTGACAAATCTCACTCGCATCCTCTGCAGCAGCTCTGTTAGAATTAAAACAGAGATCGGTGCGATTGGGAAGCTAGTGCCGGACGTGGCTAAGGCGATAACCAACTTTCGTGTGCAATCAAACGCAGCCTGTAGGCGAGATCTGATTGCAATAGCGCAAACACCCCCCCAAACCTTGTTTCCTGTAAAGCTCGTAGCCACGCCTGTAGCTGCTCTGCTAACTCAGTAAGGATATAAGCTGGGCTGCTCCGAGGTTCAACAGTGTCTAAGTGTTGGACAGCTGTTTGAAACACCTACATCGTGACTGAACACACATTAACTCGACACCGCTTGTTGAATACGCCCGCTAAAGTGAGCTAGCGAACAGTGTTTGCTAATAAACAGATTATGTTAGCTAGCGCCTTTGCTTCACGCAACGGTAGGATGACAAGCGGTCCTACTCACCACACCATTCCGTAAGCCCCCTCCCCGATGTAAGACAGGTTCGTGTAGCGGGGGGCCACATCAAAAATCTGGCCCTTCACGGACTCGGATCCAGGCCTGGGTACCGCAGCTACGGGCGGTGCATCAGGCGCAACAGGCGCAGCAGCAGCGGCGGCGGCGCTGTCGGAGCCTTCGGCCGCGACCGCCGCAGTGCTACTCGTATCCGCCATTCTTCCTCTCCAAACCGCTCCGAGACTGTCAGGGAGTTTCACCGAGGCCCCGCCGCCGTTCTCAGGTGCTTTTTGACGGCCGTCCGAGGATCTAATTATATGGACTGTCTGACTGACGGGGCACAGCGACTGGGCCCTCTCTACTACCAGAGTGTAAATGGATTTCGTGCGCGAGCGCGGATTTGGTCTCGGCACCCAGCGTAAATGCGCGTGCTAAACAACGGTGATATAGATGCATTAGATTTTGTAACAAGGATGACTTTGTTGGGCGGAGTCATGCAAGTTGGCTGGAAATAGGAAGCACCCCCCACTCAGCAGCTGCAATACTCCAAAACAATCGTCATCCAAGAATTTAACTTGCAGCAGCCGTGAGTGGGCGTGCCGAAATATGTTGCATGCTGACTGTTATTGGAAAAAAAAGAAATAGTTTCTGATCAGTTTGACACTTTTGTTTTTTGAGCATACCCAACCTTGGATAACAATAAAAACTGTCTTAAAATGGTTTGAACAGGCTGTGACATAATGTGACAGGTGAGGCATTTTTGTGATGTACATGGACTTTACTGTACATCACATAATTACACTGCATACGTTACAACAACCTTCTGTATTACAATAAGTACTATAGCACTATGAGTATACAGTTAGGTAATATTGTTGGTCAATATCAACCTATCAAAGATATACACGTATTAGTGTAGGCATATTTTCTAAAGATAAAGAAGATAAAGAAGTCACTGTACAAGAAATACAACAAAAGTTGGGTGGTAACGCCCTTTGATCAGCAGCAGCAATAAACACAATATAAATAGAAACAGAAATTGAATATAAATAGCTAAAGTATAGTTAAAATACAATAGCACAGAGACTATATTTACAGTGTGATAGATGAAGAATGAGATGAGATATGTACGCCTGTGTACAGAGTGCAAGCCAGATAAAACCAAATCAGGTATTGATAGTCTTTTCACCAAAATAAAAACATAATGCATTAAAAGATGCTTGGATAGGATGTCATCTGTCACATAGTTTATTCATCACAATCCAGTACTGTCACCATCTATCTATCTATCTATCTATCTATCTATCTATCTATCTATCTATCTATCTATCTATCTATCTATCTATCTATCTATCTATCTATCTAAAGTACACGTCTCTTTCTGCTCTCCCTGCATCTCCCTGTAAAGCCTTCTCGTCATTGGCTCTCTGTTAAATCCAGAAATGAATTTAAAATCCTTACAATGTCAATAAGGCTTCCCATAATACACTGAGCACATCTTCTTCACTCACCTCTTTTCACTGTCTGTGTTTATACACCACTCTAAACTCATTTTCTTTTTCCCACAGTGTGCCTTATGTTCTCCCTCCCTCCCCTCACCCCCCAGCTGATGGTAGAAGATGCCTGCCCCTCCCTGAGCCTAGTTCTGGAGTTTTTCCTTCCCACTGTCGCCAAGTGCTGGCACATAGGGGCTGTCTGATTGTTAGAGTTTCTTTTAAATATTGCAGGGTCTTTATCTCATAGTATAAAGCTCCTTGAAGAAACTATTGTTGTGAATTGACGCTATATAAATAAAATTGAGCATATGTGTGTAACTGTTTGTTCTGCTTTTCTTCAATCTGACTCTTTTCTGTATTTTGTTTTCTCTTTTAGGTACATTTTTATCAATTTACTATAACTTACATTGAAATTCATACGTTTCTTTAACGTTTATAGATGCTCACACCTTATGATGTCAGTCAAAACATAAAAAAATATAACAATATTTATATTTTTGTTTGTAATGAATTACAGATTTAAAATATAGGGCATCGATTTACAGTAGTTGTTAATTTTTTTCTTTTCTTTTCTTTTCTTTTCTTTTCTTTAAATCAGCCTTAAAATCTGTGGAAACAAGCCCCACTGTTGTGGCCACACCCCTTTGCAGGCGTCACCTCCCAGGGCGGTGCACTTCCTGGTTTCTGCAGCTTGTTGTGCTGGTTGAATTGATTAGTAACGAGGAATGGTTCATTTTCCTCTGCGGCGACACTGGATCGGCCCGATTCGTTTAGCGTTCACTCTGCTCGGACTCCCGCAAACCCTCTGCACATCCGGAGTTAGGTATGGACAGTAACATTACTTATTAAGGTTTAACTGGAAGCTAATAGTATTTGACGGGTTTCTAGAGTTTTTAGAAGATTTCAGTGCGATCCAAGGAAGTTACCTCTAAGTTACAGATTTGACAGAAGAGTGCTCACCAGGTAATTGGGTTATATGCTCAATCCAATTGATTTACAATGGATATTAAAATATGTAAATATGCACAAGATAATATAAATAATTATAGAAATGGTTCAACACAGCAGCAGATGTATTACAGCAGCTGTTAAGCCGCTGCCCTGCACTCCTTTAGTCTGTGTGATTGTCACTGACGATATTTGGTGGCATTGCTTGAGGGGCAGCGGTATTTTCATAATCTGAGAGAAAATAATAAATGCAAGGTGGGAACAGAGTGGAACAACAAGCAAAAGATGCTTACTGCAACCTAACATCTCCTCATCTTCCTTCCTCTGTAGGACTCCTATTTCCTGCTCTCCTTCTCACCCTTTCACAACCACTAAAACCACCAGAGCCATTAGCAGTAGTTACTGCTGCCTGTACCCTACCATGCCATCCTCAGCAGGGGCTCATGTAAAGTCCAGATGCCCACAGTATCCAGGATCCAATATCAAACGCTTCCCTGTGCCCGATGACAAGGTTAACTGGGTTCAGCAGTGGCCCCAGTATGATCCAGTCTCCTACACGGCCCCTTTAATTTTAAATAAGCCAGCATGGGCGGATCCTGATATTGGGTGAGCAGCACATAGCAGCTTTAAAGGTTATCAAATACATTATGATAAAATTTGAACTTTAATGTTAAAAAAATTAGTGCCATGTGAGTAATGTAATGGCATTCATATCTAGGTGTTATTTATAGAATTTTTCTTGACACCTGTGAGATATTTTGTGAAGATCTTTGCTTGTCTTGTAGCACCTTCTCTCCAAAGTTCAACACTGTGGATAATGCTGTGGACAGGACAAGCTTTGAGGGCAGCTACAAAGTGGAAAATGGAAAGCCACTGTAAGTAATACCTCTAAGCAATACATATTTTTTTAAACATCTGGACAACGTTACTTCATAAAACTGTCAATATAGTTGAATTTGCACTGGTAACTACAGTATTAGCAGACCTTTTAAATTGCAGAGATGTTTTATTAACTGTTATTAAATGTTGAAAACACTGCTTATTAAGGACCTTTTAAGGTAATTTTAGCCGACAGATCTTTGGCTCTCTACCAAGGCTTGTCTTTTTTTCCTGTCTCCCTCCCCTCATCACCAACCGGTCGGGGCAGATAACTACCCCTCCCTGAGCCTGGTTCTGCCCAAGGTTTTTCCTTCCCACTACTGCCAAGTGCTTGCTCATAGAGGCTCATTTTGATTGTTGGGGTTTTCTCTGTATTATTACAGTATAACGTGCCTTGAGGCAACTGTTTGTTGTGATTTGGCACTATGTAACTAAAATTAAACGAAACTGAATTAAATCTTAAAACTGCATATAAATAATTTTGAAAATTCCCTTTTTTTTTTTCTCCCAGAAATCCTCGTGGACGCACGGGGTTGGCAGGCAGAGGGTTGCTAGGACGATGGGGACCCAATCATGCAGCAGATCCAATCGTCACCAGGTACCTATTTCTTTACTTTATACAGTGGAATTACCCACACTCACATTATAGACCTGAATTATTTAAAAGTAGAATGCTCAATTCAAATTAGTGCCAGGTAATTTGATATGCATCGGAAAGCTGACATCAAAGTGAAACAGTTTATATCTGGACTTAAAGATGAATTCAAAGCAAACTTGTTGCATTTACGCACATTTCACCATCTGGCAGATGGAAGGTAGATGCCAAAGGAGCAAAGATGCATCACTCGGTCTCCGCACAGCCTATTTTGCAGTTTGTGTCTATCAAGAGGAATGACTGTGGGGAGTGGGCTATTCCTGGGGTAGGTGGTTTTTCACGTTTCTTTTTTTTATGGAGGGTGTTTGCACACTTCATGTCTGTGGAATTCACCTTCAAGTTTCAATGTCTGCAAAAATACTGCAGGACAACAAACATGAGATCATTATCATGGAGGGCAGTGGTTTGGAGAAATGTAAGATGTTATGGGCGGGTTGTTGTGTTTGCAGGGGATGGTAGATCCAGGCGAGCAGGTTTCTCTCACGCTGCAGCGGGAGTTCTCAGAAGAAGCACTGAACTCACTCTCAGCTTCCCCAGAAGACAGAGCAAAAATCCAGGAGCGCATCACCAATCTCTTCAAATCGTCAGGATTTGAGGTCCTTAAACTGACTTATTTGTTTCCTGTCACATGTTAGTCACCAGGTGGTTCTATCAGGTAACCTGGAAGGCTTTTCCTCTTGTGATCTTTCTCCTTCAGGTGTACAAGGGATATGTCGATGATCCCAGAAACACAGACAATGCCTGGATGGAAACTGTTGCTGTCAACTTTCACGATGACCAAGGTATCAGTAATTTTGAGGATTGTTATTCTTTCTTTTTAACTGTTCTTTTCAGGTCATAGGCTTTATATAAAAGATGCATGTGGCCACTGGTTCGCAAAGTCATGTTTTGAAAACATTTTGTGGCTGTTGGCCATCACCGTCTTGATTTTTCTGAAGCCAGATGTGATGAACCCTAAACCTAAAGGCCTTTACACACCCAGCGCGTTTCCCCCCCCCAAAAATGACACAAAATTCAGAAATTTTCAGATGCAAACTTGTTGTGTAACCTGTATTCCCACCGAAGGCATTGCATTTTTGTAACTCTTTTGTTCTTAAAAAATACACTGTGGGAAAAAAGCAGCAGCAGGGAGAATTTCATGGTTTGATCCAGGAGTCGAAGCTGCATCATGGCCGCTTTCATACACATTTCAGGAGGGCAGTGGGGCACTGAGCTCTTGTTGGCAGAGTTGAGACCACATCCGAGGAGGCAGAGAAATAATTTCAGAGAACCCACTGGCCCAGAGCAGTGTATAGATGTGTGTCTGTGGTAAAACAGTATTATTTTACTATTTCCATATCATGGTATATACAGTAATTGGTACGTGTTTTGAGCTATGAGCTCACATGCAGTGGTCTGATTGGTCAGATCTGTTAATTCGCTTGCGAAAGTCAGAAAAATTGAAAAAAGAAATGCTGCAAATTTGTCACGTGAAATGACGCGATACGTGCGAATGGCTGCATTAAGAATAGGTGAGTCCAAAAAATATCTTTAACACACACAAAACATTTGCATGAATTTTACATGTCTGGTGTGTAAAGGCCTTCAAACATCAATGGGGCACTGCATATTTATACAGTACTGAATTATCAGTCACAAGGTAGCTGCTTTATTCTAAATGGGACCCAAGTTTACAAAATAAGTATCATGCTATATTAAAGAAAGCGAAAAGTGAAATGCAAGGCGTTTGCAGGGAAGACTGAAATATCTTTGTTGCTACATCAGGTAACAGTGTGAGCGAGCTGCCGCTGCAAGCCGGTGATGACGCGGGACAAGTCCAGTGGGTCGACATTGACTCGTCTTTCCCTCTCTATGCAAATCACTCTCATTTCTTGGAGCTGGTTGCCAAAGAGAGGAAGGCTCACTGGTAGCCAAAGACCAAAGACCGCTCTGATATAACAATGAAGGAAACACAAGAGCCTTACTGCCCACTGTGTGATGAGAGGGCTTATTAGTTAAAGTAGCATGACACCTTATTGAATCTCCCTGCAGTGATTTCATCATAATAGCTATGCAGCTACAATAATGAAATCATAACACAGCTGTTTTCATGTTAACACCCATATATATGAGCTCTGCAGTTTAAAAGAGACAAACTAGCAGATTGAAAGCTTGCCTGCTAGCACGCTGTTTAAAATAATAAAAGAGAACTATTGTGCATTTAGATTAAAACCTTTTGATTGACTGCTCGCAAAAAAGGGAACATAAGCTTGTAGGAACAAGAAGCAGCACGTATTATGCTAATATATTCAATGTTAACAAGAATCGCATTAACCTAGAGCTATCATGCTTGAGCAAACACAATGATCTGCTGAACATAACACTACCACCACTACATTAATGGAAGTGTGACAAGGAGAGAAATCAGAATAAAGAAGTGGAGCCTGGCTTTGATCTTTACATGTGAAAAGGAGATGATGATGATGACGAGCAGACACGCTTTCAAGTGGCAACAGAAGGCTGCTCAGCACTCAGCAGGCTGCCGTTCCAAATGTTCACATCAATACGTGTGATCTCACAGGTTGGGATACTTTATGAATTATGCATGAAAGAACTTGCATCTGTCGTGAGAAACGCCAACACCTCTGTCATTTAAAGGTACTCAACGACGATGCAGCAGCAACAAAACTATTAAATAAAATCCAGTGATGAGTGGCAGCTGCTTTGTCTTCAGGATGAGTTTACATATTTCCTAAGATTTGGTATGGTTTCAGTTAAAGCACTTATGGGGAAAGCAGAAGATGTTGCTGTTATTGGGTTTATCAAATGTTAACCTCTTACAAGAAAACCTTAATGCAATTAGAGCCACAGCAGTTCCAGGAGGCGCCTCAGATCCTACAAACTCGTTTTATTCGCTCTCAGGCCGCAACGTTAGCAGTGTGTGTGGGTCGGTCCTGCTGTTTCAGCCTCATTGTAGTAGGCATATGATGCACTATAATCCTGAAATTATATAGAGATGCATGTTTGGTACCAGGTGATTCAGTGTGCACAACTTCCCAGCACTACAGGAGCTTTTACAGCAGGTGCGAGCATTTGTTGTTGTGGTAAGAGAGAGTATTTTCCATGTAGATTTGCCAGTTGCTCTGCCAAAACTGGCAACTTTCCAGTCACAAAATGCCCATCTTTGGCTTTAAAGCGCTGGTTTTGGCTTGTGGTTAGTAAAAGGCAGGATGACAGATTTGTGGCACTGAAATGCTGCACAACCAAATAACAATCATTTGAATTCTTAGTGTCATTAATTATTATTATTAAAGCTTTACTGGTTCTGTTGAATTGTTTTGTATATTATGTGTAAGGTGAAAATTAATTCACAAATGTTTACTTATTAAACTTGAACTGATTTTTTTAATTTATTTTTTGTCAAATGTACCTTTGTCTGCATTGCTCAAAAATATAAATCACTGTGATGTCTTTAGTTGAATTGCATGCTTTTTATCCATAAAGTAGTTATTGTGTGTGCAACATCAGCTGGTTTCAGCCTGCATGGTCACATCAGAAACAGTTACCCTCATACGTTTTTGGTTGCTCTATTGAGAGCCACACCAGTGTTTCATGTGTACTTTTTATGGTGTTCTTGTGAAAATAAAACTAATTCAAAGACATATTAAACAAGTTAACGGTGTTTGTCTTGCACTGTATTGCTGTGTGTGGACTGTGCTGCATGCACGGTCATCCCTCTTTCCACCTATGTAATAGTGCAGGTCCAAATCACTTCTGTGGGTGTTCCAGTCATTTTATTATCAGTTTGTCCGACTCAGGGTCGACAGAGAGCTGGAGCCTACATTTTACTATTTTATCCAAAATATTGCCTAATTTTTTAAATTGATGGCGGCAGCAGCACATCACAAAAAGTTGGGATAGAGCCAACAAAATACTGGAAAACTAAGTGGTACTAAAAAGAAAAAGCTGGAGGAACCTTTTGCAAATAATTAGTTTAACTGACAACAGGTGGATATAAAAAGAGCATCTTAGACAGGCAGAGTTTGTGCCATCCATAAATGCAGGTTAAAGCTCTATCGTGCAAAGAACAAGAAATAACATGATTCAGAAATGCTGCTATCTTCTCTGAGCCAAAGCACATTTTAAATGAACTAAGGAAAAGTGGAAAACTGTTCTGTGGTCAGAAAACTGTCAAATTATTTTTGGGGAAACATGGACGCTGCATCCTCTGGAATAAAGAGGAGCAAGACCATCCAGCTTGTTATCGGCGCTCAGTTTAAAAGCCTGCATCTCTGATGGGATGGTGGCACATTAGTGTCTATAGAATTGGCAGCTTGAATATTGGAAAGGCACCATCAGTGCTGAAAGATATATACAAGTTTTAAAGCAACATTTGCTCCCATACAGATTATTTTTTCCCTGGAAGGCCTTGTATATTTCAGCAAGACAATGCTAACTGCATGCTGCATCTGCTACAACAGCATGATTTCATAAGAACAGTCTGGGTACTGAACAGGTCTGCCTGCAGTCCAGACCTTTCACCATTTTGAAGGATCATAAAATGAAAAATATAACAACCCAGGACTGTTGAGCAGCTTGAATCTTCTGTCAGACAAGAATGGGACAACATTTCTCTCCCAAAAGTCGAGCAGCTGCTCTCCTCCGTTCCCAGATGTCAATTGTTTTTAAAAGAAGAGGAGATGCTAAAGAGTGGTGAACATGACCCAGTCCCAGCTTTGTTCAGATGTGTTGCTACCATCAAATTCAAAACAATATTTTTTAATTGTACATTTTCTCAGTTTAAACATTTGATATGTTTTATTGGGAATAAACTATGCATTCATGAGATGTGCTAATCATTGGGTTCTATTTTTAATTTTACAGAGCACCCTAACTTTTTTGGAACTGGGGTTGCAGGATCACAAATGAAACTAAGATTTTTGGACTGTGGGAGGACACAGCAGGGCCCAAAGTGGCCTGTGGGTTTGATCCAAGGACAGTGCTTACCACTGCACCACTCTGTTATTATGAGTTTGTCGGAAATAATTTTCCAAATTAAGACTGATGTTTATTTAGCGATCTTAAGCTAGATTGCCTTGTAGTTCAGATAGCAAGTTAAACTGCATTTTATTTGCAATTAAGTAGTTTTAAGCTAAGGACATTTACTTTACATTTGATATGTAAAAAATATTTTGTAGAAATCATGTACATGATATTTAAAAGGCCAAATCATAAAATTAAGATATTTTAAGGCTGCACGGCTCTAAGTGTGGCAAACATACTCTCGCTGGATGTTTAAAAACACATTCTCAGCTTTAATTTATAAAGTTTCCTTTATGAAATGTGCTATTTTTGCCCATGCCGTATATTGGAGTAGGTTATACAAAGTGTTTCATGCTGCCGCTCATCCCCATTCTAAAC
This sequence comes from Pterophyllum scalare, assembly GCA_024447675.2. Classification (NCBI taxonomy): domain Eukaryota; kingdom Metazoa; phylum Chordata; class Actinopteri; order Cichliformes; family Cichlidae; genus Pterophyllum; species Pterophyllum scalare. Next base: position 144,813 of record JAMQGT020013266.1, read on the forward strand.
TTCATTACCCATAACCCCGTGCGACAAAAGCCGCCCAAGCTGACGACGTGGCCGCATTACGGACCGGGGTGATTCAAACAGGGCAGAGCGGCTTTGTTTGTAGCTAGCTCAAAGAGTTGTAATTCATATGTTTTATCCAGCCTGTTTGAAACTTTAACTTAATCACTGTTTGTAACAATGTCCGGGAAAATCAAGAGCCGAAGTGCGGCAAACGCAGACTTGATATCTGGCGGTGTGTCCTGCGATGAGCGCATCTTGCGGGATTGTCATGAACTGTACACGGAACCCGACAGCGGTGAGTTGGCTGACGTACAACTTGCGAGACATAGAGCATCCCACCTGATGGCTGCAGTCTTCAGCTTGCTTGACAGTAAAATGAATAAAGCAAACAAGTTGCCGGAGGCTAGCTAGCTAATTTTGTACATAACGTTAGTCTTTTCCCAAAGCACGGCGGCTAACCGTTAGCTGAGTTAGCCAGTGTGAAGATTTTGTGGGTTTTGCTGACGATGCGCCTGTCAACGTTAATACTGGTTAAATCAGCCACCCACTGATGTGGCACTCTGTTTGCTAGTAATAAGTCAGTCAGTTGTTTTTGATGTAACTTCTAATATAAGCTTACAAGACACTTCTGGATCAAGCGCCTCCAATATTGGCAGCGCAGCCCTTGTTGCCACATTGAGAAAGTGACACATTTTAGCGTAGAAAGAGATCTGCACATCCCACTGAAATCCAGATAATTACGAGGCAAAATGGCAATTAAAAAAATGAGAATGACGAGGGCAAGAAGAGTATCATCTAGCATAAAAGGCTTCCTTTTGTATTTATTTAGAGAAGTAGCTGCAACTTTGCATTCAGATTACATGTAATATCGTTCTTCACATGCTAAATGAGGCCCACATTTAGATCTCCTCATTCTATCATATGACAGTGTTTTGTTTTGTTTTGTTTTGTTTAGGGTTTTTTCTCCTTTCCCACAGAAACTAATGCACCATCTGTATTGTACTCTTCCTTACATTCAGGGTTGATCACAGTGGCTGAATCAGTTGGTGTGAAGCTGCTGCCTCCCAGAAAGAAAATCACTGTGATGCTGATGGGAAACCACTCTGCTGGGAAAAGCTCCTTCATCAACTGGTGAATATATTTTATAGAATATTTGTATAAGTGTAGATGGATGGCAAACTTAAGCAAACCCTGTCTATGCCGTAGGTACATGGTAATTGCAAACTCCTCTGTAACCCTATGCCATAACCCGTCGTGGCCCTCCTGGGAGATGTAACTACATGACCTGTCGATGCAGCCCACAGCTATTGCAATTAGCATGTTCAGTTCCATTGATTCCTCCTGTGCTCCGGCTATTTTTTCACCACAGTTTTTGAAGCTTTCAGTGAGAGAATAGCAATTATAACCTCAATGTAAGGACTCACACATGTTATTCCTGGAAGGAGATTGACCAAAATATCTATATGGATCTCAGAGAATGTACAAAGAAGGGAAAAAATGCGAGGCATAAATATGTTTGCCTTCGAAAATTAGGAACCCAGGAGGGAGAAAATCTTTAGCATTTTATTTTTCTGTCATAACTGGCACCTCATCTAAAAGTCTGGGACACAACACATTAAACACCACACAAAAACACAACTGCTGGCAGCGATGTCTGTCACTTGCACTGTAGGTGCTACAAAGATTCAGCGCAGAAGTCTAAAATGGCCGTTAGACTGAAAGGTCAAAGTAAGTGGCTCCAAGCAATCGCATTCATCTTATTTCTATCCTGATGGACATGGTTCAGGATTTGCCTATCATGTGTCATCGGCTCACTGAATGGGTTGATGAAAATAAAAATGAAGTCAAAAGACCCAGGTAAACACCTATGACTCAGTCTCCACCGCAATCATAAAAACACCAACTTAGGAAATATCTCTTGGAAGAGTTGTACTCCATCTCCTTTAGCAGAGATTTGGAAATTCAATGCTGAGGCACATGTTAAGCTAACGCCTGACCAAGGTGTTTTGTTTTTTTTCCCTTTAATTTGCCACCACCAGTCAGACTGAATAAAATGCATACACACTGGAAGAAAAAATATGTGTGAATCCTTTGAAATTGTCAGTGTTTAAGGACCGATTACTTCTAAATGTCTGATCTTCACCTGACTCATGTTTGTGTGAGAGTGGACTAATTAAGCCTGTCCAACTTTAAATTAGTGTCTTCCGCATTCATTTGTGCTTTTTGTACACTATTCAAATCAACGATAGTTGCAATCAAGATCTTAATGTTTATATTGGGCAGGTATGTGGAAGAGCACATCCAGCGCACTGGAGTAGCCATTGAGACCCAAGGCTTCAGCTTTGTTACAAGTGGACGCAAGAGAGAGTCTCTCACAGTAAGTGCTGCAGTGCATTTTCTGTTTTTGAAATGGGTGTGTAGGTGGTTTGTAAAAGCTGGTACTTTTAAAAGGCATGTTTCATTCCCATTGTGAGCGATTTCATTTTTAAAATGTCAGCCATCTACTCCTTGTCACTGTGATTTATTACTTGAACCAAAATGAGTTCCTCTCTGGTGGTTCCGATGTTGCTGGAGTACCTGACATCTGGTTTACAAACTATTTCTGACAGGTCTACTTCTGCTTTATTATTGTCGTGTTTTTAGGGAAACGCCACCCTTCATCTGTATCCACACTTCAAGCCTCTGCAGGAATTTAAAGGTGAGAGATTTCAGGTGCTTTAATGTTCTTATTTCGCTTTTTAATGTTAGTTGATCACTATCAAACAATCTGAATTCTTTGCCAGGTGTTTCCGAGTACCTGAGCACAGAGATCTGCACATCTCGACAGAAACGGTTCAGCTTGGTGACATTTGTTGATTCACCCGGGTTGGTGGATGGTGATATGAAGTATCCGTTTGACGTGGATGAGGTTATCCTGTGGCTGGGTGGGTTTCTGCTGTCTCACTTTGGCTGCTGTGGCATTGTTATCAAGGGTTGTTTGAGGTCTTGAGTTGGCTGCTTTAAATGGTCTTCCTTTTGCAATACAAGAGGAGAGACAAACAAAAGCTCAATCCAGACTCAGTTTGGAGTTTTTTTAGATGCTTGTGGGGCTCTCCATCACAGTGAATGACCAGTCCAGTGTTTCTGTTCATTAGCACTTTTAATTTGCCATATGGAGCTCAAGCTGTACATAGGATTGAGTTTCCTAGTTTAACTACTGGTCTCACTGCTAACTTTGTGAGCCAGCTTTGGTTGCTTTAACACAAAATGCCATCTTTAAGTGGTTTAAGTTCATAGCATGACTAAGTAATAGGGAGGTAGAAAGACCTTTAGAAATTCCACATACACCTTGATTGTAACACAGTTTAATGTGATGAGAATAAATTAACAGGCTGGAAAATAATGCCCCTTCTCACTGTCACTCTCAGGTGATCTTTGTGACCTAATTCTGGTCTTCTTTGACCCCATGGGTCAGGCTCTATGCAAGCGCACCCTCAACATTGTGGAGAGCCTGAATGAAAAACATGGGGACCGGCTGCGGTTTTATCTGAGCAAGGCTGACGAGGCCGGAGGCGAGTCGGACAGACAGGTATACATCGCAGCAGCTGCTGCTTTAAAATGTGTTGTAGCAGAGTCAGCCTCCCGAACAAACAAAAAATATATTATTCTCTTAGTATTAGATAATTCCTGCCCACGCTCTGCAGTACAGTTTCAAAGTATGCTGACCTGGTATGTTTTGCCAGTCTAAAAAACCTGCACTGGCTATGAAAGGATTTTTGAGCGACACTTTCACCGAGGTGTCTGACGTTAAGCTCGACATACCTCACCAACTCATTAATCTAGCTTCTTAGTACACCCCTCGATCACTTTAAAGTTATTTTCTGTGCAGAGTATTCAGTGTCACGAAGGAGGCGCTCTTAACTGCTTAGGTCAGTGTGGTAACTTACGCTGAGCACATCACCTGCTCTGGATTAGGTTATGTTCAGAGTATCAATTTAAAATTGTCTGGAATCGCCACATTTTCACGGATTCTTTTTTCTGACGACATTCTATAAGTGCGATATAGATTCTCTGCTGAAGGAATTTGTTGTGTACATTTAACCTGTTGATCTGTAACTTACTAAAATTGGTTAACATCCATTCATCCCTCTACTATTCCGCTTAATACGGAGTGGCTGGAGGCTTACGCCTGCAGAGGATGAAATTCTGCTTGATCCTTATTTGCTGCAAAGTCTGTCTTACGCTGATGAAATCGTAGCTAGAGCACAGAATACTAAAACTCATCAGTCTGTTTGTAGATTATTTATCACAAAGAAAATTCAATCAATGTAAATAATTTCGCTTTGATCTGTCCACAAACTCAAAGTGATTTATTGTCATTAGGATATGATACAGTGTCAGGTCTAAATGTGCTGATGTTTAAGTGCGTCAAATTAAATTTTCATATTTTCACCCTCCTGCTTGTGTACAGATCATTGATTGCTTGTGAACAGGAAATCTGTCTGTATTAGACATTAGGAGCCTTATGGAGGCTTGCTAAGCCAAAGTACAGCATGTTTTCTTCATGTTCATAAGTGTACGAGCAGTTGAAAGTCACATTTATGCAGAAGTGCTGACGCAGACTGAGAGAAAGCAAATGTACATTCAGCCCTTTACTAAGATGCTTTTCATAAATAATTTATTCTATAGCAAGATAATGTTGTTTAAACACCATATTTTGCTGTTGCATTATTCAGATGCACCACCTGCATGACTAACGTGGGTTTCCCTGAGTTTACATTACTAAATAAGAGAATTAGAGTGCACACGGTCAATAATCTCTTTATCAGTAGCAAAGCCATCTTTGTTCTAAATCTGTGTCTTTTGTAACTGCTCCCTCAGAGGGTGATGATGCAGATTGTCCAGGAGCTCTGCAAGCGCCCGGGACTCAACAAGTGTGGTTTTGACATGCCCACCATCTACATTCCTAATCCAAACAAGGTAAACGTGCTTCTTTCATTATATTCTTCTGCATTCCTTTTTTTTTCTGTACATACAAAAGTCACTTAGTTACTATATGTTACTTTTTTTTCCTCCCCTGTTTGTGTTCTTGCTGACAGCCAAGCCGCTGTGTCAACCAGATTGAGGAGGTTTGCCGTACCATAGAGAAAACTATCAACCAGACGGTCCAAAATACACTCAACTCTCTGGAGCGAGACTGTGAGCTTATTGTTGAGGCTATCACAGACCAGCTCAGTAATGACAGGTAACACACAGACATTTTCTTTTTAATTCACACTGCACTGACACCCCCTCATAAAAGCTGCTTTTGGCTGCTCCCCTATTCACCAGGGGTCACACAGCAGGTAGCTCTGCATATTTGATTTTGCAGGTTTTTACACCAGATGCCCTTCCAGATGCAGCCCCCAAGGAACTTGTATGCCCTCCTAGGATCAAACAAGGGATCTTTTGGTTGTTGGGCGAATGTGATACCCAGCTTTACCTATCCAGTTAGAAGTTATTGTACTTGGCCCTACAAACCTTCTTCTCACATACAAGGTCTTGAATAATCAGGCCCCATCTTATCCTAAAGACCTCATAGTACAGTATCACGCCAATAGAGCACTTCACTCTCAGACTGCTGGCTTACTCGTGGTTCTTAGGATACATAAAAGTAGAATGGGAGGCAGAGCCTTCAGGACCTCTTCTTTGGAACCAGCTCCCAGTTTGGATTTGGGAGGCAGGCACTCTCTCTATTTTTAAGATCAGGCATATAGTTAGGATTGGATTAGGTGACCCTGAACCCTCCCTTAGTTATACTGCAACAGACCTAGGCTGCTGGGGGCTTGATGCACAGTGTTTCTTCATTAACTACCACTTTTAGATGCCCTACATTGAGCAGGAATTGAAGTGTAAATATAAGGATGATTGGGAGTACTGAAGTAGGAATATTTAGAGGTATTTATTGAAATGGGAATGTGTGCGTCAGTTTCATTTAGAATTACTTTTCAGAGAATAACCCCTGACCATCTGGTCTTGCAGGCAGACCACTATTGAAAACCGACGTGCACGGTGCAAGAGCTGCTTCCTGACTCTGCTGGGTTTCTGCGTCCCTCTGACTCTATTGGCGTTTCTGGTGCTGGGCGCTCTGTCCCAGGATTTGCTGAAAGTGGCTCTGGGCAAGGAGGGTACAGAGACACTCGCCCTATACCTGGTCAGTGTCCGAGCATGCTCATCACTCATTGCTTTTGAGAAGGTTGGACCAAAAAGGTCTTCATAAGGCTGTGCTTGTGTTCTGCAGACTCCTATAGTGAGGATATTTGACTCCCTGCCTGTGGAGCAGCGGCTTTATGGCTGCGCTGGGCTCGTACTTCTGTCCTTTCTCCTGCTCATCATTGCGCGCTTCATCTTCAGGTAGGAGAGTTCCAAGTGCCATCAGAGCTTTTAGTCTTCATTTTCATTCATTGTAAATTTTTGTATTTTTATACCTGCTCCCTATTAACCCTTTCCTCAGATGCTCTTTTATTTATACATTTCAGTTTGTTTTGTTTGCCGTCTTTCTATATTCCCCTTGTCCAGGTTGGCAGTTTTCCTGCTTTTCGAAGCAAAAAGTCTGTCAACTCCATGACCTCTGGTTTTCAGTTGTTGTGGGTTTTTTTGTTGTTGTTGTTAAGCAGCTGCTCTTCCAGCTTCAGCATGCTACGGTGTTTACTGTGAATCTCTTCACACTCCTCCCTTTAATTCTTTGCAGAACTCGACCCACTCTATCAAACAAACAGAAAAGGCAGCTACAGGAGAAGCTGGAGTATGTTAAGGAGGTGGTCAAGACCAAAAAGGTAGTGTGTGTGTGTGTGTGTGTGTGTGTGTGTGTGGATGCACCGATCAGATACCAGAAAGCTAGAATGGGTAGGGCTGATTGATTCAGTTCACTTGTATTTATTTGGTACGCCAAGCATTGTCAGCAGTGCACCGATTGTTAATCGGAGTTTGAATATACAACAGTAACTATGGGCAAGTTAACGCAGCACAGCTCTTCTCTGCTGGCTTCCTGCTCTCATCACTTGTTATGATTGATTTTTACCACATGTTGGGAAGTTTCAGTTTCACTTATGGTAACATAATGAGCTGTTAACTTGATCAAGATTATCTTCACCTTCCCCTGTAAAACTCGGAGCAGAGAAGGGAGAAACTAGGATGACCATGAATGCTCTCACTGAGCTGAAATGGGGGGGAAATGAGATGAATAACATAAATGCATTAGTTTATTTTTTCACATTGTCTTGCTCCCATTTGTCAGTTTACGAAATAAATACCAAATAAATGTATATATTAAAGAATTTCTTTTGCTAGCGGTTGTTTTATTGAGTAAGTGGAGCTCATTTACCCCTCGTATCTGCTCGGTCTTCTCAACTCACTCCACTAACCCAAAGCTAAGATATCTGTATGGGTATCAGGACTGAAAAAGATGTGTCCTTCTGCTGGCATTAAGTGTACTATTTTGGGATTTAATGGTTGATTCTTTTCCTGTAGAAAAAGCTGTATGAAGAATACCTACGCCAGAGCGTCAGCGATCACGACATGGGCTTGTAGAGATGCACATACACGCACAAATCTCCACTGTTACGAAGGACCGGATGAAATCAACACTTTTTCCGAGATTCCACACCAGCTGCTGTGCTCTGCAGACCACTCTGTGGTGTATCTTTTGGCAAATTTGTTGAAACCCATTGAAGTTCTGGTGCTCTGAAAACTGTAAAGCCTCTTTACCTATTAGATAATGTTACCTCTGGTTTTAACAAAGGGTTAAGCCACACTACCTGCAGAAAATTAGCTCTTGTTACTGATCACTTACTTGTATGCATATCTATGCATGTATTCTGTGCCTCTTCTCCACTGAAACAAATTCCGACCAGTACCACTTTAAGATACTTAAACATTTCCAAACTATTTATAAGATTTCTCAGATATAAAGCACTGGTTTACGTGAGTCACTTTGTATGAGGTACTGTTTTTGAGGTCCTTCACCAGCATTTTATACATGACTTTGACCTGTTAATTAATGGATCCATTTCACATCATGAATGTCTGCAGGTTGTGTAGGTTGGCTCACATGTAGAATATCCAGCTGTCTGCAGTCAGAAGTGTTACCTGTGACCAATCAAACCTTTTGTATTTTCTTTCTACATTGTGACCATGTTTTAAACTTGATTAAATAAAAAAAAAAAAGCAGCGATCAATACAGGAAATGATTTGACTTTTGTCTTTCTGAGCCTAAGCATTAAGGACAAGTATTTAAGTAACATTGTAACATGTGAGTGTTTTTCACCTTTCTAAAAATACATTTGATTCTTTCTTGGCACATTTAAATTCCTTGACTCTAAAGCTGGACACAAACAATCTCACTTTATAGTCCAGATTTCTATTAGATGGAGCTGAAGATATGATATCGTACCTCAGTTTCAGATGGCTTCTTTACAAACCTTTGTGTGTGTCAGCATTTGAATAACAACACCAGCTATAAAGCTGTTCTGAGGTAGGATGCATTCCTTAGTAAACCTCAGGCTTCCAAGTGAAGACACCATAGATGCAGACTTGTGTAGTGTCACCATTTCAAGTGGTTTCCATTTTGGGGAGAACAGTCATTTCAGGTTCATTTCAGTTTTTTATTAAAGAGTGAAAACAGGAAACTACCACAGGATATATCCTGTATAGTTATGCCTTTGCTACTCAGAGGAAACAGGTGCAAAGCTTCTGCTCAGATAATGTTGCCGTTTTAAAGGTTACCCATTAGTTTGCAAAAACTGACTGTAACTTTATTGGTGTAAAATGGTTACTGCAGACTTTACTGTGTTCATAAATACCTCATAATCTAACAAATATGTTTATGTTGTATCATAAGCCTTTGCAAAGGCCTTTTCACCTGTTAACTAATGCTTGTTATGAAATTGCGTTACCACTTTGGGTCATCTTCGTCTTCTTTCAGCTGCTCCCTTTGTGCGATATATCCACTCTCCCTCCTCTGCACATGTGCTAACCACCAGTCTTGCCTCTCTAACTTGCCCCTAAGTGCCCCTCTAATGTACTCTTTTCTAATCTTGTCCATTCTGGTCACTCCGGATGAAAATCTGAGCATCCTCAACTCCACCACCTCCAGCCCAGCCTGCTGTCTTTTTTGTCTCCAAACCATACATCATAGCAAGCCTCACTACCATCTTGTAAACATTCAAGCAGATGGGATTTCCTTTTTAACACAACACATCTGCTCCAGAGTTGTTACAGTTTCATATTTCTTCATCAGCGTATTTCTGCACGGGCCTGCGTGTTCCAGTTTAGTTTTTATTGTTTGAAAATTATTACTTTGAGTTAAAATTTTCAGTTAGCTGTTACGAAAACAATGTTATAATATAAGGTATTTGTGAGGGGCAGATTAACAAAGTTCAGACTCCAACATCTCATGTAGTCCCCATTAAGGTTTGCTCCAAAGCCTTCTGAAGCTGGTTTTATTGACAAATTTGAAAACACAGACAAAAACTAAAAACAAAGATGGTTCCGGTGTTGTGCCAAAAAACATGATTGATGGTATTTAAATTGTTGTAAGTGACACCGTGTTATTTGTATTCGATTTTAGGTATTTTTGTAAACAAAGACTGTTCCTGGTGTTTTCTCCACACCTAGTTTTACTCTGTTAATTTAGTTAACATTACCAGTATTCCTCCAGCAGAGGGTATTTTTATTTTGCATAAACACCAATTTATGTTTATTGGTACACTTTGCACTCTTTTCCTAATTCTGAATGAAAACTGATCATATACTTTTTTCCTTTTTGGCTGTTGCAGCTTAAAAAAATATTTTTGAAATTAAAAGAAGCAGTTAAAAAGTCTAAGGATCCGCCAAATAGACTATGTGAGTTAGTTTGTTATAGGGACTGTAGATAGAATACAATCTTAATTCATATAATAAATAATGTCTACTTGGTGACATTCTTCTATACAGCCTGGAATGTGGTTCAAGATGTGGTTCAGTGACCTCGCAGGTCACAAACCCCGGGCATACCAGGGCATACAGTTCAGTCTCCAGGGAGGATGCAGCAGTAATAAAACTGAAATCTTTGCGCTACTTGTCGTGATATTAAAGAGCTTTTCAAAAAACAGCCAAACTAAAGGCATAAACACTGGAGGCAAATAGGGACAGGCGTTTGCGCACAGGAAGGAGGTTGACGTGTTTTCCGCAGGCTTAGACCGGGGAAAGTTGTTTCCTGAAGTTGAGGCTGTGCTGATCGCTTCTCCACTGAAGTCCTGCTGCTTGCAGAAAATGCCCAGGACGGGTTTGTCGTAGTAGTTTACTAATTTTTTTTTTCCGCCCGCCTTTGCCGGTGAAGCTCTTCTTGTGATGGAGCTGCCAGATGAGAAGATGAGCTCTAAGACTGAAGACACAGGTAATAATAATAATAATTATTATTATAAACTTTAATCTGCTTCGCAGCTAGCTACCACCACCACCGGGACCTGCTGCGAGTCGACACTGTCCGCTTCACGGCTTTAAAGCTTTAACTATAATTAAATATTAATTTTAACTTGTTGCTTGTCTTCAGCGGGACCTGCCTCCGTTGAAGGGGACGTAGCCGAAAGACGGCCTGTTAGCATTACTGCCCATAGAAATGAACGGACACTGCTAGCCGCCGGCTAACTCTGTATTAACACGTTTTCGTGTCCTCTACAAAAGATAATTTAAAAAAAAGGTCCAGACCTAAATGGGGTTTAATGCCGTTTAGTTGTCATTTCAATCATATATTATATACATGACATTGCTCTTATTCTAGTTTTATAGCTTAAAACAGTAGGTCATTTATAACATATGGTAATATGACGTGGTGAAGAAACTATTTATAGTAGTAAACTCCTGAAAATGCAACTGAAAGTGAAAGCACCCTTCATTAGCTGACTGTGCTTAAACGTACCCATCCCTTGTGAATGCTGTTACTGAAAAATTATTACTTGCATTAAAGAATTAGAACACCTTTCAATTGGTGTGATAAGCAGTAGTGCACAGGCTCAGGTGTGTTTTATGTTTTGCATTACAAATTTTAATCTGTCAGGTAGAAGTAGTGATGATGTACCCGCCCTTGGAGATGAAGTGAAGAAGTATTTTTGCAGTATGCAATTTAAAGTAAAGTATGCTCATCTCCTGTGTGTCTTTGAGTGCAGCATTTGAGTAAGATTACAGATCACCCTGCAGGTAGTGTTGGTGGCAGGACAGCAAGTCCTTGTTTCAAGTATTTTCATTGTGAAGCAACAGTGAATCAGCAGTGCAGTCTTTCTTGGTGTAAGCATTGCCTTGTTTCAAATTTAAACAAACGTAGTAGAAACTGTGATGTAAATACAAAATTGGAATATAAATAAACAATAACTGGGGAGATGAAATAAAAAACAAAACAAAAAACAGTGTGACCTCTAATGCCCTCTTTGCAACCCCCCCCCCCTTTCAAGTGCTACTCAGGACTATGCTGCATCTTGTTTTGCATCTCCAATGATTGATTTCCAAATCTTTCTGGAGTCTTCCAGCCTCCTGTGTGGTGACAAAACTTGTCCGGTATAAGAGAACAAAGTTTTTCCCCACACAGGAGGCCGGAGGACAGCAGGCAGTGCTGAGTATTCTGCAGGTTCTTAGTGTTCCCTGATGTTCCCCGTATAACCAAGAGTGAATCTGGTCTCGTTGTAAACTGCTGCTTTGCTCTGTTTTCTAAGTTGTTAATTACACCTCTTTGGGGTTTGGATTTTTGCATTAAGAATAAAATTGAGCAAAAAGGCAAAGAATAAATCGAATTGATACTGAAACCAATCAGTTATGTGATCCAAGCAGTCTAAAATCAGATATTTTGTTGTTGTATGTGAAAAACCTGCAGCAAGAGATTTTAAACCATTGATTTTATAAAAATTATTTTCTTCAGATGTTAATACACGCATTTCATGAACTTGCACAATAAAAAAAATATTATGGCATACAGAAATGTCAGTACTGGTATTGAGTAGTCATATTTGAGATATTTTTAGGATCCAGTGACATATTTTCAATACTGTGTGAGTTCTCCACTATCCAGTTATTACAGCCAGCTGTCCTTTACTCTTCAGTTCCCTGACTGAATGTTTTAAATTCCGGTGTAGTGTTTCCTGTGTATTTCCACCCCGTGCTGAACTGTTGCCAAGATGCTGTTTTTATCGAATGCTCCTCCTTTCTTTTTTTCTTTTTGGCCAAAGAGGTAAGTTTGAACTTAATTTGTCAGCAACAGTTTCCAAATGACTCTGGCTTATCAGGATTTTTTGCCTCCTTTGGGCATTGACTTTTGTGGCAGTCACAGATAAGGTTTCCTTTCCTTTTCCAGACCTTGTTTTTCAGCTCTGTGCAGCAACAGTACAACACCAACCAGCCCTGTGTCAACTAAACCTTCCTGGAGGTCATTATAGTCATGTCATATGCAGCCCTAAAAGATGATTTTTAATGATTAATAGTTGTTTATAAGATGGATCATAAATAAAAAAATTTTTGGAAATGGAAACAATCAAAAGATGCCCATAAAATAAACAACAACAGAGAATTGGATAAATGGGAAAGAAGATGAATTGTTCATCAAATTATTGATTGATGAAGATTGAAACTTTGGCTTTAGTATATTTTAAATGGCAATGCTTTTATAACTGGATTCCACCAGAAGCAAATAAATAAATTAATAATCAAATTAATAAATTAAAAAAATAAACAGCAGACCAAACAAATGCTGCATGAGCAAAGTTTTAGATCTGTTTACGACCTTATTATTAACTTTCTTTTTTAAAATTTGCTTTGTGCACTATAGAATCTTAATTCCTCATCACACCTCATCCACAAATTTACTATAAATTTGTTTTTAAATTATTTGTTCTACCACCTGCTTTTTAAAATATGCCATTCCCCTAGGGCTCATACTGTAATTCTCTAATTTCATATGCACCCTGAGTAAGTATGTAAGTAGATTATTTTGACCTAAATCATAATATTTAATAGAAGTCCATTGGCTGGTTCATAATGAGGTTTTTGTAGAACTAAAGCTAAAAAACAACTAGGTGTGGAAAAAAAAACCCTGCCCAAATCTTTGCATAAAACTTTATCTCCAGCTGCATTCAGGGCTTTTTCCCATTTTTTTTGGTAAAACAGTCAATTTGAACGTTCATGGATAACAATTATATTTTAGCATTAAAAATATTTTGACTAAAGGGCCTTTACATACTGGTGGATTACCTATTACAGAAACTTAAAACATGACTTTGGTAATTGCCAGTATTGTTAATTTAGGGCAGCTGTGGCATAAACCTTACATTGGGTGGTGGTCTAATAAATTATAAAGCACAAACTTTATAAAGGAAAAGTACAAAAATGTGTTCGTCATTTTCAGAGGCGAGCCTGTGGGATCAGCTAGTAGAGTGCCGAGCGCAGGTCGAACACTGGCAGGGTGTGGCGACGATCTGTGAGCTGAGCAAACAGGAGGAACTGGCAGAACTGCAAAAACAATGTGATCAAGAGATCCAGTCACTGCAGGAGGCTCTCAGAGGTCAGTCATTGTTGTCTGTTGGATTGCCAGACAAGTTTTTTTTTCTTGAGGAAGAAGAGGAAGAAGAAATCAAATCAAAATGTATTTCTTTATTTTATTTTATTTACTGTAATGGGAAACCTATTTTGTAATCATCTTAATATCCGGATTGGTGAAAGCTTAAATCAACCATTAAAGCTGTAAGTTTCACTCACTGAGGATCATTATGTGTTGTCGGTTGTGTTTTCAGAGACAGCAGCTCAGTATGAGGCCAGGATAGCCGTTCTGCAGTCTCAGCCTGTGGAGTGGAAGAGAGCCAGTGGACCGAACATGGTTAGTGCCAGTGCACCTGTGTTACTTTTTCTTAGGGTATTTTGGACTCCCTTCATTTGATTTTTCTACTTGTTAGATCAGTGGAAGGAAGGGACGGGTGGATACAGAAGCTGCATCGATCGTCAACAGCTCGACTGGGGACGAATCGGCGCCATCAGCGCACAGCCATTCAGCTGAGCTGGAGGCAGCAGCAGAGGGAGAAGGGGCTGCGCTTACAACAGAAGGATATTTTTCACTAAGGAACTGTGACTCAGCCTCATTGTCCTCTTTCTCCTTGGACACACCGTTGCTGCCCAGAAAACTCCACGCTCAGGACGACACCGACTCGCTGCTCTCCACGGGTACTTTGGTGCCTGAAGCCATTTACCTGCCGCCAGCTGGACACCGACTGGTCACACACAGTGACTGGGATGCCCTTAATGCTCAGGTGTGGGTTTGATCTGATTGTTTTTTTTGTTTTTTATTACTACTACATGTACTTGTGCTGTTTCTCAAAAGTACCACTACGACGCTGTATAACAACTCCACTGAGAGAAGGTTTAACGTCAAGTAGCTTCCAGACAGTCCCTGCGGTCTAACAGCTCTGCATTGTGGTTTTTTTGGTCAGTTGTCCGAGCTGCGAGGGGAAGTGAGTCGCCTGCAGGCTGAGAAGGAAGAGCTGGAGAGAGAACTGGATACCCAGAGCAACCAAACACACAAACAGGTGCAGAAACAAGCTCCGGCCGTGTGTGTATGTTCGTGCATATCTATACACACGTTAATGAGCGTGTGTATATGCGTGTGTACCCAGGTATCGATGCTCCAGTCTCAAGTCCAGGCTTCAGAGACTCTGCTCCAGGATTTGCAGAAATCTTTTAGCCAGTCACAGGATGCAGTCCAGAGCCGGCTGGTGAGTAACGCAATGTGTGATTGGTGACTTAAACACTCATATAACTCAAGGGGACTAAAGCAACATATAATGAGCTGTAGATTTGCTATTAGGTTAGCTTGGTCACCTTGTAACAGACCCAGGTGAGGACTTTGCCTCTGTTTCCAATATTTCTGCTAGGTTACATACTTAGCTACACATTTATATATAAACAGAAATTAACTTATTTCCCTGAACAAGTGCGCGAGGACTCATTTGTCCAGCACATCTTGATAAAGCTAACAGTAGTCTCCAAACTCCAGGGTGCGTTTGGATTATTACCCCTAAAGGATGAGGGGTTCAAACTTGCATTTTTTTTTTCTTCTTCTTTTTGTATGTCTAGGCGGAGTTGTCCCTTTCTCAGAGGAAGATGTGCAATGAACTTTCCAGATTGAAAGGAGAAGAGGTTGAGGAGGACATACCAGACAGCAGCTCATCATTCTCAGCAACACTACATGTACGGTTTTAGAGTTTTCCTCGCTTCACCCACAAGTGCTGCAGTGAGGAAAACTCCATTATTTTTTACATGGAAGTGTAGCGGAGTGAGTGGCATATTTTTTTTTAGGACATTTATGACATTTTACGCATCACTGGAAAGGGAACAGAAACCCTTGAGGAGCTTGTTTGCTTAGAGTTCCTCTTTC
The DNA here is from genome assembly GCA_024447675.2 of Pterophyllum scalare. Lineage (NCBI taxonomy): Eukaryota > Metazoa > Chordata > Actinopteri > Cichliformes > Cichlidae > Pterophyllum > Pterophyllum scalare. Next base: position 160,216 of record JAMQGT020013266.1, read on the forward strand.
TTAAGTCGTGGTTTTCCTTATTTGCGTTAATTTAAACCTTTCACATTCACTTCTGGCATTTTAAGATTGTGGAGTGAAGTTTATGTTTCCCAGAGTGATCACTGCATTTGTTTAATGAGTAATGAGCAGAGGCAGTGTTCAGATTGTATTTGGGCATCAGTGTGAATTCATTTTCTTAAACTCTAACCTACAGGGAGCGCACTGTGAGGAGCGCCTTCGTATTGAGATAGTCAACCTGAGGGAGCAGCTGGACACACGGACAGAGGAGAACGGTCTGTGGATCATTTTACCCTGTGTGGAATCTGCTGTAATGCCTTTCTTCAGCTTAACGCCATTTCTTTTCTTCCCCTTCCACTTTCTACGCCCTCCCACTTGGATCTGCTGTCATCAGACGTTTTAGAGGGTGAGTGACTGGCTCATAGTTTGAGATTAGCTTGGCAGGTCTTGTGGTGGATATTGAATGGGATTTCTTGCAACAAAACATATGTCTGACCAGTGCAGCGATCAGTCTTGTCTTGCATAAATTTGATGGAGATCCTGTTTGGGATTTTTGTGTGCAGTGCAGTTTTCCAGCCTCAAGACTGAGACCGAGAAAATCCAGGCTGAGAGGGAGCAGTTGCAGGCTGAGGTGCTGGCTTGTCGCAATGAACTGGAAGCCCTGCGGGTGGCGCTCTCTCATGTACGAAGCGCCAACAAGAGTCTCAGCAATGATAAAGTAAATATAGGCTGCTTTTTAGCTCTATAAACTTTGGTCTTCTGTTGGTGGTTGAGCATTTATTTGGATTAGCCCAGTAAACCCTCTTGTATGGGTGTGTGTGTATTATTTTTTTAACAACTGGTATAATTTTTTAAAGAATGTAACTTCTGTTCACATTACCCTCATTCATTTTCAGCATCACCATGAGGAGCTATGCTGTTTTGAAACTATATAGAGGTCAGAAATGTGAAAATCGAACAGGGATTTCATATGACTTTCATATTTCTGTGGTTGTCAGGCAGTCCTGAACCAGCAGTGTCTGGAACTTCGCAGCCAAGTGATCAGCCTGCGCTCTCAGGTCGACACCAGCCAGGCCGTGCAGAGGGACTTTGTTGAGCTCTCCCAGTCGCTGCAGGTGAGAAACAACAGGATCAGATATCAGGAACAGTATCAGGATGCTGCGCATCAATGACTCACTATTATTTATTTTATTTTTTTTTACCTCTACCACCACTCTCCACTTTAAGGTGAAGCTGGAGTTAATTCGACAGGCAGAGAGTCTGGAGCAAGTCAAGGAAATCCTGGGAGAGAGACTCAGTGAAGATAGCTCCTCATCTGCGGATACCTCGTGAGATGCCGAAAACTGCATTGGAACCAAAGAGATTAAACATCCTAAGAGCGGCCGGGAAAGGTTAGCTAACCACGGCTACACGAAACACAGACGCTCCGGTGGAGTGACAACTGGAACAATCACAGCTGATGCTGCTAGCACTCATGTTGCAACACTGGAAGCACTCCTAAAGTGAAACATCATATCTCGCAGAGGATGGATCGGTGTCAGTGAAGGAAAGTGGTGCTTGATGACCAAAGCAACTTTTTTCTCACACTCTCACGTTTTTTTCTTGTGTCTAGTAACACATTGATTCCTGTACAAAGACATTTGTAAAGATGCTGCATTTGTATATCTGACATGACTCCAGCAAAACACTCAAGGGTCCAACACTATCAGTTATTAATATGCAAGTAATCAATATTTTTACATCTTTCTGAAAAAGGACCTCTCTTGGCAGTGGATCGCGGTGCAATAATTAATAATGATGCAAAATTGAAACTCCACTGAATTAACTGTATTCAAATGTGATTTTTATTATATAAAAACATATAAATTTGCTTAGCATTAACATTCCTCTCCTCACTAAAACCATATTAGCATTTAGACCTAATGTTCTGGATTTTTATGATTAGAAAGGTAAAATCAGTAAAGAAATATTAATGTGTAACATTGACCTATTTTATTTTGTGTGACTGCACATTAAAAATTAATGATAGGTTATCAGATTTTCTTTAACCTTGAGGTTCATGATTAAATAATGTGATAAAGGCTCTTAACCTTTGGCTTCAGTTTGTTAAATAGTGTAATTGCACACAATATTGTAGGTTTGGATATAAAATGTGGTTTGATGTATTTGCTGTTTGTGAAATTGAAGCTAAAACATCAACACATCCTTACAGGGAGGCCATAAAAGGCTCAACAAAGATCAGATATTAGTGACTTGTTAACTAACTAAACTAACTAATCCTCTTCACGTGGGGATGCACATGGAGCTCGCCACCATGGTCTGTCCAAAGCACACTTCGCCAGTTGGCCCCATGTCCACCCCTGCTCCTTCATCTCTTGTCCTCCTCCAAGTCTTTTTCGGTCTCCTCCTATTTCGCCGGCTGTCTGGAGTCCATCTGAGGGCTACTGTCTGCAGTGATACTGACAACATGCGCAGCACATGCCTAATCCATTTCCATCGACGCATCTGAACCTCTTCTGTGATGGATTTTGTGGAAGTGCTTCGGTGCAGTTCAGTATTGGAAAGGGTATTTGGCCAAAAGATGTTCAGAATTCTTTTGAGGCAGCTGTTCTGGAAGACTTCTAGTTTGTGAATGATGGTCTTGGTCATTTTCCATGATTCTGCGCCGTACAGGAGAGTGCTCAGGACATTGTTTTTGAAGAGCCTGGCCTTGGTGGTGGTGCTGATGTAACTGTTCCTGCTAATTTAGACCCCAAATAAGTGAAGGGTTCCACATCTTCCGTTTCTTCCCCGTCAATGATGATGGCTGCTTTCATGCTGCTGTTCATCATCTTAAGCCCGATCTGCTCTGCTGTACTTGCCATGATGGTGGTCTTTTCCTGCATATCTTGATGTCAGTGTGAGAGCAGCGCCACATCATCCGCAAAACATATGTCTTCCAGGCATTAGGTGAGCATCCAACGGATTCGTCTTCTTCCGTCTGCTTCCGGGTTCCCAGATTGATACTACACTGTTGTCTTATAAACACTGACCACGTTATTATTCCTGTTGTGCTCTGCTGTATAACAACCTTTGCAGGAAATAAATGTTGCCGCTGGGGAGTGAATTATGTCATGAATCTACCAGAATGCTTTGCTATCTGTTGCTTTACATCACCCAGGCTATTGCTGACCCTGACTTCAGTGAAGGTAGACTAATGCAGAACCTGCATTCTGCATATTTTGCAGGTGAATGAACCGGCATGTTTTTTGTGTAATTGTAATGTAATTGAAAGTCTTGAAATGGGTGAAATAGCCCTTTAAAGTTTGTGCTACATGTCTACTAAGAGTAAATAATATGCAACAAAAGGATCGTATTCAGAAAACTGCCAGTTTCTTTAATACATATCTTTATTCTTTAAGAATAAAATCAACACAATAGTTTTAATAATTCTTTAACTATATATTATTTTCAGTACATACACAGACAAAAATAGTTTTCAGCTTTTTTTTTGGTGTATCATCAGATGGCTTATGTGTTTGTATTATTTTCACTTGAGGTTTTGATCAAGCGACTTGTTGCACCCTCTCATTCAGTTGGAGCGCTCAGCCTTTTCTCTCCATCCTCTGTGTCTCGGTGCGTCTCTGCTTCAGCCACTCTCCACTTCACTCCACCTCTAGACTTTGCCTGGAGGGACCAAACAAAGGCTTGTTACATGTAATGTAAAGGCAGTGGGGATAAATGAATCCATTTAAAGTTTAAATGCTTGAAGCCAGCTGAATGTAAAAAGTTGGACATTATGAGAAATAAAGCAATTTGTTTTATTTACAAGAGTTAAGAAGTTCCTGTTCAGAAGACCAGCACTTAACTCACTCGCATATGTTCTACAGATTAATGCAGAACATTTAACAGTTTTAATGGAAAGTTGCAGGGATTTTTCAGCAACTACCTGCTGTCCCAGCCTGTCAGCTGGCAACTGCTCAAGGGCAAGAAATTTCCTAGTGTAGTTGTGCTTGACTTTGAGTGTAGATTAAACAGGACGAAGCCAGAATTGCTGTTTCTCAGCATCTTTAGAAAAAGACAACTGGCTACCTGCGTTCTCTAATGCTGCATATGAGTGCTCTTAATCTTAAAGTCGTGACAGTGCACTAGTTTATTCCTCAAATGTCCAACGAGCTTTTCCTTTTAAGGCATGACTTCTTATACTCCGCTTTAGTACATGATGCTCGTCACTTTTGTCACAAAGCGGAGGGGAAAAAACTGCACAGCTTCTAGTGAAACATTTTCCAACTTTGTGACAGTTTTTTAGTTTTTTTTTTGTATTTTTTATTTTTAGTTTGTATGTAAGCAATAACCAAAAGACATATTTGATGGATTGCTTTTTTTTTTTTAAGCACAATGGCAAGGTCTGTTCTGAGAAATATTCAACATAATCCCGTAATGTTTGGATTATGTGTTACCTTATTGGCAAGATTCACAAACTCTGATTACAGGAGAATGCACAGTCAAAGCAGCCAGAGCATGCCACATATACTAACCTGGATTTGATCATTTTTGCATTAATCTAAAAGCTACTTCAAGCAATATGCCGTTTCTAGCTTCTAGCTGTAAACACAAAGCACGTGATACAATTTGGTTTCATGGCAAAAGCAGCTGCACTCAGGGTCCTCATACATTAGTCCAGAAACTCTTTCAAGTCGTGCAAGATGCAGAGTGTTTAAACCTTTAGCTTGAGTCACCTTGTTTTGTTACAGGGGTATGGAGGAGGGGGAAGCAGGTTTAGGCTGTATTGTCAGAAAGGGAACAGTGAAGAAGAGCATCCAAGGAGAGGAAGATTAGGTAAAGTTCATCCGAGGAAACAGATTAGAGGGAAAAGGGTGGGAGATGATGTAAGGGATAAAAAAAAAAAAAGAGGGAACAGGTTAAATGTTAAAATACATGAAAAACACATTTAATTGGGAAGTAAAATATTCTGCAACCTTCATTTATAATTTTACTTTTATTAGAAAGGGAAAATAATGCAGGTGAACGTAGCTAATCCCAGTTTCTGGCTGCATATTGTTGCTGCATCATGTTCGTGTTTCATTCATAGATCTATAGATTAAATCCGATGCAAAATACTTAATGTGCAACATGATAGTTTTTACATTTCAAATAACTGTCCCCCATTTACCCTTTAAGTGGGAACTAGAGTAACTACTACACACTTTCTGGATCATGAATAGTTTCAAATATTTTTATCCTGTGCATAAAGGAGGTAGAAAAATGGAAAAACCTTTGTCAAAGCAGGACTTACCGTCCAGATATGTGCGAGCTACAAATTTAAGAAGCTCATCAAGAAGGATGACTGGAAAGGAAAGCTTCAGTACCATCATCCATTGCTCCACGTTCAAGTGAGTGAGCTTGAAGATCATCTGGGAATCAGAGTTGCGGCGTGTTAAAAGCACCCCATTAAACAGTCCGAAATAGCTGCAAATTTATTATACGAGAGCTTATATGGCTATCAAACCTGTCTGATGTACCTAAAGAATAATAATTAGAATGCATAAGTGTTTCCTTCCCAGTATTATGGTTTCTCTGCCATATGTGCAACTATTGTCTTCTAGTATTTCAGCAATGAGACTGTGGGAGATATAAATGGAGATGGATACTGTGTTGCATGAGGTCAGACTCACAGGCAGGGGGTCAATGTAGATGATCATGAAGTGAAGGGACATGGAGAGGCTCATGGCGGCCACCAGCCAGCCGTTGCTCCAGGGGGGCATGCGCACCAGGGACTGGTTCTCAGACAAGCTGGTGTGGAAGGAGGAGGGACGTGGGATTGGATACAAAGACAGAGGGGATCGGGTGCATTAATGCACACTGAAAATGCACAAGGGCATGAAAAAGTGTTCGCGTGGAGGCGAGTGCATAATAATGTTTTTGTAAAATGCTGCATTGTCTTCTTATCATCACTGTAGCAGCAATAACACACCTTTCATGTTTTGGAAGGGTCAAAATTTGCCTGCCAGTCTCTGTTTTTCTTTTTATTGGACATGATTTAAATTTCACCTCTGTTTGTGATAGTTTGTATGATGTAATAGCATTTTAGTCAGCGGAGAAGGAAGTGATTAATCCTTTAAAAATAAAAGTAGCTAGTTGTAGACCACTGACTGCTGTAAAATTTTTGATGAGGTAAATTTGACCTCATTTGAATCCTTTACATACTTACAGTACTGCGAAAAGGTATTTGCCCCCTTCTTGATTTATTTATTTATTTCTGCATATTTGTCATACTTGCATGTTTCAGATCATTAAACAAATTTCAATATTAGACAAAAATAACCTCACTAAATACCGCAGGCCTCACTTCCCTGCAGTAATTCGTTAGATGTTGTGGGTTCTTTTGTGACCTCCTGGATAAGTCAATGATGAACTCTCAGAGTACTTTTGGTAGGCTGGACACTCCTGGGAAGGTTCACTGGAGTCCCTAAGCCTTAGAAATGGCTCTGTAACCCTTTCCAGTCTGATAAATGTCAATGACTTGTTTCTCAGCTGTTCTTGAGTTTCTTTAGACATTGCTGATATGTTGCTTTTTGAGATCTTTTAGCCTGCTTCACTTTGTCAGACAGGTTCTATTTAAGTGACTTCTTGATTCAACAGATGGTCTGGCAGTAATCAGGTCTGGGTCCGGTTAGTGAAACTGAACTGAGCTTTCCAAAAAATGTGCTTAATCACAGTTAATTCACAATTTAACAAGAAGGGGCAATTACCTTTCACACAGGGCCAGGTAGGTTTTGGATAGCTTAAATGAAGACATTGTTTAAAAACTGCATTTTGTATTGACTTGGGTTATCTTTGCCTAATATTAAAATTTGTTTGATGAAGTTGGATTTAAAACCTTAACTTATGATCTTTTGCAATCTCAACTGATAAATATAGTGGAGAAGAAATACAAAAGTACCCTCTGAAATGTAATGAAACTGAATCATGAAATACTAAGGTGCAAGTACTTGAACTTACCTTAGTAAGTGAGTAAATACGGTTAGGTCTATAACTGTTAAAATACTGTTTTTTTTTTTTGTTTTGTTTTGTTTTTGCCTCTTTGCGCCACCACACTGGATTTAAATCAAATGATCAACCCTTCTATTTAAAACTATGTTACTTTTTCAATTTAATTTCTACTTTCACCGACTGACTGATTCACAGGGGCTCACCAGAATGGGTAGTGATGCAAATTTGATTTGGCAGATTTTTATGCCCATCTTCACGCAACCCCCGAAGGATTTGTGCCGAATAAACAGTCAATGCCGAATTTTTGTAAAACCCCTTGAATTAAAGCTGAAGGTCTGCGTTTCAGTCACATCCTGACAATTTGATTTGAAATCCACCGTGGTGGTGTACAGAGGCAAAACTACAAAAAATGGTGTCATTGTCCAAAAACTGGACCTAACTATTTATATAATGTGCTATGTTTGACTAGAGGGTAAAGTGCCATTTTTATCAGTGTCCAGATATGTTTTCAGGTGGATGTACCCACAGTGCTTTTTGGGCTCACAGTGAAGTCATACCTGTTCAGAGCGTTGCACATCTCGATGGTGACGAGTACAGACAGAGCCATGGTCATTGGTGGAGCAGCCTCAAATACCTCACAGTGGACACCATCAAATTCCTCATTATCCTCGCTGCACTGCATGAAATGAGACTGATCGGGAGAAAAACATAAATTCTCTCTTTTTTTCCCAACAGTGTTTGTGAGAAGCTAAGACTGTTCTGCATACTTGGAAAAAATAAGCTGTAATTTTACATGAAAAGTCTTGGAAATATGTTAAAAGTACACAAATGAGACAGATTTTGTACTAACCAGCTGGTGGAAGGTGACCATTGGACCCTCGTCACAGTACAGGAACCACCAGGCAGCTGCTGCCACTGTTGCAGCTCCAACGTAACCTGGAAGTAATATTACAGAGACCAGCTACCAGCTGTCATCCGAAACAAATCTCCATGGAAACTATAAATCTTGAAGATAATGGCTGCAAGAGTTATATATGTTTTTAAAGCCCATAATAGCCTGGAAATTGGTGTGGTATGCTATCATCATAATTAACATGGAAATTACAGATGCTGTTGTGATGAATACTTGCAAAACTCTGTTAAAGGAAAATGCTACGATACAAAGGACTGCAGGTTTGTCTGCGGCATCAGTATATACCTCCAATGGCGAGATATCTAAAGAAGAGCCAGCCAGAGATGAGGGGCTCTTTGGGGGAGCGGGGGGGTTTGCCCATGATGTCCAAGTCAGGCGGGTTGAAGCCCAGTGCAGTAGCAGGCAGACCATCAGTCACAAGGTTGACCCAAAGAAGCTGGACAGGGATCAGAGCCTCAGGCAGACCGAGGGCAGCAGTCAGGAAGATACTGAAGAGGTGAAAAAGGAGGAGTTAATTCTTTTCTTGGTTTTAAGTTCTTTCTTATGCAAACATAAAGCGAGGGCATATGTGGCCCTGAAGTGTCAATTAAGTGACGTATGACGTCCTCACCAGACGACCTCGCCTACATTCGAGGAGATGAGGTAGCGGATGAACTGCTTCATGTTGTTGTAAATGGCTCTGCCCTCCTCAACAGCAGACACAATAGAAGAGAAGTTGTCATCAGCCAGGACCATCTCAGAGGCAGACTTGGCAACGGCAGTGCCAGAGCCCATGGCGATGCCAATCTCCGCCTTCTTTAAGGCCGGGGCATCGTTCACTCCATCACCCGTCTTGGTGAAGGGTAAAGGTGAAACAGAGTGTTAGAACGAACAGACTTGTCACATCAAGCGCGACAAAGTCATCAAAAGTTCCTTTTTTTTCTCCTCACCATGGCTGTAATCTCATCGAAACCCTGCAGGAACTCAACAATCTTAGACTTGTGGGCTGGTTCGACTCTGGCGAAGCAGCAAGCCTTCTGAACTGCATTCTTCTGGTCATATGGAGAGAGGTCATCAAACTCACGACCGGTGAAGGCCTTGCCTGTGACATCCTCGTCCTCTCCAAAGATGCCAATGCGACGGCAGATGGCTACAGCTGTACCTTTGTTGTCACCTGGAGTGGTAGGGTGGGGGGGTGGGGGTTGTAAAGAGGGTCGATTTTTGCTTCAGTTCTTTTAAAATTAGACTGCCACTCTGAATCTGTGTGTATACTGACCAGTGATCATGATGACACGGATCCCGGCGGCCTTGCAAAGCTCAATGGAGCTCATGACTTCCTTACGAGGAGGATCGAGCATGCCAACGCAGCCCACAAAGGTCAGGTCCGTCTGGGGGTGAGAAAGAAAAGTTTGGTGCCCTCTGAGCTACATCTAAGCAAGAAATGAAATGCTAAGGTCTCCCATGAAGGTGAAACCATGTGTTAGTACAAAGTCGCGTGTATAGTGATTTAATGTTTCTGTTTTCATTCTCCCACCTCGTAGTCTGCAAACTTGGTGGAGTCCTCCAGGTTCATCTCCTCCTTCCTCAGAGGTGCGTCACGTGTGGCCAGGGCCAAACAGCGGAGGGTGTCACGCCCGGTGCCCCATTCCTTGATAACTGACATGATGTGGTCTTTCACTGGGCCAGTCAGCGGTACACGGTTAGTACCCACACGTATGTAAGTACAACGGTCGATCACTCCCTCTGGAGCACCCTGATGACAGGAAAGATCATTTGTTTGTGCTTCTTAAGCATCATATTGTCTCTTTTGGAGCCTTTTCAGAAGCAACTTTTTCAAATATTTCTTGGAAATTCCATTTTTGTCTTTGGTTCATGTTACACACTCACTTTGACGAACATCTTGTTTCCCACAGGTGCTTTGGCTGATTTGGCAGGACAACAGTAGACCGACATGGACTTCCTGTCTCTGGAGAACTCCAGGGTAAACTCCTTTCTCATCAGGTGCTTGATAACCTGTCAGAAAGTGAAGACAAGAAGATGAACTGGAGAGGCAGGTTCAAAATGATAAAAAATAAACCTTAAGCCAGGCACTGTCTGTTAAACATAAACATTTTAAATATTACACCCGCTGTACACTTTTTTTTGGCCAACCAGGAGTCATTGAAAACCAGAAAAAATACCAATATACAGTCATGGAGAAGAAAGTACACCCTCTGTCAAGGTTTTATATCTTTCGACATAATGGAAAAAAATCATCTGGTCATTTACAGGTCTTACAGGTAACTATCGTATTTTGTCGTTTGATCCATTGTGAATAAAAAAATTATTATAATTTTTACATATTTTAAAAAAGGATTGTAATACTGCAAAAGCTTAAATAATTTTTTTAGTCTTGAGACAAATGCCATTTAGGTTAGTAAGGGGTTTTTATAAAGAGTAACCTGCTATATGCTGTGGTAGATATTTGACAGACTCACCGAGCAGCAAGTGTTTGCCCTTTCCACCTTGGACAGGCCACGCACTTCAGTGTTGAACACATTCATCTTCTCCACCAAACAGCACAGGGCCGTCTCAGTGGCCTCACCCACCTTCTCATAAATACCCTTGGACTGAAACAAGGGGACAAAGAGTTCATTAAAGAAATCTTTAAGCATTTTTTGTCAGCAGTTTGTTACGTGGAAGCATTAATGTTATGAGAATAAAACATCCTGACTGCTCTACAGACCTCATTGTAGTCCAGAGAAGAGTCGTTGCACAGAGCACAAATGGTTGCCAGCTCAACCAGCCCATCATACTGTCCGCACTTCACAGACACACCGTTCTTTGTTCTGGTCAAGAGACAAAAATCATTAGCCTTGTTTGGTCCATTTTTCAGTGTTACAGATGGGTCACAGTAGTCGCGTATTGATCTGTAGCTTACACTTCTCCCTCAGGGGTGTACTTTGAGCCCGAAATGTCAAACTGACAGAGGGAAACGCTGTCGCTGTCAACTTTATCAATGACAAACATCTGCATGGAAACACGACAAATAGGAGTTAGGCATTTTATTGTAGCACACTTTTGAATAAAAATGTGTGTATGTTTATTTGTGTAACCCACCTTGGTTACACACATCTGGTTGGTGGTAAGGGTGCCAGTCTTATCGGAGCAGATGACTGAGGTGCAGCCCAGGGTCTCCACAGAGGGCAGGCTTCTGACGATGGCGTTCTTCTTGGCCATGCGACGTGTTCCCAACGCAAGGCAAGTGGTGATGACAGCAGGCAGGCCTGCAATGGGCAGTGGGAGAGCTTGATCATTTAGGTACTGAGCAAATCAAGCTGCTTTGAAACAAGAAGGAAAGATGGAGAAAACTTGAGGAACTTCAGAGACAAGAACAAATGGTCCAACGTGTTTGTTTAAAAACAGCTGGACTTCAGGGGACTCTGCCACTTGGCAGGTTGACAACAGTGGGGGTCCCTGCATGGCCCTTAACACATCGGCTGGATTGCATCCAGACTTCTGTGCTCTCCAAAGCTATTCCTGTGGGAAGTGCGAGTCATTCAGCACTCCTGCGCATGGAGGGTGATCTGTGTTCACATTCTTGGCAAAAACAATTGTGTGGTCAAGGTCTGGAGATTGTCCAGTTTAGTGACATTATCATGGCATCTGTGTGTACAGATGATGTTGTCCTTTTGGCATCATCAGGTTCTCCAATTAACTTTGGCACAATTTACAGCTGACTGCAGAGGGATGGTGAGACCTTAAAAATCAGAGAGTTCTTGCCTAACAAAATGTAATCAGGCATGAGACAAAGGAGATGATATATGGAAGTTCAAAGGTTTTACTAAAAACTGAATTTAGCTTTTTATGAAAAATTAGTTATTGTCCAGACGGGCTTTCATCTCACCTTGTTACTTTCAGCGTAATAAAGGGTCTTAAAACTTTAGTGTGCAAATTAGAGCTGTACTGCTGTTCAGTTGCTTTCTGGGGCATGCACCTGTTTCTGTCAGCTACATTCTAGTCCTTATCTTTGAATACTTGACCAGATCAGCACAGACTCTCCCAATAAGTCAGAAGGAAGAGTTTCTTCTTTTTACAGAGGTGCGCGCTACCTGGTGTGGTATGTGTGTTTTAATCCAAAGCCTCCTGCACTGTCTACTGGATAGAGATTGGCAAGAACCAGCCTAGTTCCAAGGAATTTCTAGTTGGAAGGTTGTCAGTGTCCTATTTAGGGTCCAATTTAGAACTAAATGGCAAAACCCCTAGACTGAGCAATGCATTGGACTTTAAAGGGTCCCTAATTTGGTGATCTCCATGAAAGTTTTGTCCTTTTTTTCTACTAGAAAAGCTTTGCATGTTTAACAGTTTTAAAAAAGTACACATTTATATTATAGCCACCCTTTGCAGCCTCTCGGTTTCTTCTCTGTATGAAAAAAAGCCATATTTCCCCCTAAAAATGGACTTCTTTTGATTGGCTTCTCCTTCCCCGTCTCCTCTAGATATGGAAATCTGTGCCAACCTCACACAAGCTCAGCACACAAGTAGAACAATCAGCTGAAAACCAAACATTTAAGTCAAACTCTAAAGTGTGAATTTTTGGCTCAAATGGGGCTCCCTGTTTCTGACAAACTGCTGCTTCTACAACTTGAGAAGATTTAGCTGAAGATGCTTCTTTAGGAGTATATCATAAGAAAGGGGAAGGTCCCAGGCTAGACTTGGTACACCTGAAGATGTGCCTTATTCTAGCAAATACTGCCACAAAATCCATTTTCTTACCAGTGGTAAGTGGTAAGAAAATGAATAAAGGTAGCCTATTTATCCCTTCTTATTGTTGGGCTCTATGGTAAAAATAATTTTGGATAGACTGGAAGTGGCATCACAGATGAGTTTCACAACATGAATATGCAGTATGGTTGAGTAGCCAAATAGGAGCTGATACCAGGGGCTTACCTTCAGGAATAGCAGCAACAGCCAAAGCCACAGCAATTTTGAAATAATAGATTGCACCACGGATCCAGGAGCCTCCATGGACGGGGTCATTGAAATGACCAATGTTGATTATCCACACGGCCACACAAATGAGGGAGATGACCTGGAGGATAGGCAGTGGGGGTGGGGGATGTGTAAGGCATTGCTTGCAATTTTCAGTCTCAAGCCAGCAATATTAAAACATTTATGACATGAAGAAATGAAACCGATGCAGGCGAAAGGCTGTCTGTCTCACCCACCTTTGAGAGCTGCTCTCCAAATTCGTCCAGTTTCTGCTGCAGAGGGGTCTTCTCCTGCTCTGTGGCAGCCATCTGGTCACGAATCTTACCAATCTCTGTAGAGACACCAGTTGCAACAGCAATACCAATGGCTTTACCAGCAGCAATGTTGGTGCCCTGAACAGAGATTTAAAAGACAGTGAGACACATAATTATAAGACAGACAATAGACTCTGAAGTGATGCCCAAAGGATTAAACATAATCAGTGTGGTGTCTTGACAGCTATTGGATGATCATGCCTTGGCTTTAGTTCCTCCACCGCTATCATCAGGTCAAACTCGTCTGGTTGCAAAAAATAAGTTTAATTGTGTAGAAGTCTGTGAGAAAATGACCCTGCTGCTCACTTGATTTATGACCTCTGTTAACACTTTCTTGTTGAATTTGTGGTCTTAAACTGTAGGTTTCCTGTCTAGTCTAAGACAGCATGATGTTTACTTTGAGAAATACAGTCATATTTACAGGAAAACAGATGATAAAGCAGGCTGTGTCCTTGGTTTCTCATTCACACTCAACCCTTGCTTATTCTGTGATCAGCTGTACTGAAAGACATTCAACAGAGTGTCTAACTTTTCTGGAAACTAGATTTACTTTAAAGGTTTTTGTTTTGTTTCAATGGGCAAAACTAGTATAAACTTAATATAAGAATAAATACCCGGCTGTCACTGAGTGAAATTAGCACCAAAAACCTCCTTGTGATTGTTGTGGATGTGAGCAGATTCCTGTGGTCTCTTGTAGTTTGCTTAGAAGATGCCAATTTGTCTGCAAACACTTGCTAACTACTGGCTGAGCGGTGCAACGCAAACCGGAAACAGAGACCGTTTGCCTTCGAAGTAAAAGTTGTGCCTCAGTGCTGCAGCTAACACTTTTCAAAAGGCACAACTTTAACTTTGAAGGAAAAAAGTCTCCATTTACAGCCTGTGTTGCACTTTTCAGTTTCACTACCGCTCAGACGGTAAACAGTCCGCTCCATGCAAACTATGAACCACTGTGGCAATCTTCTAGCAACCAAAGCAATCACAAGGTTTTCACCAACCGGTCAGAGAATACACATTTTTCTTAGCAAATGGTGGTCACCAGGGGTCTCTAGGCTTGTGCGACTGGGGCCTTATTCAATTGCTCCTACACAGTTGCCATCAAAAGTGGCAGACAAGTTAATGTCGTTTGGTTAGTGGTCACATGTCTGCAAAACGACAACAGAATGAGTCATAGTGGCTATGCCCATTTTTTTTAATGTCCAGTCTACGTTAACATAGTATTTAGTCCAATGACTGTATTTGAACAATTATTCTACAATATACAGTCTGTGGTAAAGTGTGTTAACTGAAGTATAGCAATGTATCAAATTCTGTCAATTAGGGGCATGAGCAATGCCAGTGAATAGATGATATAGCACAACTCAAATAATAAAATTAAAACACACCCTTGTGGCAAGAAAATCTAAAACGGATGTTTATCTTTCATTTATGAGAGTGAAGTACTATAATTTTCCATCACTGTGTTTCTACTAACTTTAACAATGGGGCAGTTTTTGATGCAGGCACAGTACCAAGACCCCTGCAGATAAAGGTAATATGAATTAAATTAATGAGCCATTAATTTTAATTACACATGTTCTTTTACTATTTTGACATGTTTGATTAATTAGATCATGAAGTAAGACTAAGTTGCTTAATACCTTTAGACAGCACAGAGCAAGCAATCAGCAGACTGACAGTTAACATCAAAAAATTCTTTAAAAAAAAATAAATCTAATTTTAAGTTACATCCATAGTTTTCCAACAAGGACATGTGAAATGTCTGCTGTAATGGTTATTTGGTGGAATAATGAGATCCATTTGGAAGTTAAATCAAAGCAGCAGGTGGGTTTTGAGAAGTCTGATGGAAATGGAAAGGTCAAGGAGAGCAGAAAGCAGGAAAAAGACTCACAGAGAACAACATGTTCTTCTTGTCCTGGTTGACGGCTCGGGGGTCTGGGACGGGATCTGTGTGCTTGATCACGCTGACAGACTCACCTGCAGACATGAGTGTTGGATGGAGTGGTCAGGAAAGGTGACAGAAATCACACAAAAACTTCTTTTTTTTTGGGGGGGGGGGTGTCTTTTGAAACGACACATACCAGTAAGAATGGACTGGTCCACACGCAGGGTTGTAGATTTGATGGAGATGATCCTGATGTCAGCTGGCACTTTGTCACCAACTAGTGTTCACAGAATCGAACCCAAACCCAAACACAAAAACGGGCCCTTTGTTAACATTTGTTTCTTTAGTGTTTTATTCATTTGGCAGCATTACAACACAAAGAGCTTTGTGACAGTCTGACTGCAGTGTTACAACTGGATGGGGGTGGGGGTGGGGGGTTGACTGGTTTTAGCACTCTGGATGGATAATGTTGTTGTTGAAAACCGATACCACAGTAAGAGTCGGAGGGAGAGGGAGACCTTGGGGAGATCATGAAATGAAAAGAACAGGTGTACAGCAAACAGAGGGGAGAGACAGAGGAGTGAGCACTCATACTCAAGCTTATTCCTTCACTCACCCCCCCACTCCTTTTTCTGTGTCGCTGCCTTAAAAGGGGCCCTGTTGATTTTGAAGGGCAGTTGTACACATGTATTCACACACTTGCATGTGATGCTATTAGTAGCTGCAGTGATGTTGAGAAGTTTAATGTTTTAACTGCTCAAAATACAAAAAAAAAAACCCCTTGAAAATAAATGAAATCAAAGTTATGACACGTCATCCTACTTCACTGGAACTTGTAGATTGCGTTGGGTTGTAATGTCAGCCTAATTTGGATCACATCTATGGGTTTTCAGTGGCAGCAGGTAAATCTTACCAGAGACCTCCACTACGTCGCCAGGAACGATCTCCCTGGCCTTGATTCTCTGCACGCTCTTCCTGTCTGCTCTGTAAACTTTCCCCATTTCAGGCTCATACTCCTTCAGGGCCTCGATGGCACTCTCTGCATTGCGCTCCTGTTGAAAAAAAAATGCACACTAAACAAATATATAATCATTTTGGTTCCTTGACACCCCGCCTGATTGTGCAGCAAGCCATCTCAGTACGTGAAGTCTTTCCTTTGCATGAAACCTGTCAACACTGTGAAGCATTTAGAGATGTGTGACTGATAAAAAGTACACACTCTTCAACCAGATCCCCAGTTTGATCAAACATAAATAAAATTATAGCGTCAGACGTGGTTTATTTATGTTCCTCCGAACTTATTAGTCATCTCTTAAACCTCAGATTTATCTTGCAACCTTATCAGATCTCAAGAATGTAAACTAACAGAATACAATGTACAGTACTATACAAAAGTCTTAAGTCACCCTTCATTTCTTTATATTTTGGAGGGAAAATGAGAAATAGATGCAGCAACTTATTTAAATTTACATACATACATGGAGATATCAGGCAAAAACAGAGTTTGTACAATTCTAACAAGCTTGAAAGTCAATATTTAGTTTGATCACCTTTATTCCTCAACACAGCCTGAACTCTCTGAGGCGGCTTTCTTTTTATTTCTTAAAGTAGTCTTCAGGAATAGTTCTCCAGGCTTCTTGAAGGACATTCAAAGCTCTTCTTTGGATGTTGGCTGCCTTTGTTCTGTTATCTATCAAGATGATCCCACACTGCTTCAGTAATGTTGAGGTCTGGGGAGGCCAATCTATGACTGATAGTGTTCCACTGAGTATTTTTCTATTCAAGTATGCGTTTACTGCACTGGTAGTGTGTTTGGGATCATTGTCGTGCTAAAAAATGAAGCTGTTGCCAATCAGATGCTTTCCAGAACATATCATTTCATTAATTTGACAAGATCTCCAACACAACTGGCTGAAATGCAGCTCCAAACACGACAGAGCCTCCACCAGGTTTTACAGATGGCTTTAGACACTCTCTGTCGTACCTCTCTCCTGACCTCCTCTGTATACATTGATGGCAATTTGAACCAAAAATATCAAATTTGAATTCATCACTCCATAAGACCTGTTGCCACTTATGGAGTTATGAATCCAGTTCTTGTGTAATTTGGCATACCTCAGTCTTTTCTCCCTGTTTCCCCTCCATAAAAATGGCTACTGTCCATCTGCTGTAGATAGTTTTTCAGGCCTGTTACTTCTTTTGTCCTCCACTTGTCCAGTTTCCTCAAATGTTTTTAAGGACACACTGCTGTTGGTAACAAAGTGCTTGAAGGTACATTTTAAAATTGGTTCTTGGCTAAGTTGCCTGTTATGTGTAGCCACAACACTGGTGCCTTTTTATCCTTGAATGATTGGGCAGTGTTAGATGGCTTAACAAAGAAAAAAAATAATTCTTTTGAAAACGGTCAGGTACAAGGACTGGACTGAAAATGAGTGAAAAGCAGCCAATGTCCAAAGAAAAATGTAGAAAGACCCTCAAAAACACTGGAGAACTATTTGTCAAGACCACTTTAAAAATCACAACAAAGTGTGGTTGCTTGGGAGCAGAATATAAAGAAATGAGGGGCGATTCAAGACTTTTGCACAGTTCTGTATAGGGAAATCCTGCACAATATTCCTGCAATAACTTTGTAAATATGCAGTATGATGAATTTTGTCAACTATATCCGTGGCCTAAATAAAAAGCCCTTTTGTGGCTGGGCTAGACTGATTTTGTTTTGTTCTGGGAAAAGAGATCATTATAAAAGGTAATAATAAAAGCCTTTCAGCTCTTCTTCACGCTGTCTTTGAACATTGATCCAGCCCTAGGTTTCTGTGGCAGATAATCATCAGACAGTGGCATTAGTAAATGCTGATGTCAGTCATTACGTTTAAGGTCACTGACCCAATGTATAGCAGATATATCAGTGCATTCCTAGTTTGAGGACACATGAAGCTTTCCTAATGTGCTTTTTTTTAAAATGATAAAATCATTTTATCATAAAGCAGATGGAGAGATTGTGCAACCATAATTTTGTAGGTTTAACAGACGTTTAGCAGGTTTAATTTCATTTTAAAAGCTTTCAGTCATTTCTTGTTCATCGTGCCACATTATCTGCCAATAAAAGCAGGCAGCACAGAAGGAGTCAGACAGGTTGATGTTCTTTTCAGTCAGGGGTTTCTTCCAAGGCTGCTCTCGACCGCCTCAAAGTGTAAAGCCCAACTTATGCCATCTGCCCTCCCTCTCTCCATTCTCCTCCACATCCCCCATGTGTGAATCCTTGTGCATAGTTTCCAAATGACTGCCGCAGAGTTGATATGAACCTCTCAACCACACACGCACAAAACACAGGCCTATGGTAACGTGATCGTCCCTCTGTTTTTTTATTGAGGCCTGCAAAGTGTGGATTGTAACGAAGCAGTTTAAACCTTCAAGGCAGGACGCGTCCCAGTCCGTCAGCCTCCTTCCACATGCTCTGTTGGCTTAACCTTTCACCTTTTCACCTCCTGTTTACGTCATGCCTCTCGTTCTGGCTTTGCTTGATCTTTGAGATCTAAGCCACTCCCCTGGAAGGAGTGTGTGCTCTCTGTAAAGGACACAAGGCCCGAGCAAGCCGCTGATGCGCGTGATTTATTGGGCACGACTGTTTCTAAGTATAAGAATCTATTTAGGTGTGTGTGTAAAAGACAGCATTCAGTGTTAGGTGTGTGGCCTTGTGATTGTCTGTGTGTGTGTGTCTGCTCACTGACCTGCCACACTCCAACAACAGCATTCGCGATGAGGATGAGGAGGATGACGAAGGGCTCGACAAAGGCAGTAACGGTTTCTTCACCTTCCTCAAACCAAGCCAGCACCTGAGACAGACAGAGAGAGACGGTGCACATTAGAGTCCAGATTTGAAGGAGTTCACGTTTGCTTTATGTTGTTTAGAATATTTGTGTGAAGTCTGTTGACGAGACACTGAAGTCAGTAAATATTTAGCATGTGTCCTTAATAAATTGGTTAAATCTAGTTTCAATTTTGTTGCATTGGAAGGTACAAATCCCAAACTGCAACCTCTTAAATTCAGATTTTTTTTTCCTCCTAGATAATACTACAGTTCACAGGAAGAAAAACACATACTTCATCAGATACATGTCCTTAGTATTGCAGTGAAGCTATATAATGGCTGCACAGTCACTTAAATGTGCAGGTGCTCATTTAAGTCAGGGATGAAGGAGTAAATGTTGGGATCTGCAGATTTTCTCTGTTTTATGCAAACAAGTAATATAAATAATGATTTCAGATGTCACACGTTGTGGGACCTATGGGAGAGGTTTCACCATCTTCTGCAACAAAATACATACAATCAGTAAAACAAACAGCTCAAAGAGGTCCATTTTTGTTATGCTGTGGTGCCGTTTTATCATGCTGAAATACTAGATGCTTTATTATAACAGTTTGTTCAGAAACATCTTTAGTATATTTAAAGTTTTTTTGGTTTAATTCAGTCTTAATTTGTCAGCTCCACTGCTGGGTCTGGTGATGCCGATGTCATTATATGGACCCTTTCCCTTCAAGTTAAAATTATACATTGTTATTGCTGCTAAGCCTGTGATACACTTTACGTTTGTCGTGCACCTGTTGCTCAGGGTGAAAGTATTATCTTTTACTGCTGAGTAGCATAAAACATAAATGTACATTTGTCACGGCTCGGAGCTATTTCTGCACCGCTGCTGGATCAAATGACATTTCTCTGTCACTGTTGCACTGTATATTATTCTATGTGTGAAATCCTCCACATGTGACTCTTTTCTAAACCTATATTCGCACACACGTGCGCCCCTGTGAGCGGGAGCTACAGGTTACTGATGCTGGCGTGTTTCGGAAAGGCCTCGTGTTGACACTGACACAGATTAGTTGCAGGCCAGCGGAGCACGGACCTGACCAGAGAGAAAAGAGTAAAGTCCTCCCATCCTTCTCTTGTAGCATTTAGCTTTTAGCTCAGCATCATGATCTTTTCATCTCACATCTTTTCTCACCCTTTAAAAAAAAGAAAAAAAAAGACTTGATTGCTTGCGCTCTCCGGTCTGTCTTCACTGTGCTTCACTTCAAAGACACAATCGATCTCTAGACTGGGTGTCAGAGCCTGTCAGCACCTTGCAGTAGTTGAACATTCCTGTGTGTATGAATAGGATGACCATGTATTTGCAGTATTTACTGTTCTCTCTTTTAGAAACCATGTATGACTCTGAATCTATTGCTCTCATTTGTCATTGTAACAAACAATGCCATTGTGCAACCCAATCCCCAGCCCCCCTGCCCTCTTCTCTGTCTCTCACTCTCTCCTGCTGCTGCAAGCCATCCCTCGTTCCTTCCATCCCTGACCTTTGTCCAAGGATACAGTTTCTCGTCCTGGCTTGAGACTTTCTTAAAATAAAGCTCCTGCCATGCACATGCACTGCCACTCTCTTTCTGTCTTTCTCTTGTTCTCTCTCTATTTCACACGCAGCCATCAGGCCTTCTAAGGCCATAGTGACAGCTGGAGCGGGAGGCCTGAGGGCAGAGATCGAAGATTAAACAATGTGAACAACCTAGCTGCCTTCGTAAAACTGTTTTGGAGGAAGCAACAGGGAGGGGAGGATGGAGAGGGAGAGGGATTCCTTGTGCCAGTGAGAGTGGCACTAAAGGTAATCTAATAACTTGATGATGTACATGGCGTTTTGTCAGCTGAGGTGTGTGTGTGTGTGTGTGTGTCTCTCGTGTGTGCTGTGTGTCTGTGTATTTGGCAAGGAAACAGCTCAGAACCCAGATGAGCCCCTATTTAAGCAAGGACGAGGTTCATGAATTGTAACATAAAATCGAGACACGAAAGGCCGCAAAACAGTATTTTTTCCTGTAGCTGCCACATGTTCTTAAGTTAAAATTAGAGGTAGAGTCTAAAAAAAAACAGCCCCACAAGTGTGGTTTGCTCCAGCCACAAAAAAACTGTGACCATCCAGAGGTAACCCTGGGCTGCATTCAGCCCCAGCAAACGAGTGAAAATGCGCCTCGAAGATTGCTGCACCACTGTTGCTCACAGTTTAAAGGAAACATGTCCTCAAAACCAGCAGAGTTCAAGAACAGAAACTCTTCCACTTCCACTGCATGGCCACTGGGCATTGCAGAGGGGCGTAAGCTAACTAACCACTGACAACTGCTGCTCGCTCTCGCTGTCACTTTCTCTATGTGCTGCTTTTATATAATCCCCAATCCTGTTTTTGTCTCTTTTTTTGTTTCAGTTCTGCTTGTGTGGCACTTGTTTGACTTCACACCATCTTTAGAAGCACCAATAAGAAAGGAAAAACCTGCAGCGAATTTGAGCAGCTGATACACAGCTTCAGGGATTGGTAGTCCGAGATAATCTTTTGATTAAGGGGGGAGCTTGTTGTGGATAGCCTTGGGCAAAGAATGGAAAGTGCTAATAAGACTTTCTGACTGCTCAGCTTCAACTCACTTAATGCTAAAAAACCTCTCGAACATGTGATCTGTCAGATTTCTAAAACTTGATTTCCTTTCAGAAACATTTTCATGCTTTTGGACAAGTTGGAAAATCATGTAACAGAGTGAAATATATGAAATATATTACGCCTGAAATACAGTAAGAGGTTCGAAAATGTACTTCACGCGGGGTTCATCACTGAAATAACAAACACAACCTTTATATGTACTGCTGAGAAACTATCCTCTTATCCTTTTTTTCATCATATTGAGATGGTTAATTTTTCTCTAAGTTAAAACATCATGTTATGTTCTGCTTGGATGAATGGTTTCTGAACGCCTGCAGGCTCTGTGCATTGTGCCATGAGTATTTCAGTGTGTGAAAAACTTCACGAACTTCATGAATGTTACAGAAGCAGATGCTTTGCATCATGAAACTCACAAAAGAGATGCAGGCTGCCAGCAGCAGGATTCTGACCAACAGGTCCTCAAACTGCTCCACCACCAACTCCCAGATACTCTTACCTGATAGATAAATAGACATAGATAAATAGATATATCTTAAATTTTGAAATGTTATTCAATGTCAATACAGTGTTGAGAATTCCTGTGATTATACATGCTAGCCTGATGAACATACAGGATTAAATAGAGGAGCAGTAACTGTGATTGAGGCCGAAACACATATTTGATGACTGATGATTAACTTTGTTATTTTTCAGTATCCTCCCACCACTCTGTGCTTGTCTTTGGGATGCTAACAACCCATTTCTTGGGTAGTGTGAGGTGTAGACACATTATTATCATACTGGAGTCAGTAACAAGTGTTAAACACATGAAATCAGTCATGACAGGAAGTGATGGGAACAGTTGTATACGGATGTTAGAAGAGGCATGCAGGTTTTTAAGGTTTTGGTTTGACTCACCTTCCTCTGCTGGCAGCTCTGTTGATGGTGAGAGACAGAGACCATTAATAAAGCACACTACTTTATTTGTTCTGATATTTGCAGAGTGAAAATACAGCCAGATCAACAGATTTGACCCTAAAACCATCAGAATAAAGGACACAATATATATTGCAGAATTCACACTGTCCTCACCAAATGGAGGCCCCCTGCCTGATTTAGTACAACAATAAAACGACACTTAGAAATGTATATTCAAAAACAAGCTTTCTCTCCACTTTACTAAATGTCAGATTTTCTGCTGAGTACACGGGAAGCAGAGGTCATGATGGCTCTTTTTCCAATAAGATGTCCCAGTACCAGTCATTCGGACTTGTAGCCAAGCAGCTATCTGCATACAATTGCATTCATGCTCATGCTTTCCCTGCTGTGATAAGCCAATGTCTTTTGTGGAAAAAAAGGGCCTTTGATGCTTTTTTACAAAGGACATTGAGACTGAAACAAGTGAGCAAACTCCATCTGCTGAGACAAAAGTAAATATGTTGACCTTGAGTCAAGAAGGGGCTCTCGTGCCTGAGTTTCAAAATACAAATAAATTACCCTCAATCTAAACTAAAACCAGTAGCAGTTGTCAGAAACTTGACACCCTGATGCACCTGCTCAACAAACATAACTTCTGCTTTGTGTCAGTCAGATAGTTTCCCTTAATTAGACCAGCATCACAAAGTCACACACAGCTTTGAAACCGACACTGCCGCCTCTTGTCCTCCTTCACCTTCCCCCTCCCTCAGGGTCTCTGTTCCTGGCATTTTATCTTGTTAAACTCCAAGGTACCCTTTGTATATCTGCCATCTCTCATCCAAGCTAAATCTGATGCATGTGCTCCTTCTCCTGGACCTCCCCATCATGTGATTCACCATCATTCATTACTACTCTTTCTTTCCACTCTCCAAGGCTCCATCCAAGTGTTCCTCCTAGTCATCCATGCATCCATCCATCCACTTCTTTCTCTCCCTCACCATTGTAGCCATACTTTTCCAGGCTCTTCTTAAACTGCTCAGGCGACAGGCCGGTGTCTTCAGTGACGCCAAAGTAGGACAGAACATCTGCAGACTCTTTGATGTGTGCGTTCTCCATCCTCACTCAAACGGAGAGGCTTCGGGACAAAAGGGATAGAAAAAAAATTACAGCTGGCCACACACTGAAACTTCAAAGAAATAAAGCTGTGTTCACCCACCACTTTCTTGAAGTGTGGGATTGGGATTAAAAACTGGCAACCCCCCTTGGTTCACACTTGCTCTCTCTCTGCCTCTCTCTCTCTCTCTCTCTCTCTCTCTCTCTCGCTCTCTCTCTCTCTCTCTCGCTCGCTCGCTCTCTGGGCTGTTGCTCTCCTCTCAGAGCCCTGGACTGACAGAAAGTGCAACCCTGCAAACTGTCCTGAAAAGTTTTATAGAGATGAAAAAGTTGCCTCATTGGTGCTTGTCCACCATGCGCTCACCCCTCATTGGATGCAAACGTTACAAATAGGTGGGCAGGGATGGGCCCTTGGTAAAGAATAGGCAGAGAGGGAGGTGAAGGGGGGTGGGAGAGGGCAGCAACTGCAGAGGGGTCCCAGCATGCTGGAAATAAGATGTGCATAAGAGAACATGCATGGTTAGTAAGGAGAGGCAACATAAAGGCTGTCTGAATGGACACTGGTGGGCACGTGTATGTCCACATGTCTGTAGAAATGTGGACACTCATTCACTCAGCAAATGAATAAAAGAAATGTAAAAGACACTGAAAGAGCTCAGCTTTTCAGCAGTGGGAAATAAGTATAAGCACATTTCAAGTACCTGATTTCCATTTTTAAGTGGTTCCCAACCTTGGGGACCTTGGGAAGTTGAGCTGCTTGGGGCCACCTTGTCTTATTTCATTTGTTTTGCATTTCTTCTTTCACCTTCTCAGATGAAAAATTGCTGAATGGAAGAGACAAGACTGAAAACCAATGCTGAATGGACATGTTTTGCTCCTGAAAAGCATTGGTGCGGCATCCCGCCATGCAAGGAAAAACCATATAATTGTAGTCCATAAGCAGCTGGCACAAGATACCAGAAGATGGACTGACGCTGAATCTGGTGATCTTATCTTATCTGCACATCTGTCATACTGTGCCATGTGAAATTGTGACTCCACTTTCCATCCATCCATCCATCCATCCATCCATCTTCTTAAATGCTTATCAAGTTCAGAGACTTAGGGGTGCTGGAGCCTATCCCAGCCGTCATACGACAAGAGGCGGGATACACCCTGGACAGCATGGCAGTCGATCGCAAGTGACTCCATTTTATATTTTGAAATCTTTTGTAATCTTTCACTATGTATCACTTCATTCTCCCGTCACAATTTAACACTCCTAACCATGAAGCACAACACAGAAGCTTGGGATCTTTTTCGGTTAATGCATGGGGTGAGAAAGTTTCATTTTGGGGGGCAGGTGCCATATTTGAATCCGGTGTTCAGTTCTTATAATACATCCACGGTCCCAACTGGTCTGGTCTCGGTTACCTTGTCGTCACATATATCACATGACAACGCAACAGGTGTGAAAATGCATGTGCATGCCCATGTTGAAAACATAATGCACAGCCAAGCGTAAACAGAAGGGAACCCTCCTGGGACCTGTTATCAGCTGCAAATTGACTTACAAGTCTTTAAAACCCACAACAGCAAAAAAAAAAAAAAAAAAGTTTTAGCAATTAGATGTTACAGAAACAACCTGCTGACACATCACTGACTTCATGTTTCCTTTTTGATTGATTTTTTTTTTTTTTGGCAAATTTTTTTTAGCAAAAAGTCACTGTCACTGTATGTTTCAAGAGACCTGATATGATATATCTGCCTGTACAGTCCTTATGGATTTTCTAAAAAAAGTGCCTTATGTACTTTACAGTTCTCATTTATCTAGTGATCTGCCAAGCCTTTGATTAGTATACAACCTGCACATGTGCAATAGTCGCTTCATGAATGTCATAAAGTTGCTCTGTGTTTGGTCTCCACCAACACGATCTTTCTCTATCTTTAATAAATATGGATATTTAGGCCCGTTTACAGTGAACATTTCTTTTATTTTCCACTTTTTATTTATTATTTTTAATACATAAACAGAAAAATTGTTGTAATTCATCGTTTCATTTATCACACTGTGTTTTTATTTATTTCTTTTATATTACTTTTTTAAAACTGTGTTTTATACTATAAGTATAATTATAATTTTTAATCACTGTGGAGCACTTTGGTTAACATCTGTAGTGTTTAAATGTGCCATATAAATAAACAGATTAGACCAGTTGTTGTCTGTCTGCTGTTGGTGCGGAGCAGGAACAGTCAGGTGGGTTTTCAGGGGAGAATAACCGACTGCTGCTTCTGAAAATGAGAGTTAACCATCACAGTGAGGTGGAACAGTTAAACAGCTCAACAATAAGACACTTAAATCCTCTGTAGAGCTGAATGGTCACTTTTCTATTTTCCAAGCCAACATCTTAGGATAACAACTGTGATAAGCCAAGGTTCAGAGTGACAGGAGGATGGTAGTGATAGCGTGAGATGGAGGCAGATGACCCACTGTGGTGACCCTCAAAGGAAGCAGCCAGTAGAAGAAGCAGAATGATATCACTTGCTTGTAATTTATATGGTCATAAATGAATGATTCACACATTAATGCTGTTTTAAACACTTTCATAAAATGCTTCACTGGTTTAAGATGACATGTGTCATGAATGGGAATACATGGAATCAGATCAGTCACAATACTTGTCTAGTTCCATTCCTCTTAACTCCCCGCAAGTTTGCCACCTTTTTGTGTCTTTTACCCCTACATTTATTCTTGCTTCTGCCTATCTCCGTCTCCCTACAGGCTGCGGTCCATATTGGAACTGCTCCTCTGTGTGCTTCACTTGTGACCCTTGGTGCTGTTGTGGGCCCAGCTGTAGCAGTGCAAAGCTCAAGGTGGCTCACTGACATTTAGCTCAATCTCCCTTAGAGATCAGATTACTGCGCCTCGATCTAAACACTGTGCTCTAATGCTAATAAAACACAGCAGTGATAATGCTGCACTGCCCGCGGTGAGGCACACACACACACACACAGTTGTGCCAGTTTTCTTGCACAATGAGTATGTGATTCCTAAAAGACAGGTTTAGGATTATTACCTGGAAAGAATGATTAGGTGCACATCATACACGTAAAATCATTTGAGCCAGCTGTGTTTGTGACAAGATTTTAATTTAAAAGAACACTTTCATTGCAGTGACAGATTACACAATTTGTTGAGCTATTTTTGGATAACAACTTAACTTGATTACACAAGCGCAGCGCATTGCTGTAATGTTAAAATACAAGCATTTTCATAGTATCATTATTTTTAAAATCTAAATCCCTGACATTGTCTTTTAAACTATTAGATTTACTTGGCTGAGTTCACGCTTTGAAGGTGCAAGCACTCACAGGGTTCACTGTCACAATTGTTGACTTAAGGATATTTGGGTCCTGCAGCATCACAGAGAAAGCAGGGGGGGTCACAGTTCTTCTAAAACAGGACGTCCTTCAATGTTGACCCCTCACTGCTCTGTAGTCTTTTAAAAATCTCACCCCAAGACCTCACATTTAGTTAATACAACATGTTAAATATGAATGTACTTTCCATGAATTTTTATGAAATAGTTGCAAATCATATTATCATCATCTATGATAAAGAAAAGAATCAAATCCTCATACATGAAAACTTAGAAGCAGCATATTTATTTTACTGACTAACGATTTAGGTGCTTTACTCAGTGCTAAAGTCCGACTTTGTTCATGTAAGTTCCTGACAGAGCTGTTGACTCACAATGTATACACAATCATTTCTGATCTCATTGTACATTCTGTATAATGACAAATAAAGGCATTCTATTCTAATGTAATAACTGTATTAATACACACTTTCAGGTCAAAACTAAACATGCAAAACACTTTGGGGTGGCTGTGCCTCGGGGGGCTGAACGGGTTGTCGGTGGGTAACTTCCCAGCTCCTGCAGTCCACACATCAACGTATCCTTGGAGGATGTGAGTGTGTGCGTGAATGCTAGATAAGGCGATTAGATATAGAAAAAAGTGGGAAAGCACAAAAGTACCATTTACCATTTAGACATTAAAAAAACGACAGATATGCTTATAACTCCAACTTTGTGGCTCTCATTTTCTTCCCTTATCGCTGGTGTTTTGTTTGTATTTTGCTTGTTTATTTGTTTGTCATTTCCCCTGAAACAGTGACGTGCATAATGATTTGTAGCTGTGACACTCATGATGTAACAAGTGTGTGTGAGAGCTCGTTGGCAAGCGGCTCGGTGTGGGAGGTGGGCACGTCAGGGCTGCCTGCCTGCATGTGGCGGCTCATCACCCTGATAGATACAGGGAGCACTCTGAGGGAGGATGATGAGGGCCAAAAGTAGCAGCAGCAGCAGTAGCAAAGTGTGCATTTGTATGTGTAGGTACTGAATTGTATTATTAGCTGAGGAAGGGCAGCTGTGGTTTGAAGTGCCTCACTGTAACTGTACCTATAGCAGCAGTTGTGCCCCTCTGGTATAAATAGTGCAGTGGGCGTGTGGGCCGGCAGCTATGACACAATGGCAGAAATTTAGTGTTCTTTTAGGGAGGTTTGAGAATGTGACACCCTGCAGGAGAAGACCCCCCCTCTCTGTAGATGCTATGCTGGGGCTTAAAGGTCAAATCAAGGTGGGGATGAGTATGAAGACTGCAAGGTGCTTTAGATGTGACATATTA
Organism: Pterophyllum scalare; assembly: GCA_024447675.2. Classification (NCBI taxonomy): domain Eukaryota; kingdom Metazoa; phylum Chordata; class Actinopteri; order Cichliformes; family Cichlidae; genus Pterophyllum; species Pterophyllum scalare. The sequence continues at coordinate 188,389 of JAMQGT020013266.1, forward strand.
TTACATTATTCTGGTAACATTCATTCTTATGCTTGGAGATGATGGAGGGTGGGGGTGGGGGGGCAACAAAACTATGTATCTGAATACCAGAAAACCTACACCTTCACAATAACAATATTTTGGTGATTGATTGTTTTTTATTGTCTTTTTTACACACAAATTCTTACACACAAAACACCCTGTTAAAAAAAGTTAATTCTCACTTTTCACATATCTTTGGAAGCTTGTTTCCGCCTACTGAAAAAACAAAAAACAAAAAACAGATTATTTTGCCATCCATAAGTCAAAATTTCATGTTATTATCTAAAAATTTGGTATTCTCATACTACACTCAAACTTCTGAGAAAATAACTCGAAATTTTTAGCTATTAAGTTGAAATTTTGAGATAAAAACTCAAAATCTTGGGGAAACAGGCTTCTAGGCACAGGACTTGAACCCCAGTTTTCCACGTAAAAGGCCCACTTTAATTCATTGCACTAACATGTCTCATGTCTTGTGTTGTCACTCTTTTTACTTCTCTGCATGTGGAGTGAAGTGACCTATTCAATTCAATTCTATTTTATTTATATAGCGCCAAATCACAACAAACAGTCGCCTCAAGGCGCTTTGTATTGTGGGTAAAGACCCTACAATAACACAGAGAAAACCCAACAGTCAAAATGACCCCCTATGAGCAAGCACTTGATGACGGTGGGAAGGGAAAAACTCCCTTTTAACAGGAAGAACCTCCGGCAGAACCAGGCTCAGGGAGGGGCAGTCATCTGCTGCGACCGGTTGGGGCTGAGGGGAGAGAGACAGGACAAAAGACATGCTGTGGAAGAGAGCCAGAGATTAATAATAACGATTAAATACAAAGTAAATTATAAACAAGTAAATAAAGGTGAATGAGAAGAAACATTGCATTATGGGACCCCCCCTCAGCAGCCTAGGCCTATAGCAGCATAACTAAGGGGTGGTTCAGGGTCGTCTGATCCAGCCCTAACTATAAGCTTGATCAAAAAGGAAAGTTTTAAGCCTAATCTTGAAAATAGAGAGGGTGTCTGTCTCCCGAATCCAAGCTGGGAGCTGGTTCCACAGATGAGGGGCCTGAAAGCTGAAGGCTGTGCCTCCCATTCTACTTTTAAGTATCCTAGGAACCACAAGTAAGCCAGCAGTCTGAGAACGAAGTGCTCTATTGGGGTGATATGGTACTATGAGGTCTTTGAGATAAGATGGGGCCTGATTATTCAAGACCTTGTATATTAGGAGAATGATTTTAAATTCTACTCTAGATTTAACAGGGAGCCAATAAAGAGAAGCCAATATGGGAGAAATATGCTCTCTCTTTCTAGTCCCTGTCAGTACTCTAGCTGCAGCATTTTGGATCAGCTGAAGGCTTTTCAGGGAGCTTTTAGGACAGCCTGATAATAATGAATTACAGTAGTCCAGCCTAGAAGTAATAAATGCATGGATTAACTTTTCAGCATCAGTCTGAGAAAGGATGTTTCTAATTTTAGAAATATTGCACAAATGTAAAAAAGCCGTCCTACATACTTGTTTAATATGTGCATTGAAGGACATATCCTGGTCAAAAATGACTCCAAGATTTCTCACTGTTACTGGAGGCCAAAGTAATGCCATCCAGAGTAAGTATCTGGTTTGACACCATGCTTATAAGATTTGTGGGGCCGAGTACAAGAACTTCAGTTTTATCTGAATTTAGAAGCAGGAAATTAGAGGTCATCCAGGCCTTTATGTCTTTAAGACATTCCTGCAGTTTAACTAATTGATGTGTATCATCTGGCTTCATGGATAGATAAAGCTGAGTATCATCTGCATAACAATGAAAATTGATGCAATGCTTTCTAATAACACTGCCTAAGAGAAGCATGTACAATGTAAATAAAATTGGACCTAGCACAGAACCCTGTGGAACTCCATAATTAACCTTAGTGTGTGAAGAAGACTCCCCATTTACATGAACAAATTGGAGTCTATTAGATAAATATGATTCAAACCACTGCAGTGCAGTACCTTTAATACCGATGGTATGCTCTAATCTCTGTAATAAAATGTTATGGTCAACAGTATCAAAAGCTGCACTGAGGTCCAACAGGACAAGCACAGAGACGAGTCCACTGTCAGAGGCTGTAAGAAGATCATTTGTAATCTTCACTAATGCTGTTTCTGTACTGTGGTGAATTCTGAAACCTGAATGAAACTCTTCAAATAAACCGTTCCTCTGCAGATGATCAGTCAGCTGTTTTACAAGGACTCTTTCAAGGATTTTGGAGAGAAAATGAAGGTCAGAGATTGGCCTATAATTAGCTAAGACAGCTGGGTCAAGTGATGGCTTTTTAAGTAGCGGTTTAATTACAGCCACCTTGAAGGCCTGTGGTACATAGCCAACTAATAAAGACAGATTGATCATATTTAAAATTGAAGCATCAATCATTGGAAAGACTTCTTTGAACAGTCTAGTAGGAATGGGATCTAATAAACATGTTGATGGTTTGGAGGAAGTAACTATTGAAGTTAACTCCAAAAGATCAACTGGAGTGAAAGAGTCTAAGCAAATACCAGCAGTGCTGAAAGCAGCCAAACATGAAGATAAATCTTGGAGATGGTTTTGAATAATTTTTCCTCTAATGTCTAAAATTTTATTTGTAAAGAAATCCATGAAGTCATTACTAGTTAAAATGAAAGGAATACTCGGCTCTACAGAGCTCTGACTCTTTGTCAGCCTGGCTACAGTGCTGAAAAGAAACCTGGGGTTGTTCTTATTTTCTTCAATTAATGATGAATGGTAAGATGTCCTAGCTTTACGGAGGGCTTTTTTTTATAGAGCAACAAACTCTTTTTCCAGGCTAAATGAGCATCTTCTACTTTATTGAGATGCCATTCCCTCTCCAGCTTACAGGTTATCTGCTTTAAGCTGCGCGTTTGTGAATTATACCATGGAGTCAGGCACTTCTGATTTGAAGCTTTCCTTTTCAGAGGAGCCACAGTATCCAAAGTCGTACGCAGTGAGGATGTAAAACTATTGATGAGATATTCTACCTCACCGGGAGCAGAGTTTAGGTAGCGGCTCTGCACTGTGTTGGCACATGGCACTGAAGAGCATAATAATGAAGGAATTAGATCCTTAAACTTATTTACAGCACTTTCAGAAAGACTCCTACTGTAATAAAACGTATTCCCCACTGCTGTGTAATCCATTAAAGTAAATGTAAATGTTACTAAGAAATGATCAGACAGGAGGGGGCTTTCAGGGAATACTGTTAGGTCTTCAGTTTCTATGCCATATGTCAGGACAAGATCCAGAGTATGATTAAAGTGGTGGGTGGGCTCCTTTACATTTTGAGAGAAGCCAATTGAATCTAATAATAGATTAAATGCAGTGTTGAGGCTGTCATTTTCAGTATCTACATGGATGTTAAAATCACCCACTATAATGATTTTATCTGAACTGAGCACTAAATCAGATAAAAAGTCTGAGAAATCAGACAGAAACTCTGAGTGAGGACCAGGTAGACGATAGAGAATAACAAATAAAACAGGTTTTTGAATTTCCCAATTAGGGTGGGCAAGACCAAGAGTCAGGCTTTCAAAAGAATTAAAACTCTGTTTGAGTCTTTGATTAATTACTAAGCTGGAATTGAAGATTGCTGCTACTCCTCCTCCTCGACCTGTGCTTCGAGCATTCTGACAGTTATTGTGACTCGGGGGTGTTGATTCATTTAAACTAACATATTCATCCTGCTGTAACCAGGTTTCTGTAAGGCAGAATAAATCAATATGTTGATCAATTATTAAATCATTTACTAACAGGGACTTGGAAGAGAGAGACCTAATGTTTAATAATCCACATTTAATTGTTTTATTATTTTGTGCAGTTGATGAAGCTATATTATTTATCGTTTTTGAATTTTTATGCTTAAATAGTTTTCTGCTGATTTTAGGTTTGTTTTTTGGTGGTCTGGGAGCAGGCACCGTCTCTATGGGGATGGGGTTTTGGGGGGATGGCAGGAGGAGAGAAGCTGCAGAGAGGTGTGTAAGACTGCAACTCTGCTTCCTGGTCTCACCTGTTACTGACCAAATTCTCTAGATTTTCAAAAGCCTAAAATCAGAGCTGAGACTAGTGTAGGAGTCTTGTTAGCTCTTAGACAAAAGTAGCACTTTATTACCTTTGGACTGAGCCACAAAGAATATACACATGACAATGATGTGGACACTCATGAAAAGAAATGCAATGTTGAAATAAGGACAGCAACAAACAAAATGTTGATCTATTTGTTTAAGCTTCTTCAGCTGATCAAACCAATAACTTATTCTTCCAAAGCATCGCTAATTTGGCCCTTTGAAGCGACAAAAATTATTTCTTTAAATGGTTCTTTTGATCCAAACAGATCTGAGCAGCTGACCAACTCTTTCTGCAAATGCAAACCAATATGCTCCCGTGTGAATATGCTCCGATCTCCTGCCATCTCAACAATCTCTCGCCTGAAATCTCCCTATGCTCTGTTTCACCAGCCTGTGATTCCTTCCCTCTCCTGCACCCACTTCCTCACATCTCTGCCACGTGCCCTGAAAACCTGTCCCTGAAAGTAAATCAGTGTCAGGCGCTCTCTTAACTGAGTGTGTCCCAGAGAACATAAAGTGAGGACGCTCTCGTGTCGCTCCGTTATGTCACCAAATCTCTGCGTGAGCCCCTTGTTCTCCCTCTCTTCTTTGGTCCAAGGAGAGAAAGAGCCCCCCCCCCCAAAAAAAAGATCTGGTCAGACTTTGCCGTGAAGCTGAGCCACTCAAACACACAGATTCACACACAAAACTAGGCACACTCTGCCCTTTGCCCCCAAGATCTGGTTGTGATTTTGTTTACAGAAGCCATTCCACTCTTGTATTAGATTTATGGCATCAATTAATAGCTCAGTAGCAGCTACTGCACTGCTTCTATTAAGCTTTCAAATCTCCATGACTTATGATTTGATATGTCTTCTTACGAAGCGTGTCAGCGTGTTTATAGCAAATGCAAATTTGATTAAGTCAAAATGGGCAGCGATGCTCTCAGATAACTACATGGTAGTCCATCACCTCCTCAGTCACACCGGGCGAGCCCTTCACTTTGAAGAGAAGCGCTGTTCACACTTACTGTCTAATTTTAAAGTGTAATCAAGATACCCGGGGTTTTTCACAGTAACAGGGCTGTAGCACTGAAGTGGTGTTTTTCGTAATCTGTTTTAGCTGCAACTGTTTTCATTGTGAAGCTAAGAAACTGCAGATGTGACATATTTTAATGTGTTTATTCCCTTTTTTTCCCTAGACTTTTATACCTAAAATAAATAAATAAATGCAACTGGCACTTCTTCCTGAATGTTGTTGAAGACTAAACGATTGGAAACAATTTGTTGGTTGTTGAAATTAGTATGCAACACATATTAATTTAAGTATGACCCCCCTAAAGATAGAGAAAAAGTAAATGCTGTTTTGATGTGCACTAGCTCAGTAAAGGAACAGCTGCTGCTGCTGCTGTGGTAACCTAAAGGTAACTTCTGTATAGTACAGTTTGGCTGTTTGATGCAACATTTAAAAGGGCATTTAAAATTCAATTCAGTTTTATTTATATCGTGCCAAATCACAACAAGAGACAAGAGTTGCCTCAAGGTACTAAATATTCTAAGGTAAAGACCCTACAATAACACAGAGAAAACCCCACAATTATATGACCCCCTGTGAGCAAGCACTTGGTGACAGTGGGAAGGAAAAACTTAATTTTAACAGGAAGAAACTTCCGGCAGAACCAGGCACAGGGAGGGGCAGTCATCTGCCGCAGTCGGTTGGGGCTGAGGGGAGAGAGACAGGACAAAAAACACTCTTTGGAAGAGAGCCAGAGATTAGAAATAACTAACAATTAAATGCAGAGTGGGGTATAAACAGAGTAAAAAGAGGTGAATGAAAAAAAAAAACCCAACAGCCTAGGCCTATTGCAACATAACTAAGGGAGGGTTTAGGATCACCTGATCCAGCCCTAACTATAATGTCTATCAAAAATGAAAGTTTTAAGCCTAATCTTGAAAATAGAGAGGGTGCCTGTCTCCTGAATCCAAATTGGAAGCTGCTTCCACAGAAGAGGGGCCTGAAAGCTGAAGGCTCTGCCTTCCATTCTACTCTTAAGTATCCTAGGAACCACAAGAAATAGCTTTTCAGCATTACTCTCAGACAGGATGTTTTTAATTTCAGAGATATTGCACAAATGCAAGAAAGCAGTCCGACATACCGTACCAGTCAAAAATTTGGACACACTCACCCATTCATATCAATGGGAGAATGTGTCCAAACTTTTGACTGGTATTATATTTGTTTAATATGTGCATTGAAGGACATATCCGTCAAAAATGACTCCAAGATTCCTCACAATATTACTGGAGGCCAAGTTAATGCCATCCAGAGGAAGTATCTGGTTAGATACCATGTTTCTACGATTTGTAGAGCCGAGTACAAGAAGTTTTATCTGAATTTAGAAGCAAGAAATTAGAGGTCATCCAACCTTGTCACCTTTATGTCTTTAAGACATTCCTGCAGTTTAACTAATTGATGTGTGTCATCTGGCTTCATGGATAGATAAAGTAGGATATCATCTGCATAGCAATGAAAATGTATGCAATGCTTTCTTAAAATGCTACCTAAGGGAAGCATGTGTAGTGTAAATAGAATTGGCCCTAGCACAGAACCCTATGGAAATCCATAATAAACATTAGTGTGAGTCCATGTCCATCCCTTTATAACCACAGTACACCCATCTTCTAATGGCTGCTTCCAGTAGGATAATAAACCATGTCACAAAGGTCAAATCATCTCAAACTGGTTTCTTGAATATGACCATGTTCACTGTACTCAAATGGCCTCCACAGTCACCAGATCTCCAACATAGCAGCTTTAGGATGTGGTGGGATGTGAGATTCACATCATGGATGTCAGGCAACAAACCTGCAGCAACTATGTGATGCTATCATGTCAATATGGACCAAAATCTTTGATTAATGTTTCCAGCACTTTATTGAATATGTGCCATGAATAATCAAGGCAGTTCCAGAGGAAAAAGGAGGTCTAACTTGGTGCTAGCAAGGTGTGGCTAATACAGTGGCCCGTGAGTGTATATGGATGGTAAGCTAGTATTTATACAGCACCTTTCAACTCAAGTTGAGCACTCAAAGCCCTTCCTACCACAAATCTCACACACATGTTCATACAGCTTTTTTTCTAACATTCACACACACTCAGATGAATGAATCTGGGGCAACTTGGGGGTTCAGTATCTTACCCAAGGACACGTTGACACGTGGACTGGAGGAGTCAGGGATCAGTCCACCAACCTTGTGATCAGTAGCTCTACCACCTGAACCACAGCCATCATTTTCTCATGGCAGTCTATGAGAAAATGACCTTATTTCTAACTTGATTTAGGATGTCAGTAAATAATTTCCCTATGAGCTTACAGTTTGCTAGTTTTATGTTCTATTTACTACAACATGATTTTGTAATTTATGATCCAAAATTTCTCAAGGTGTGGCTTCAAACCAGGAGTACACAAACCATCTCCATCTTTAATACACAGTACTGTGCAGTCTATAAATCTTAGGTACCTGTATGTCATTTTAATGCATTTACAGTCATGATTAATGCTGTCTCATAGAAGTTGCCTGACAATAAAATTAACTGTTTACATGAATAACCTGTAGAACTGTCTTCTAATGGAAGGACATTCCCAGTTTATAACAAAAACTTTTTTTAAATATCAAATTACTGCTGTTATTATTTTTCTTTTATGTGTATGAGGAATTTAAATATTATACCTCAGTCTGTTTTCTACCTGAAGAAGAGAAGTGTTTTCTGAATGGCCCTTGGAGCTGTAACTTCAGCTCACGATGCAACAAAGAGAAAATGCTTATGCTAATGAGACAATAAGAACATGTGCCCATTGTGTGCCCCTGTGCTCAGCGGTGCATCACCCTGTTGGAGCAGTTTGGCATTCTTGGAGCTTCAGAGTATATTTAACCCTGTGGCTCCCCTGCCAGGATGGCCCCTCCATATACGGCCCTGAGCGCGGGCAGGCTGAGAATGTCTGTGTGCAAAGGGTTGGAGAAACAGCAGTGATGACAGGGTGATGGATGATATTCGAGCAAGATGGAGGGAGTCTACTGTGAAGGAGTTGAGAAAGAGAGCGCAGACAAGAGAGCACAGCGATGTACAGCATTTAACACTCTCTCTGCTTGTTTTTTACCGAATACCTGTGGGAGAGGGAAAGCAGCTACATTGAAGATTCACAAAGTTTTTTTTTTTTTTAAAGGGATCACAGAATACACAGACTGCACATTAAATGCACTTTCTTAACAAATACAGACAGCCCCAATAAATGTCTGGTAGAAGCCGTTTGCTGTATGCATGCAGGCTGTAATTTAAAAAATAACACACAAAAGTGTAACAGCAGCCATGTGAGAGAAGATATGAATGTGACCTTGTAGGCACAAGTGTCAACTTTTCTGAACATGTCACAGTATGTTCAAGTGTGACTGTGAGGCACAGACAGACACACAGACAGACAGAGTGTATGGTATGCATCAGACAAGTGTGTGCACCAAGATGCAATTGTGAGTGCATAAACAAGTGTTAGTGTGTATGTGTGTGAAACAGGTGTTTAGCCGGAATGGTGCTAAGCTTTAAGTGCTGTCCCAACCCAAGCCCTATTCCTGGTGTACACACACACACACACACACAAACACACACACATTCATCAGTTGCACATTATTTTATCCCTGGAAAACAATCCAGTATTTATTTAATTTTTTCTTGAGTTTTGTCCTGTAATATTTATTATAATAAGCTGTTTAAAATCCAGATAATGAGGTGAATGCAGTCTCTCGCTATCACAAGCTAATACAAACAGGGCAATATTAGTTTATGGTTACACCTGCACGCTGGCGTTCATTTTTATAAAATGACATGTCTTGAACACCTTCACAGAAATTCTGTAAATTTGGAATAAAGGATGAACTGATTTGATTTATTTATTTTTTTTTGGTTTCACTATGACCTCAGCAAACAGGTTTTGGAGACAGCTCAACAATTCATACAGTAATTATGAAACAAAAGATCTGAGATGAAGGTCACTGTAACCTCCTCTGTGGTAAATGAAACATGGAGGGAATTTCACTACATCCAGCACATATGTTTACTTGGACTCAAGGATGAACTGATTAGAATTTGGTGTTTAATATTCAAGACCACTGTGACCTCAGAAAGCACCTTTTGGCCAAAAATCTAGAAATCACACACAGATCGTATTGCTAGTCTGGAGCATTCAGGTGTGTGTTAACACAGTGCCACAATCTGGAGGACCCCAACATCAGCCTTGCAATGCTCAGAAAAACTGCAGAAAACTCAAGAGCTACATTTCAGATGCTAATGTCCTCAGTTAGCATGTTAAATGTTAAATTTCATGACAACTGGAAAAAGACTGAATGGGTATGGCTTGTTTGGAAGGGTTGTCAGGAGAAAGCCTCTTCTCTGTGAAAAGAACATGTCCACACCACTTAGGTTTACAAAGTTGCATCTGAACAAACCACAAGACTTCTGGAACAATGTCCTTTGGAAGAACAAAGTGAAGATATCTGGCCATAATGCACAGCGCCACAACACAGCACATCTGCACAAACACCTCACACCAACTGTCAGCACGGTGGTGGAGGGGTGATGATTTGGGCTTGTTTTGCAGCTACAGGACCTGGTCGCCTTGCAGTCACTGAGTCGACCATGAACTCCTCTGTATACCAAGGTATTCTAGAGTGACAATGATCCCAAGGACAACAGCAAATCTACAACAGAATGACTGAAAAAGTGTGAGGACCTTTACCCTGTAAAGCCTGAACCATGACATAATTGTCAGAAAATTCTTTATTAAAAAATAAAATAAAATATCAATTTGCATGTATTTGCATCATTTCTGCTACATCTGGCATTTCTGTGTAATTCATTGTTCACAGTACCACTGGATGTATCTGATGGTGTACATCAGGGTTTTCAGGGGAAATAAAACTCACACTGATGATGTAGAGGTCTCAAAAACTCATGTATCAAATCTGATACACTTCCCTGCAAACCTCAGTGAACTGAAGCAATGCTGTAAAGCAGTGGACCAAAATTCCTCAACATGATATTAGAAATGGTAAATGGTACTTACATAGTGCTTTTCTACTCTATTTGAGCACTCAAAGGACCTTGTTCCTACAAGCCTCATTAACACACCCATTCATACAAGCACTTCTAACCTAACACTCACATTCTCAAGTGTGTGCATCAGGAGCAACTCAGGGTTCGGTATTGTCCCCATATTGCTTATTTAAACAGCAGCCGTAAGAGAGACAGGATCCAAAGAAAGAAACAAGAGAAGAAGAAACATCAGAGAAACACGACACCCACAAGCTGACAGCACAGCAAAAGTCCTGAACCAGCCCTCATTTCTTCATCTATAGGAGAAAAACATGGAAGTATGAGGCAGAAACAGTTTGTATGATTGTAACGTGCTTTCAGCCAAAATTTATTTTTGAATCAGAAATTTCACATGTGGAATTTTCACATTTGGTATCCTGGCATGCAGACTAGAGGAGCCGGGAATCAAACCACCAATCTTCCAATCGGTAGACAACCTGCTCCAACTCCTGAGCCACAGCCACACAGAAAATGATAACTTCAAATCACTGCTGTTAACGGTGGTTCTACAAGCTTTTGAATCATTGGGTCTGGTTAGTGTTTCACAGGACTGCACAGAGTCCTATGAAATATTACTTTTCCATGGCTATACATGAATATGCAGTGCAGAGCCTATAGCTTCAGGATTAAGCCTTTGGCATATTGGCATATATTTGTCATGGACATGAGATTTTAAGTCTGTTTGAATATCATCCCAGCTGCCATCCATCTATGACAAAACATTAAATTCTTTCATAAATAAAAAATGTCTACAGCCCTCATACAGCTCAAAGAAATTAAAAGGCAGCTGACAACTTAAATCAGAACTTTCTCACATGTGGGTTTTTGTCACTGGTGAATTGCGGTTTAATTAATCTAGATGGAGTCAGAATGAGGGAACAGCTGAAGGCAGGACCACTGGATGTAAATTGCAAGGCCTGTAAATCACCTGCAGTATGCATGGTGCTCAATTACTGCACTGGTGATCGACTCAAAAGAGCCCTGTGCTGAAAGAGGAGCTGAGTAAATATTGTCCATCACTGCCACCATGGAACAGTTCACTGAAGGAGCTTATCATGGACAGAAAAAAATGCATGTGCCATATTGGCATAGAAAGGCAAAGAGCTGTCATTTGAACATAATGCCAAACATTTCTTTTAAGTGATGTCATAGCATCTTCAATAATCTGTATTATTAAAGGTGTAACTGACAGTGTAAGGGGTCACAACTACAAAGGGCTGCAAAAAATAGTTAGCTGAACAGCAGGTCCCATTTCTCCAGAGCCAGTTGACAACACATCCTATTAATAGTGAGGATTGTCCTTGGGTATTTTTATAAAAGGAGTGTGGGTGTGCGTGCATGAGGAAAGTAAGGCAGAAGGGGATGAGGCTTTCTCGGAGAAGACAGATAGGAAAAAGCTCGTATTACAGCAGCCTTACGCAGTGCTCTGCCAATGCGTCAGACTTCGCTCACCCTGAAACCTCCTCCTCCTCTTCCATCTTCCTCCACACAGTTAATGTCACTTATTCCATGTAGCTTTGTTTTTATCTGTAATTTTCTCCACTGTACTCTTTCTATCTCTTACACACACACACACACACACACACACACACACTAAATCCTAGTCTATTTTTAGTGTGCTGTGGGGTTTGAAGGTAGAGTTGTGTTGACCCCTTGTCTCACCCCAGCTCCAGGCCTTACAAGGACCCTCTGGAGGACACAGTTGTCTAGCAACCGGCCGTGTTTGCACCTAAGCTGTGAAGGTCCACCGCTCAACCCACACCTGCCCTTCATCATCTTAATTATCACCATCCCCCATTCGTCTTCATATCATCGTCGTTATCTTTATCACGGTGTGCTAATGCAGGAAGAGCGGTGTAAAGATGTGCTATTATTTCTCCAGTTGTTGTGCGGAAATCAGTGGGTTTACAGTCGGCAGCTGGTTCTGATGATTGTCCGAGGAGCTTGAACATTGACATGCCAGCTGTAAGAACGCATGTCGTGCTCTCTTCTGAAATTAAAATGTGCATTTGGCTGTAAACAGGCATCATCATCATCATCATGCTCAACTAACAATGGCTTATCTATTTAGACAGCACTCTATCTGCAGTACTGCATTTATGAAGCCCTGCTGGACAATAAACAACAACAAAGAAACAAATAAAACTGAAGCATTGAAGATTTCCATCCTTATACCATCAGATGTCTACACTACCATCATGAGGACCAGCAGTTAATGTCCCACTCATTTCCCCTTAGCTGAACATTGGGCCCTAAAATTGGTTGTAGCGGTGCAGTGTAGGGAAATTAATCACTAACAAATAAGTAAAAATTATTTCTATTGTGAGCTCCAGTAGATTTTTTTTGTGTGCACAGGCTGTGATCAGCTGAGCTGTGCTGCTGCTCTTTGTGAATTTACACAGCTGAATTCAACAAGACATAAACAGATGTTACATGAGCTACCATGGATGATTTTGCACCCTCAGACAATACAAAGTCAGTATAGGTGGAATTCAATGAGCAAATTTATCCATCATTATCAGCTTAAATTATTATTAATCTGATGTCTGCTACATCATGACCATTAATATTATTGATTATTTTAACAAATCGGACTCACGCAAGACTTTTAACTGCTGTATTGCCATGAAATCCTGTTTTTTTTTTTTTCCTTTCTTTTTAAATCCGGTACCAAAAATATTGACTGCAGGTCTACCTGTCTAAAGAAGTAAAACTCACAAGGGTTTCCATAAAAATTTTTTAGGATTTGTAAGCAGGCTTTATTGTACAGTATTTATTGAGCATAGGCAGCACACTGGTGTGGTGGTTAGCTTGGTTGCCTCACAGCAAGTTTCTGGCTGGGACCTTTCTGTGTGGAGTTTGCGTGTTCTCTCCAGGTACTCTGACTTCCTCCCACAGTCCAAAGACATGCAGTTGGTGGGGTTAGGTTAATTGGTGATTCTAAATTGCCCATAGATGTGTGAATGTGTGTGAATGGTTCTCTGTCTCTCTGTGTTAGCCCTGCGATGGGCTGGCAACCTCTACAGGGTGTACCCTGCCTCTCACTGCTTTTGTAAGCAGCGGCTCTATTGCTTAAATAAGCTTTAAACAGTGATGTTGTGAACTAAAGCTATAAAGTTTTTTGTTTTTTTTTTTGGTTGTTTTGTTAAGAGTTATATCAAAGGATAACTGTACAGTTTAAGGTAAATATGAAGACTGGAAACAAGTTAAATCTGTTTCTGTGGATGTCTGCTTATTATCGAATGTATTATCCTTTGTTTGTTTATATGTGTTAATTCTAAGTTAAGCACCTGCTGGCTGCAGCTTCATACAGTGCTATAACTGTCCTCTACTCTCAACACTCACAAATAAAAGGTTCTCTTATTACGATTAGTGTAAACTTTAGCATGAGAGTGGATATCAAATGTGCTTATATTTAAATTCCTAATCTTTATTTGCACAATAAAGCTATTTATTTGCCCACAAAGGTTTAAACAGTTCTGTAATAAAAGGTTTCACAGACATTATGTGGCTGCATGAAGGAATTCCAATTAATACAAGCAAAATTTGTACTGTTGCTGTGATACTCTGACTGCTGTTGAATCTTAATAAGCAATTATAACAAGCATCATCATTATTATGTGTCCTTACCGAGTCATCTGTTTATACCTAATTTCACTCTGATGTCCATCAATGTCATAAAGTCCAATTAGGTTAATTGAACCCCAGAGACAGAAAGCGAGCTGCTCAGGGTGTGACAGTGAGCTGTGATAATGATGGTGGGGCTATAAAGGAAGAGCAGAAAGGTCGGGGCCATTAGTAAGAGACAGCTGCTGGAGACACAGTGACATGATGGAAGATACAAGAGCAGTGCAGGCACCACTCTGCTGTCCTGGCTTGCAGGATATAATACGTTGAGACAGTATGAGAGAAAAAGGTAGGAACAAAATATGGCATCAAATATCTCAGCAAACTTTATTAAGGAAATGAGGCAACTGTTTAATCCACAAGAAAGAAAAAGGTTAATATTTAAAATAATGTGTGTGTGTGTGTGTGTGTTTGTTTGTTTGTTTGTTTTTAAATATGAGCCTTTCTGATAGAACTTAGACAGTAGTCCCCAAAGGTTTTAGGCCAAATCTACTTGTCAGTTAGTATTGGTGTACCACAGGGATCCATTCTTGGACCTTTTTTTATTCACATTATCCACACGCAATTTTATCTCTACCACCCGAAATACAGTGTGCAAAATGCCACTGGCTCTTCCCTTGATCTGGCCATTGCCAAAACGACAGTCTGCTTTTGATATGTTTCCAAAGTCTGTTATCAAACATAAGCTTGTTTTACTTTTCATGCATGAAAGATTAAGTACTTGCTACTCACAAGTATCCAGCCCACAATCCATATTCAAACACTTCATGGCCATATAACTGAAAGTGTTGATTGTTATAAATAACTAGGACCATGGCTGGATGCTAGATTCACTTTTGAGACCCATGTAGAACACCTATCAAGAAAATCAAAGACAGAAATGTGATTTTTTTTTTTGTATAGAGTTAAATCCTGTTTTATCACAGTGTGTTCTCCCTAATCACAACATCTTGTATGAGTGGGATAGCCCCCACCCTAGCAAACAAAAGAGAGCAGCATTTACTGGTGTTTATTTACAAGGCTCTACTGGAAAGATTGTCTGGCTATCTCTGCTCTTTAATTAAATTTAAACACAGTAATTACAATGCCAGGTCACAGGACATGTTAACATTAGCAGTATCTCTTATTCACACTGAGCTTGGAAAAGCTGGTCTTAAATACTTTGCTGCCTATAAATGGAATGATGTTCAAAAAATTATGAAGCTACATTCTCTGATTTCATTGGAAGATTTTAAAAGGTTATTTTTGTTTATATGCCACTTCTTTTGCACATGCTTTTCTTAATTTATAAACATGCATAATATGTTTTTGTATAGCTAGGCCCATCATTTGTTGGACAAAGACAGCTTTTGTAGTTTTGCCTCTATAAAATACTGTGGTGGTGAGTGTTTAGCACCACAGGGGATTTTAATTCAGTCAATACATGATTGAAATACAGACGTTCAGCTTTAAGTCAAGGGGTTTAACAAAGGGTTTTACACTAACTGTTTAGGAGATACGGATATTAAATAAACCTGTCAGAGAGACAGCAAAAAAAACCTTTATGACTGAATCATCCATCTGGTACATTCTGACCAGCTCAGCAACAGCAAAAGGCCTGAAAGACCACAACTAAAGTGGGTGGTCAGCGAGTTAAGAAAACTTAACATCTAACCAAGCCAAGAACACTCTAGGGGAGGTAGGAGTATCATTACCAAGGTCTGCAATCAGGTGACACCTTCATGAATGGAAATACAGAGGGTTTACAACAAGGTGCAAACCACAGGTTACACTGGAGAACAAAATAGCCAGATTAGACTGGAAAACATGTAAGTTATGTTACTGCAGTTATGAAAACATATTTTGATAGAAATAACAGGATAATAGCGCGCGCACACACACACACACACACACACACACTCATATCAAGTTTCTCCAAACACCAGACCAGCACTGTATAGTGCTTTTATTTATTCTCAAATAACAGGATAATGCTGCGACGATCGACGCATTACAGAATAGAAATCTCTTACTGCTTACACAAAACTACAAAAACTCTTCATATAATTCAGTGAAATGATAGCCTTTATCAATACTGGACATCCAAACCCTACATAACTATAGCTCTTAACACAAAAATAAGTAAAAAAAAAAAAAATCTCACAATTTCTAATTTCTGTTGAAGCAATAAATCTATTCAGTATGCTAAAAATGTGAACTGTGTGTAAGCAGCCATTCACAGTAACAATAATGGTTATAAGGGCGGTATAAGTTATACTAATAATATGCTAGAGTTCACATTTTATAAAAGATGATGATTGAGTGGCAGAGGACACTGTTGCAACGAAGGGTTAAAGTTGAGACCACGTTCATTACATGGTGGAGTTTAAGTCATATGTGTAAAAAATATACATGCTATATGATATATGTACATATATTATAATAGAACACACTTTAAAATACAGCAATTTCCAGTTTTAAAAGGCATCAGTAAGCATTTCCCAACATAGAAGGATATTCGGGAAGAAGAATGAGCTCTCTATAAAAAACAAAACAAAAAGTCAATCAGAGAACAGAAAATAAATCCAGTGAAACAGAGGACACGAAAAGTAGATCGACTCAGTCTTCTGTCAGAGGTTTGCTCCCCACAAATGACGGAGAGAAATGTATTGATTGTCACGCTGTTTTATCAGAAGACACTTCAGTGTTTTAAAGGTTGGTTAAAACTTTTAAAAGGCCGATAAGTAGACAGAAGAGCGGCTCGTTAATCTAAGCGCTCCTTTGCGGCTCTGGACTCTGGTGAGCAGGGACTGTCGGGATCCACACATGCTCAGAAAACCATCACTCCCGTTCTCTCAGTTCATCAGCATATGCACTTTTCTTGTTAGTAGGACATTATGTAGCATAATATCTGGGTTATAATAACACGAGGAGTAATAATAAAAGGAATAATTTATCAAATGGCTGGAATTTCTCTTTAAGATAATAATAATTAAAAAAAGTCTGAAGGAATCCCTAAAAAAAAAAAGAAAAAAAGAAAGTGAAGTGAAGTGTTTGAGTGTGTGTGTCTGTGTGCCAGGTGAGGTGATGTGCCCTATAGATTGCTGAAGAGTTCGTTTTTCTTGGTCCAGTCCATGGGCGGGGCTCTCTTGTTGGAGCGTTTCTGGTGGGCGAGCTCTTTGACCTGCTGCAGCGTCAGGTTGAGAGCTGGGATGGCATCTGTGATCGCCCCCTGATGAAAGAAGAGCAACGGTAAGAAAAAGAGAAAAAAATCCAACAAGTGCGAGCTGCACTCTGTTTTCTGTGACGTACCTCAGGCGGGGTGTTTGCGGGTGGGGTTGTGAGCGAGGCATTAGAGGAGGCGTTGGATGGAGAGGGACTGACTGACAGCTTTGAGTCCCTCGCCGCTTCTTTTGCCGCTCTGCCATTCACCTGCAAACACAAACACCCCATGAGCATCAGTGATGAATTTGCACATGTAGGCTGTGCAGTGGGACAAATTCCAAGGTTTTCCAGCATTCCTGTAGTACTAAACCTTACCACAAAGAGGCAGCATTGGATTTGAGTTATTTTTTTTCCTATTAAGAACAAGTGTACTTCATTCCAAGCTGCCTATGAATGACAAACAGGTTACATGTTTTTCAAGCCGCCTTTCAAACATAAAAAGTAAAAGAAAATAAATGCGCTTACAGGGAAAAAATGAGATGGATAGCAGGCTTTGGGGTCCCTTTTTACTGTTAAATGTGTTTGATTTAGTGACACAAATTAGATAAAAAATATCTGGGGAAATGTCACCTAATATGCAAAACCCACCATGTTAAACTTTGTTGTGTAGCAGTGGTGACTGGTGAAATTTGAGACACTCTTCCTGGTTTTCTTCCTGCTTAAGCAGTCAATGTTCCCTCATTTTTCCAGCAGTGTCCAGCAGTTTTAATGAGGTGCCAAGGTTGCAGGCACAGGAATTTACCTTCCTACAGCAAAACAGGAAACATTGGCTCTAAGCCTGTAAAACCTGATTGCAGATAGTTTTTGCTCTCTATCCCACTAAAAATATCTTTCACCTCTGTGATGATTTCTCTCTGACCTTTTGCTCCCAATGCCCCTCCCTCTCATCTCTTTAACATTTTGTTACGCAACAATACTTAGAACATGCAACTTCACCGCTGCGCATGCAGATCCTGACTAGCGGGAAGTCCGGGTCAGGCTTCACGTTGAGCATTTGGACAAAAGCCCAAAGTGAAACGCTGCCACATTAAACACAGTAGCTTCTTTTAGTTTGTGCTCTTCATCCGAGCCCAGCCATTATCTCAAAAGTCTAGGATATTCACACGGGAATGAGACACTCTCGGTTACTTGAGAGGCCCTCGGACAGCATTCCTGTGATGCAACTACACACACAGTT
The DNA here is from genome assembly GCA_024447675.2 of Pterophyllum scalare. Classification (NCBI taxonomy): domain Eukaryota; kingdom Metazoa; phylum Chordata; class Actinopteri; order Cichliformes; family Cichlidae; genus Pterophyllum; species Pterophyllum scalare. The sequence goes on from JAMQGT020013266.1 coordinate 206,643, forward strand.
GGTTGGAATATGATGGGATATGGAGTGGAGTTTCAAAGGAATAGTTTGATATTTTCTTAAATTTTCCAGAAGACTGAAGGCACTCTCATATCTGTCTAGTAAAAATCAAGGTCAAGCTGCCCCAGTCAAAGGTTGGCGGATCTTACCGAGGCAGAAGCCAGGTTAACAGTTTTCACATGCTGAATATTCATAAAATTCCCCTGTTGAAATTGCATTAAGGCTTAAAGCCATGCACGATTAAGGGTCTGGGAGAGTTTGACATCACCGCAACTAACTCCAGGAATGAAACTGGACTTCTTGACAGTGTTTGTGGTGGGAGTGACTTTAAGATTTATTAAATACAATCATCTGACGGCCTGCCCTGTGGTTGTTTGTTCAAACAGCTTGTATGATAAGTCTGTGCTCACATTTTGGTGAGTGAAATAATAGAAGTGTTTCCACACAGGAGGCGACCACAGACCACAGAAAATCAGTGACTTCGAGCAACGACGGGTGACATAACCGCTGGGGAAGTGGGCGAATCCCAAGCTAAACTTTTGTCAGGACTGAAGTAACTACCAATGAGAGCACAGGATACTGCTGACTGGCATGTGAAAAGGAAGCAGGGACATTAGAGGGGTACCTAGGTGTCATTTGCTTTCTATGTGGATGCCTCTTGTTTGTAGATTATTTCGCACTAGCCAGCAAATATAGTGTTTGTGTGATGCACTCATTCACTCTGTGGATGCAGCAGCAGCTCATAACTCCACCCTCTGATCTGGAGACAAACTACAGTAACTTCCATGTTTCCTTCATTAGATTACGTGATGGTGTCACAATTAAAGTCAGCTTTAATGTTTAAATAAACCAAGTTGAAAGTTTCAGACCTCAAATGGGCAAGTGCCACATTAGGAAAGGAGAAAAAAAAATCAGTAGCACTGATTTTCTGCCAGCATTGCTGTCTTGTAGTATTTGCAACAACTATGTTGCATTTTGTTGTATTTTTGTGTTCTCATTTGGTCCATTTTGCGCTGTAGGTGAGAGAGAGCAAGCGCGCATCAAATGCCCCTTTATGTGTGTGAACGCAGAGCCTGAAGCAGAAAAACTGGCTTCACAGAGGAAGTTCATAATCGGGCGTCATGATAACAGTTATCTCCGAGTGGGTTTTTAGATTGTGTCGAGCCGGCTTGCGCAAAGAAAGGCCGTCCTCATAGCGCACCCCTGAGAGGAAACACTGCTGCTGAAACAAGTTTTGATCACTGCTTTAATTTCATAACACGTGTTATAAAGAAAACCTGAATGGTCAAATGTCAGACCATGACCCACCTTAAAAACTGTTGGTACCTTCTTGTTATGCTCAGTGGCACAACGACTTAATGTTTCCTTTATTAGTGTGTGTGTGTGTGTTAACCAGTAAAGATGAAAGGCATCGCAGCATGCTTTGAAATTTTTAAACGGCTCAACAATAAAAATGTAAAAACTTATGTTTCTCCTTTATTCACATAAAGCGCCTATTTCATCACACAGTACACTGCTCAATGTAACTGCCCATTTCTCATTCCTTGTGCTTTGATCTGGCCTTTTTTTGTTGAAGGTGCTGTTTATTAATGTGATTATATGCTCAATTACAGTTAACTCATGCATGCAAATTTACATTGCATTACAAAGGAGCCTCAACTCCACTGAGCATGCGCATGTTACGGTCCACTCCGGTACATTACAGCGCTACACCTCTGCTCAGCGCTCACCCCAAACAGCTGCAGCATCACCCCCAAATGCCATGGCAGGTAGAGGCATCTGAGGGTGCCACAGTGAGGTGCCAACACCATGGCTTGAGCTGGCCGATGCTGCAGCAAGATGTTTAAAGATACCTGTAGCCTTTCTGTGTTCGTTTGAATGTTCTCCCCCTGCCTGAATGTTTCCATGGTGTGGATGTGAGATATAAGGCTTAAAGTTTGTAGAATAAAGAGCTGTGTGTCACAAAGACTAGCCTTCCATTACATTCGTGCTTTGTGGCTCCTGCCCATTTTGCTCTCCACTAACAGAAGGAATAAGGATTTCTCATTATGTAAAATTACTGCTCTAAAAGGGGGTGTGTTCATTTGCCTCCTGACGTGTCTCAGTGGCATTACACCCAAATCCTGTAGCAGTATTTACGGGAAGCTGCTACATTCTCCACACCTCAGCTCAAAGTGTAGCCTTTAGCTTTAATTCATCAGACACGCACCCTTCTTTGGGTGGGGCACTTTAATCTATTGTACGATTTTTATTTTGTATATTTCTCTGTCAAACTTTTTCAATTAATTTCAAGTTAATGGAGTGCTGGCTGGGTGACTGGGTGGAGTTTTCTACAGGAATTACAGACACAATTACAGGAAACTCTGATTAATAACTCATTTCAGCAGCGTATCAGTTCTCTCATGTGGCACACCGATCCAAAACAAAAGCTGTATGTTGCTTTCACTGTTTGGCCTTGGCCTGGTGGGTTGTAGCATTGTGGTGCACCATTTGAGGAGCAACAGAGTATTTAAAGCAGGAGCTGTTATTGTTCTCCTCACTGCCGGGAAGGAGAAGCTGCATCAGTGAAAAGGGAAGTGACTGCTGAAGGACACTGACAAATCTTCATACAGTCCAAAAGGTCAAAGTTAAACCTTTAGTTTCACTCCTCTACAGCAAAACAAGAGCACTACATACTTTTAAGCATTTCTGGTGGATCTTACCTTCTCTTCCATTCCTCCATTAATGACGGGCTCTGGCAGCGGACCTGTTCAAAAGAAAATAAAGCAACCATCACTCATGAACATCAGCTCTCAGGGTCCCTGCCTTGCTGGTCCTGACACTGTCCCATTAGAGCAGGGAGCTCCACTCTGCTAGATCAATAGTCTTTCTAGAGCTCAACTTTCACCCCACCAATACCCACTCTAATTATCTATAAATCTATTTTCTGAGATGGCGTGCCTCCTTCTCTTCCTCTGATCAGTTAACAGGCCTTTTATCACTCAAAAAGCTGAAGTCAAACATTTTTCCCAAGCTTTTTTTTTTTTCGCCATAGAAATGCTCAAAGTACCATATAAGCACATTTTCCCACAAGCAAAATTCAACCCACATTCTGAGCTGGTAATTCTCGTCCCTTCCCCTTACCTTCCGTCCCTCTGATCCTCTGCATGGCCAAAAATTTCCTTTTTTCCCCTCCTTTTTAAAGCTTATTATTGTAGCTATCAGCTGCTCCTTCAGAGCTAATCTGAGATTTGAGACCTCAGGTCTTCACTCTCTGTGTGTGTGTGTGTGTGTGTGTGTGTGTGTGTGTGTGTGTGTGTGTGTGTGTGTGTGTGTGCGCTTGCACTCTTAACTCTGAAAGGAGCCTCTCCAAGTCCTAATACAGCTCCAGCTCCAGGCTGAGAGGCCACTTGGAGTCAGCACCTTGGAAACCAAACAAAAGGTGCTGGCCAGCCGGGCTGCTGTGTGTGCGTGTGTGTGTGTGTATTGATGCGAATAGTCGGTGTAGGCAGGTGCCCTCTGAGTGGGCAGCAGTGAAGTGAAGTGCAGGCAGTTACCTGGGAAACACCTCACTGGAATCTTTCCCCTGTAGAGCATTATTATTTTAATCCTACACTGAAACACTGCAGGGCTTAAGAGTCAGCAGGTCTGACTGCAAAGGTGGGAATAAAATAAGTATGATTATTTGAGCATTGTGCTACGGTTCAGATTTCAGATTTCTCCCATTTTATGTTACTTTATGATTTTACTCCATCACATTTTACAAGCTAACTATTGCTTCCAAATTCATATAAAATTACATGTGAAAAGCCTAACACGGGCATGACATGGAAAACAGATTTAAAATCATTTTGGTAATTTTGATGGTTCCTCCCTCTCAAATGTCTTTTTTTTTTGATGCATGAAAGAAATCTGGGAAAACAGAATCTGAATATAAGTGGAAATCTCAATATTTAAAACTAGCTTTGCTTCTGCTAAACCAGAGGATGCTGTTTACACATTAATGCATCACAGTTATGTCACATATACCAGCAACAGGGACCAATTTACTGCAAAATCAGTATATGTGCTCCAGATTTATTAATTTTTTTTACATTCTTACACTGATGCCTGAAAGATCTGATAATTTCTCCCACCTAATCATTTAATAATCACTGGCAAAAGCTATAAATGCTAACAACTGTACTGAAAGTCTTTATTTTGCCCCTAACAGCTCTTTCCTGGCTACAGAGGGCATCTCCTTCCCCCCTGCATGCCCCGGCTTTTGCCATGCCAACATCCGCCAGCACCATGTTAATATGAGGAATATCCTGCGGCAGAGTGGCGCTCAGATGCTCCACCACAGTCATCCACACGTCCCACCCACGCAGAGGACCAGCTGCTTGCACTGTGGAGGGACCATCCTCAAACACAGCCCCAAGTCACAGGCTATGCTATGGCTCCCCCTGGGGGCTTGGGTGGGCAAACCCAGACCTGAAAAGGTTGGAAAGTCTTCTAGCAATGCCTTAAAGAACTACAGGCATCTCTCGCGCCTCATCAGTAGATTGATTTATATTCATATATACTGCTATGGCTCCTGTGATGAAGGACAAAAAAAATGCTGATTTTTTGGGTCAAACTAGCCAGGTCTGGTTTATTTAAGTTGCCATGTAATACTAAACTTTTAAGAGACAGACCTCAACATTTAAACCTTCAGTGTTAGCTCGGTCTAATGTTTCTGAGCTGATGCATGTATGTCTGAAAGATGTGTTTCCCGTCAGGGCATTTACTTTGGGGGGGGGGGGCAGGAAGTGGCTCAGTGTCTCTTTGTCTGTCTGTGATTCTTGGCAAAAGAATAAAGGCAGAAGGAAACGAGGGAAGAGAGAGAAAAGCAGGTTTTTAATGTGGTGCTCCTATTAAAGCAGCTCTTTGCTGGCACTGAACCTGCAGTGAAACATTACGAGCTAATTGCACTCATTCGCTCGGTCCCCAACTTGTGCGTGAGTAACTTGCGCTGCCTCACAGTGACAATGAAATCGTCCTCTCACCAGTCAGGTGCTTGGTGGTGGGAGCCACCCGGCACCTCTTGAAGAAGGTGTCCGTGTCGGGGTCCACCACCAGCAGCCGGGTCTCATGACCGCCTGCTTTAATGGCAGCAACAACTTCTGAATGCGTCTTACCCTCCACCGACACATTGTTCACCTAAGGGGGGAGAAAAGAGGAAAAGGATGAGTTGAAAAGATTATCTTAGAAGCTTTTTCAGCCTTGCAGCTCAACTGGAAATCCTTCAAAGCGTAGCAAAAAGTCCCTGCTGTTGCTTTTCGGGGCTGTCTGTCTTCATTCCCACACACAAGTGAACAAACTGTTTTATCACTGTCAGGATTCTTTTTTCTGAATATTATTGCTTTGTCTGCCAGAAACTCCAGGGCAGGAAATCCTGTGTGTCCACACACACACACACACACACACACACACACACACACACACACACACACACACACACACACACACACACACACTTTCAGCAAATTACAAAAGAACCTTCACAAAGTCGTCAATATCCAACAAACCTTTCATTATCCGTCATATTTTTATCCTATTTGCTACCTCACTATTTGCCGCTGTGACAACTGCAATCCAACTCTGGTATAAATATCACGTGGTTCCCCCCAAAGACCAGCTGAGTGTTCTGGTGTAAAATCTCTGTGGGAAAGCATGTGAATAATGAAGGGTGTGTATGTGTGTGTGCGCGTTTAGGTCACAGGGTGGACCTGCACGTCAAAGCCAGTCCTACAGAGGAAGCTGGACAATAGCGGCCAATAACTGCAGTAACAATGGCTGTCCGCTCCTTGCAAAGCCCTGCTCTCAGTGGGTGGTGTGGCTGTCTGGGGGCCCTCTCAGGGACTGGAAGCCGCTCTCTAGACTCCAGCACAGACTCTGTAGTCCTTTTAATCCTTCTGTACTTTACTTTGTTTTACATTCTGTCCACTTTCACAAGGAGAGTAAGAGGAGGCGTGCACCCTTCATGCCACCGGACGATATTTTGCTCTGATGATTTTTAAAGTAGTGCATTAAAAGAGTCAGTTCACTTGGAGTTGTTTTTTTTCCTGCTTCTCATCATATTTTAAATTTTCTGCATATATGCTGTGCAGACTAGACAGAGAGACACGCCTCTACACTAATGAGGTAGGCTGACATCAGACCTGTTTAGAAGCTGATTGTTTCAGCGTGAGGCTGTTACAGTCGAGCTCTTTGAAGGATTAAAGACTCCACGGTGGCCGTTTGCTCGATTGATATTCCTCTAAACCCACAGTGAACTTTTGGAGAAGATAACACCTCTTCAGCTCTGAGTGCAGTGTTCAGAACACCTGAGGATGGAGGCATAAAAACTATGCACACGCCTTTTTACCCCCCCACACACACACACACATACACACCCATACACATATGCTGGTATTCAAAAAGGAATAATGTGCAGTGAGAATGTGTGTCCCTCATTCATAATTCCCAAGCAGCATTTTAAATAATTTAGTGTTTACTTATTTTGTCAGGCCTCCTATTATTTATTTTCTGAGCAGTGCATAAAGGTCTGCTTTTGTGCTTTTGGCAGGGTCCTTTGCTCTAATGATTTGCAGTTGATAGCCTCTGCAGCTTTTGTTTTTGATGCCAGCACCGAGACAATCAAATAACACATTTCGTTGTCAAGTTTTTAGATTTCATAAAATCGTGCCTCTTCTCTGCTGATATCTGGTGCAAACAGATGATAAATAAGGGAGAGTGTCTCCATTCTAATGATGGGCGTGGGTATCAGACTCACGCATGGGTGTGCTAACTTACAGTGGTTGAGATTTAGAAAAGAGGGCCATGCTTAAGCACAGCTTTATAAATCAGACAAAAAGAAAAAAGGATCCATACGCACTGTTGGGCCCGAGTTTTATGCAGAATATGATGGATGTAGACTACTGAAAACTTTTCTAGATATAACTTGATAGATGTGCGTGTGAGAATGCAAATGCCCAGTGCAGTCAGGAACAGACCTTAAATGCATACTGACTCTTTAGTACAAAGTCTGCATGACATTAGAATGCACTGATTTACACAAATCACCCACAGTAAGTGAGTGGTCACCCTCTTTAGGTCTAAAACAAACTGAGTTTTTCCACCAGTGAGAAAGAAATTACCTCATGCAGTGCTGCACGCATGAGAAACAATAGCTTTGGACTATGTTTGATGAGATTTTTGGGAGTCTGCACGTGAAAGCAGCTTTTGTTATTTTCCATCCTGAATCGTACATTTGTTTTGACATACACCGTATAGACAAATACTGGGCGACACCTCTTAATCTTTGAATTCAGGTGTTTTCACTCTCATTGTCAAGTGGCATACAATCCGCCTTTACAAACATTTGCGAAAGAATGGGTGGTTCTAAAGAGCTCGCTGAATATGAGTGAGGTGCTGTAATAGGATGCCACCACTGCAAGTCAGTTTGTGAAATTTCCCTCCTAGATATTCCACAATCAGCTGTAAGGGGTATTATTGCAAAGCATTTAGGAAACACAGCAACTCAACCGTGAAGTAGTAGCTGCTAAAGTCACCAATGCTCTGGCTGACTCAATAACTGCAGCGCTCCAAACCTCCTCTGGTGCTAACATCAGCACAAAAACTGAGCGCCAGGAGCTTCATGGCACAGGTTTCCATGGGCGAGCAGCTCCTGTAGGTGTAGTGTGCATGTGGCCCAGTACTTTTGTCCATATAGAGCACGTATTTGACTTCCGTACAAAAATTGCAATAAATACAAGAAAAAATTTAAAAGAAAAATGGGCAAATAACTTGAATTATTGGACAGACATGAACAAAGAAAGTAAAAAACTTTCTATCTCAAACCAAGCTTTAGGTGAGGCCTGATTACATGCTACACAATTATTCTCTATTTTTGTCCAAGTACAAAAAAAAAAAAAACACTGCAGGCTGTGTCGAGCGGAAGTATGGCAGACTAATCAGGATACAGTGCAGGGATATTTTTAGGCAGCTTGAAAGGATTCTAATAAGCTGTTTCTCATAAATAATGAAGCACTTTGTAACTATTTGGCACCTTTTTCAAATATTTTCTAGACTAGTAAAACTAGTCAGATCATTTTTTTGTTTCATTTTAAGAATGCTTACTTCATCCACCATACCGAGTTACAGCCTGCATGGTCTCACATTCTCACTTTACCTCTATTATCTTGTCCTTGGGCTGCAGGCCTGCCCTCTCTGCTGGAGAGTCTTCGTCCACAGCTCTAATGTACTGGCCCGGCCGCCCCCGCTCACTGTGCAGGTTGAAGCCATATCCGTTGGTGCCTCGCTGGATCACACAGAGACGTGGCCGCAGTTCAGTGTGCACCTCCTGGAAGAGACAAAAGAAGAGACGCAGGATGTAAAAAATATGTATGTGACATGTGTTGGGTATACACCAACATGCACCTAAACATACATAGAAATACCTCCACCATGGGTGTCTGTTCAGGAAGAACAAGAGGCACAAAGATTATGGAGAGCTCCAGTGAGTCGTTAACCATGAATATAGAGCCCAGGTTGAACATGCAGCTGGCTGCTGCATGCTGGTTTTTGTCTACTGTGTTTTTGATAATCAACAGTAAACTGGAGTTGCTGTTTGAGCCCATGTGACTCCATCTGCTCAACAGGAAGGAAGGAGATCTCAGAGGCATGTGATTGGAGGTCTGCTGGAAAGATTTTTTTCAAGAAACCGGAGAGAGCCAGGAGGGGTAGACGTGGAGGGCTCTAAGGAAGGGACCGGTTCCGGTGTGGTCCGCAGCCCAACTCACTTCAGGGTCTGCAGGACAATGGAAGCTGGGTGTTGACCTCTGACCGCCTCACCGCTCTCCCTGTCCTGTCCAGTCCTGCTTCTGGGATGGCAGGAAGAGTTAGAGCCGTATTGTCATTCAGGAAAAAACTCGAGCTCGGTCCCAGAACCTCCCTTCCGCTGTATGGATGAAGCAGTTTCTTTATTTAGCAAAGGAGAACTTTAAAGGCTTTGTCATCAAAGAGGTCAAAATAGCGTATGAAGTGACATACGGGAGCACTGCTCAGGATAATCTTTGTCACTGTGACCAAATCTGACCCTACACTCCCTCCACATCAGAGCGGCTGTGCGTCCCCACCCTTGACCAACTGAACACTCAAAGACAATGAGCCGGCTCTATAAATAAAATCAGGTATGTTGGTATGAATGACTCACTTTCTACAGGAAGTTCTTGCAGCAGCCTTATTGATTATAATCACTTTTAAACATAACTGAACTGCGGACATTATAATAACCGAGGCAGTCTGACTCAACAATTCCTCTCATGATAAAACTTGACAGCAGCATTGAGTGATTTCACTGTATTATGTAAGCCAATTATTCTGAGCATCCACCTCCGCCACCTCTCCATAAAGCACCTGAAAAAATCTAATTTCCAGGTATAACACATGGGAAACATGTTTATGTTAAAAGATAAATACAACCTTTAGGAAAACCCAGAAAGTGAATACATGTAAATATATACAAATAGGGGAATTAAAAAGTAAACTGTGTACACCAGTGGCTCCAAAACTGGGAACGTCACCTCCTAGAAATCATGTGCTTCGACAACAACGTACTGCCCGCACCGCACTCGTGTTTATCAGCACGGTGCCGACAGAGGCGACAGGTCTCCTGTTGAAATGCTTCATTTCTGCATAGTCATACTGCTGTGTCTAGCTTGAAAGTACCATTCAAATTATTTGGGGAAATATTCTGTTTTCATTTCCGTCACAAAATTAGATGAGATGATTAACAGATGCCTTTAAGCTACAGGTGAGCCTGTGTTTATGAACATGAAGAAAAATCAGGGCGAGAAGACATTATTTCATGTTTAACTTGTATAAACACTAAAGTATAAAATCTGTTGACTGCAATCAGCCCAAAGCAAACAGAACATACAGATTTGTCATTTTCTTTTCTCTTCATTAGTAACTGTTTTGTAAAACACCTTAAAAAAAAGATCATGTTCACTTGAAAAATGCAAGAAACCATTCTCCACAGGATGCGTTTGTACTGAGCAACCACGATACAGGATAGAGCAACAAAAACAGGATACATCACCGCACAGCGACGCAGAAACAGTGTGATGTCTAAAATATGAAGGCACTTTTGTAAACTGCACTATCCCCATCAGTGATGAAGGACTGGCCATCTTTGTCTCTTTGGAGAGCCCCCTGAGCGGCAGGAGTGTGTGCTGAACACTGCACGCTGCTGATCAAACGTGCTCCACGATAAGAGCCCTACGGCAACAGTTTCATCACACTGGTAGCGGATTACGCAAAAATAGTTCACATTTTTCAATCTTTATCTTCTAGCGTTGCACCCAAAATAAAAAGGTAAAGACAACCCTCCCTCTAGGAGGCATTTAAAAGTACAGGAGACCGTGTTTTATAGCCTTTATTTAGCTTGGTGGTTCGTTTAGCTGGAGTACATCTAAATTAGTGGCCTTCGCTCATTTGAAATCCTGACTAAGAGAACGCTATGTGCTATGCGTCTGTGTGGTTGCGGCACAGTGAGGCTTTATCTGTGTAAAAGGCTGGTGCTCTCCACAGATGTGATTACAGGTCATCATCTACTGGATATAAGAGCAAAGAGTTGTCAGCCTGTGTGAGCCACAGTTGCTTAGTTCACCATCCCCCCCCCCCCATCCAGACACACTGGAGCATCAGACGGCCTGACGTCATCGGTTTGTCCGGCTGACATTAGGAGTTCCTGCTTAGGGAAGAGAGGGCGAGAGAGTCTCTGGCAGGGATAACAGAGGAGGGTTTGTGTCAGAGAGGAGTGGAGGGCTGAGGAATCTCCACGTGGGTCTGAAATCTGTGGAATCTGCTGAACACACACGAGCCAGGAGGGCAACTGAAGATGCCAAATGTGCATGTGTGTATGACTATAAGTGTGTGTGATTATGTTGCTGCTGCACATTGCTCATATTACTTGTCATCAAGGTCTGGTACTGATAAACTCTGGTTATCAGAGTTACTAAATGAGGTGCAGATATGCTGGTCCCATAGGACAGAACATTCATGGGATGGTGTTTAAACTCCAGAGTCATACCACTCACAATCAGCTGAGACCTGTGCTTAAATCAAAGCAATATGCTGAACTCTCCTTTCTGTGCAGTGACACAAATTTTGTCTGTTTCAGACAGACTCGGTCTTGGCCTGAGGTCCCCTTAGATTAGGCACAAATACTTTACTCGGTTTAGGGCACGTCCCAGTGCAATAGTTACAATGAACTACCAGAACTTTTCCTGTAATTTTACACATTTCTTACAATTTAAGCCCAAAGAATTATGCTGACCTGTTTCTTTCACTTACTACAGCAGCATTTCTTTATCATAGAGCGCAGTGTCACTTCTATTTCTTATATTATTTTTAAATGTGTAGTTAAACTTCTTCATGCTGACAGAAAGGGAAGTTTCACTGGCACGGTCCACTTAAGATCAGAGAGGCCTGCGTGTGGCCCACAGTGTAAAATGAGTCTGACGTCCCTGTTCAAGCAGCAACCTCCAGGATGGGAAAATAAAGCTTGTGCAAAAGCAAAATCAGTCCAAATACACTGAATACCCAATAACACAGCAGAAATGCACGTTTCAGCTAAGAGCAGAAAGCTTTTAGTACTCGCAGCTAATTTCCCTCAACATGACTTTTTAAAATTCTTTTAAATAAATCACCTGTTTATACTAAGGCTTAAAGTTACGCATTACTGGGAACGTGGCAGCTTTGACTGACAGGTGGCTGCTGAAAGGGTTTGGTTATACGATCAGCTGGTGGTTGGTATTCCATCTTGTTCAGTCTTGGGGCTGTCCTAAGGAGCCAGCAGCTCAGTTACTTCTCAAGTACATTTAGTTTTAAACCTGCTTTTTGTTTGTTGTGTTCATATCACAACAAATGTATCATTAATTCCTCTTTTGTATGCTGGTTATTGGGTTTTTGACTATTCTTTGTGATTCTCTTATGTAATAAAAATGCGAAATATGAATAATTACTGCTTGTTAATCACAAGTCACACAATAGGAGGATCCTGGGTTTGAATCCACTGGCCAGCTGGGGCCTTTCTGTGTGGACTTTGCATGTTCTCCCTATGCCTGTGCGGGTTCTCTCCAGGTACTCCGCCTTCCACACCCAGAGTCCATAGGCATGCACGTTAAGATAAATGGTGATTCTAAATTGGATGTAGATGAATCTGAATGTTAATGTGAGAGGGAATGGTTGTCTGCATCTTTTGATAGACTGGTCCCCCGCCTCTCTCGTCCTATAACAGCTGGATTTGCTCCAGTTCCCACACAACCCTGAGTTATATAAGCAGTTTGCTCACATGTCCAAACATGGTCATATCTGGCTTAAAACAAATTTAAAAAAAAAAAAAAGCTAGCAAGAGCAGAGTGGTGGCTATGTCCATCTTTCATATACAGTCTTTGATTAAATCTTGAAATGCTACTTCCTCAGATTTTGCCTCTTTACAGTAAAGCCAAAGAACAAATCCAAGATGCCCTCTTCTGACATGACACATGACACATCATCTCACCCATGAAAAAGGGCCTTTTATCCAACAGAACAGTCATTTCCACGTAATGTGACTTTGTCATTTTGTTTTGCCATCATAATATTTCTAACTGCCACACACTCCATTTGTGTATTGTGTAGACGGTTGCTCTTGGCACAGAAATGAACAGAAAAAACAAAACAGTTTCAACATGGATGCACACTCTCCAAGTGACACACACACTTTCCCTCTGAGGAGGGAAGTGCTGAAGAGGAACTGTTGACACATCTTTCCTCAGTATGCTTCCCCCTGTTCTGGCTTTACTTCTCAGCATGAGACAGAAATCAAGACACAAACATACTCAAGATGTGCCGCCATATGTGACGTTAATAAATGAAACCTGTCCACAAACCACTTGGATTGAAATGCCCAGAAGGGCAGATGTGACCTTCTCATAGATGACACCGATGGTGTGATCATACTACTGATGCAGAAGCAAGCGATGCAGTAACTTGTTACTTCACACAATCCTGTAGCTACATGTGGCTGCTGTTACTGAAACAGCATTAACACTGACTTAGTTAAGTAACACTGGCCAGTCCACACAAAGTGAAACCATTTTTTTTTCAGTAGGAAGGCAGTTGCATAATATTTGTTTGCATCTAGAGAGATCTCTATTGAAAAAAAAAAAAAAAACTTCACAGCTGCTGCCTGCAGGTTTTCACTCTCATACACCTTCTTTCAGGCAGCTCGTGTGTGCACGGCAGCTTCTATCTCCACTGCACACACTTTGGCAACTAAAACGGAGCACTTGCTTTGAATACCAATCACTCCAAGACAATACCAGGTCCCATTTTAATATTCCTAAACCACACTCCTGAGTCACAAGGCTGCCTCACAAAAAAAAAAAAAAAAAAAAAAAACCCACTGCAATTGCTCCCTAATAAAGAAGCTTTTAAGATGCAGAGCGAACAGTTCCCCCACCCTGGCTTATGTGGCTCTCTTTAGGACTTGTTTCTGGCTTTCCTCAGGAAGCTGTGATAACCAGGAGATAAGATGTGATGGCAAAGTTCAACTTGCAGGCCTCTGACTAAACAACAAGCAGCACTTTAAAAAAGAAATTGCATGGAGGAGATGATGCTGAAAATGAAGCTCTCTTATCTCTAACCTAAGGTCACAGAGGTGTTAAAAATCTTTTTTTTTTTCTGTTGGAAAAAAAAAAAGGACATTTTATTTAGATATAAAAGAAACTTAAACCAGCACATGAGACAAGGGATGAAACTGCAAACTACCACGATAATCTTGTGTTTTATGCTTGTAACAATTACCACTGAATCAAACATTATGTTCACCTGTGGGAGGCAGACATAAGCTTTACCTAAATGCTTCACGCTGATGTTAGGTAGGCAATAGCTACTCAAGCAGTGAAATTTGATGCTGAAAAATGATTAAGTGGCACAAACTGCAGTCCCTTTAATGACCACTTGAGGCTGGCTCTGAAAGCGAGTCAATCCCCATAGACCGCCAAATTTAAAGCAGAAATAAGCCTGCTACACAAACTGTTTTTGTGTCTGTAGATAATTTTCCCCTCGTAAAAGCTATATGAAAAAGAGCACTTCTTTGCAACTTAGTCATTTAAAAGTTTTAGGGCTTAAACTTTAGAGCTCTTTCGGTGTTACTATATTGCAAATATTGTTGCTTGTTGTTCCAAATCCTGACAGTAATCAAAGTAATCACAAAGAGATTGCAAATAGGCACCATATACCTTCTTGTAACCAATTTCACGCTAGCAACATTCAGCAACTGCTGAATTGGGAAATACATATTTTTTCCTTAGCCTCCAATTGCTGCCAGGTAGTGTCTAAGCGATGCATTCATACAGTTTATGTATGCTCCTTCCAACCCAAGCTTCCTAGCATAACCTAGCACTTCACCATCTGGTCCAAATATGGTCCACCTCTTACTCCAAGTCGCCGTTTTGTATGGAAAGGCATTAGTTTACAGTGTGTAGTCAAAAAAACCAAAACAAAGTACTGGACAAACAGGAATGTTGGCCTGATGATGGCTCTGGAGTAAAAGTCAGTGGATCATCAAAGTCATTACAGTTCAGCCTGAAAAGGGGGTGGAAATCCATCCAATACTTGCCAAGATATTTCTGTCTAGCAAAAGGCAGCAGCACAAATGACAGGAATACACTGCCAACTACAGAGCTCTGAGGTTCTATAATAACTAAAATTGATTAAACATCAACAGTCACTCAGAGTCCTCATTTTTGCCTTGGAGGTAACAGCACTTGAGTGACAAGTCAGATTGACTGATTTGGATCTTTTGAAAGACCCTCATGATAGCCATCCATCATGTTTATCACCCTCTTACTCAACTCAGAGAGTTCAGCATCTGCCTGCTGATACTGTTCGACAGAGGAGAGCTGCAGTCGCAAGCATGGAAAGAGTAATGTGTGTGAGAGATGCCAGAGGCTGCAGCTCTGCCACTCACCTACTTCATATTTTCCCAGTGCTTGGCCAGTGGTTTGATGTCTAACTACAGGCCTCAATAAACAAGCACACATTCAGGACATCTATTACTGTATGCTTGTGTCATTCCTGCACAACTCAACTACTCCTTTTGTTTCACATACTCGGGAAAATAAAAAGGCCGCATGCTGAAATTTCCTATTACATAAAACTGTTCTTCGCCCCAAGCAGCTGCTTTCGACCGTCGAAGACATCCAATAAAACTCAAGTCCTGCAAATCGTCAACTGCAACCTGTCACGCTCAGCTGGGCTCTGAATGCAGATGTCATCTAAAGCAGTCTCGCTTTCATCTTTCGTTTTGCTGATTACTTCATTCCCCCCCCCGTTGTTCTCGCAAGAGAGGGCAGCTCTCCCATAAGTTGGGCCTCTTTGACCAGCGTAAAGAAGACGCACTAAAACCACACACTGCCAGGCACCGTGGTTACTCAGTGACATAACAAACTGCTGACCTCCCGGTCCTTGTGATTGTCATGTGTAGTTTCTGATGGACATTAACAGCCTCAAGGGCAGACTCAATAAATGTTTGATGTAAACCTGGTCCCTTTTTAACCACAGCACAAGTTTTGTCCTCTTGAGTGTATGGAGCACACCACTCTCTCAGGCAGGATGGGGGTGTTGGGTTTCAAGCTGGACCATTAAAGCAGCTGCGAGGCAAGCGGAGAGCTGAACAAAGCACCCTACTGTCCCCCCTCTTCCATTTGAGGATGGGACAAACTGGCCCTACAAAAGATACCAAAGAAAGGTTTTACAGAGAGTTCTCGTTACAATGAACTCTTTAGGGGGAAGGCCTGAAAGCAGAACGGTAATGTCAGTCAACACAGCAGGGGTACACACACCGATAAAGTGAAGGCTCTGCCCCGCTTAAGATGTTTGACAATGGTGCTATCAGGGTCTGCTTTTGCTCAAGAGGTTTTTGTTGCCCATCTACCCTTCAGTCTTCGTTTTTAAATTCATGATAGCATCAGATCCAACTCATGGTTTCATTCCATCACAAATCAGCAAGTTTTTATCTCCTTAGTCAGTCTACCTGTCCTTCACGCTCCACCCCGGTGGACTTGAGCACTGCGTGAGCCCAAAGAACTCAAGCACCTGCATACAAATATGCATGTATGCACAGCACAGCTGTTAACGTAAGAAAATTCATTGATAGGAAGCGAAAATATAGAAAATAAAAGAAGTCGGGTTTTAAATTTGCTTCTCATAAAGTAGAACATGCAGAAGTGAGCAGGAGTCATAACATGGTTAAAAAAAATAATCACCCCATATTACATTTTCAGAACAGCCTGTTAGAGGCAATAATTTCAACTACATTATCTCATTATGTATTCAGTGAGTTACACTTTTGTATTTGAGAATGTGCAGTACTGTGCAAAATTCCTATGCAACCCCTAATTTCTTTATATTTTACTAGGGCAATGGGAAGCAGGTGCAGTGATTTATTGAAGCATGTGCAAACATAACGTGTTTGAAAGTCAATATTTGGTGTAACCACTTTTATTCTTCAACTCGGCCTGAACTCTCTGAGGCAGCTTTCTCGTCATCTCTCTAAGTAGTCTTCAGGAACAGTTCTCCATGCTTCTTGAAGGACATTCAAAGCTCCTCTTTGGATGTTTCTGCCTTTTGTTCTGTTCTCTGTCGAGATGATCCCACACTGCTTCAATAATATTGAGGTCCAGCCTCTGCAGAGGCCAATTTATGACTGACAGTGTTCCACTGTGTCTTTTTCTATCCAGGAATGAGTTTACTGCATTGCCAGTGTGTTTGGGATCATTGTCACCCTGAAAAAGGAAGCCATTATCAATCAGGTGCTTTCTAGATGGTATAGCATGGTGGAACAAATTCTGATGGTACTTTTCTGCATTCATAATTCCATCAGTTTTGACAAGATCTCCAACGCCACTGGCTGAAATACAGCACCAAACCATGACAGAGCCTCCACTGTGTTGTACAGATGGCTGCAGGCACTAACCTTTGGACCGCTCTCCAAACCTCCTTTGTACATACAGTACAAAAGTTTGGATACACTCAGCCTTTTCTCCCTGTTTCCCTTCCTTAAGAATGGCTTCTTTACATTTTTCCTGGCATTTTTCATAGATTCAACTAAAAAAGAGAGAAAGAAAGATCTGGGACAAATGATTTTTGTGTCAGGCTGCTAGTAACAAAGTGCCTAAAGATACAATTTAAAATTGTTTCTTTGCTAAGTTGTCTGTTATACACAGACACGACACTGGTTATTTGCCTTTTTTTATGCTTTAATGACCTTTAGGTTAAAGTGGCCTAAAGAACAAAAACAGCATTCCTTTGAAAATGGTCAGGTACAAAGAGTGGACTGAAAAAAGCAGCCAGTAACCAAAAAACTGAACAAATGAGGGATAGCTCAAGACTTCTGCACAATACTTCAGCGGAAACTTATTCTCTGACGGCTTCTGCCTAATAAAATTATTTCCCAGTTTTATCATCTAAACTAGCTGTACCTAGCTCTGAGTAAACTGTGTAGGTGGAAGGAAATAATGATGACATTAACAGGGCTAAGAGATTAAGTGTTACCACTCAAAGCATGCCAAAGCGGCTGTGTTGCATTATTAAAGCCATACTTAGTTAAGAAGAGCAATCATCTAAAAAAAAATTTTCCCCCTCCATGATGGATTCTCCTTGTGTGACAAGTAAATGTAAGCAAACCTTAAAATTAGCCCAGGAAGGGCTGTCTCTCTTCAGAGCTGCACAGGAAATCTCTTTTGTGTGTTTGTCATATGTGCTACCCACAGAAATAAAAAAATAACAAAACACTACCATCGTCATCACAAGCAACCAAAATTGAGGAAAGAGGACTCAGCGCATTAGAAACTGCTTTAGTTTCATTATCAGTTAGTTGGCTTTTTAAGTTAGAGGGTTTTTTCTGAGAAACTGGTCAGCCTAAAATGTCAAACATGTTAAGAAAAATTGCAGTTAACCTCTTAAGTTGACCTCATCAGGTATGTTATTTTGTCTGAGTAACAATCCAAACTTCTCATAAAGATATATTTAAGACTTTATTTAATAAAAGCACAGTGTAAGAAGGGCTGTGGACAGCGAGGGGGGCGAGAGTGTCTATTTCAGGGTGCACAACGACTCATTTCCCCCTCCACCCCTGGCAGGGCGCGGCGCCCCGGCTCATTGTCCGGCCGGGGTGGTGAACCTTCAGCAGAATGGAGAGTGAAATGGAATGTGACATTGTAGAGTCTCCATCCAGTATCCCACGAGACCCAATCACCAGGCAGCGACCACGCCACCCACACACCCACACAGTTAGGGTTCAGGTTCCACCCCTGACCTGGGACACAGCGGCCTTGGCCTGTGGGGACAGTGGTGCTGTTGTTTGGCTGGTGTCACAAAGGTTTCAGTGAAACAGAGCGCTGTTAATTGCATGATACACTGATGCCATTGATTATTTATTACCACCACAATCAATACAACAATGCACTGCTGGTACAGCTTTACTGCAGACATTTACACTGGAGTGCTCCTTGACAGTTTATCCTTTTACCAGTTTATGGCTCACTGACATTTAAGCAATGGCATATGTGAACATGTGTTGGCATTAAAAAAGCTAATGCTCATTTCTCCCCATGACCTAAGGGGTTCAAAAGAAAACCATGGCAATTTCCCGGGTTGAAGAGGATTGGCAGACCTTCATTGAACGCCCTCCCATCGCTGCTCTCTACCCTAATTTCCTGTCCCCAGGCTGCTGTTTGCTTTCCTCGTCTCTCTCTTAAACTGATATTACAACAAAGTGCAATGTGATTGCCTTGCAAAACATTCCTGATGCTCTTGTCATCTTGAGCAACATTACATGATAAAACACTTTGAGCTTCATGTGATTCCCACCCATAAGTTACACAAAAACAGCAAATACGTAAAGTGTACTCAGCACCAGCGTCTAGCAGCGGTTACTAAAACACTGACTGGATCCATATTACCAGAGAATCAGGCCACTGGCTGCAACTGGAACTGTATCAACTATTTTGGTTATTCACTTTAACTTTAATTGATTTGACATTATAAAGGTGTTTAGAGTAATCCACGAAGAGATAAATACCAAAGTGCCAAAAACTACAGTTTCATGGATGGCCCCTTGAGGTTGGCGCCAAAACAGAGTCACAAAAATACAGAAGAAAAAGTCTTTTATCTGTCCCATATCTAACAAACAAAGGGCAGAAAACAGTGAGTCCCAAACCTTCTCACACAGGCACATAAAAGCCAGTACATACAACACACATTAGAGCACCCACACAGAACAAAGAGGTAGGCAGGACATGCCCGAGTGTACGAGTGACAGCGTGCATGACCGGACAGAATGAATCATGGAGAATATCTGATCCTGTGAGACAAACAAAATGACACGCAATTCATTGGCCAAACACAGTCTTGAACAATACCTGGCTTTGTCACAATGATTACCAGAGTGGCAAATGTACAAATTATCAGCTGGACGTACTGTTTACTGAGAACCGTAACTCAGTGTCCATTCCTGGAAGAACCCTTTCCACCTAGCACTCATAATGCCGCATGTATATGCCCTTTTCACAGCAAGGCGATGGTGAGATTGCTTCCCCAGCATTTAGGGCACAGTTTACTCTGCAATGGGAGTGTTCTCGCAGGCCACGGGGGTGGAAAGAGGATCAAGATGACGACGTGGTAGAATCTTTCACCGACAACAATGACAGGAAACCAGCACAGGCCAAGACTCCCCTAGACGCCCTCAAGCAGCCAGAAGCATACCCCTAACTATGCTGGCTCAAGGAGTTGGTGTAGTTGTGGCCATTTCAGCCTCGAATGCATGACCAATGATCGCTGCGAGCTGGCTACTTATCTATTAAGAGAAAGTTAAATTTATCCTGCAGCTGACACTGAAGCGATTACATCAGATGTCAATGAATGACAACGAAGTAGAGACAAATCACAAAAACTTTAGCTGAAGTTCAGCCACTGTGGGAAGCAAGATTTTCATGTCTTTACCGTGTGAGGCAAAAACCGACTTGACCGTCTAAGCAAGGCTATTGAAGAGACAATTAAAAACACCTATGGAAATCCAGCACTGCAGGCCGTACTGTGGACAGCATGCAAATATAGACTCAATCCTCCCACACAACAGTTTTTGAGGATCATTTGTTTAGAGTAGCATGTTATCCTACAGAGTTCAAGAACTCTGCTTTCTATGTACAGTCTGCAAAAAAAAAAAAAAAGAAATAGCCACGTATATTCGGGAAATGTCTTGATGTCTTTAATAAGCAGGTTTTATATGAAAGTGCAGATTAGAGGAGGGAGAAGTGACAAACAGCTGGCACATCAACATATGAGTCTCTTGGCTCAATTTAGGCCTCCGCAGTTTATGTGGTTTCTGTCGGCTGTGCTTACACGCACACACACACACCCCCCGGGAACACTTCCCTCTGTACACAATCTTAACTAGATGCAGTCAATTACATCTGACACTAGCAGCTCTGCCTCTCCCTTTAATTAGTGTTTAAAGTCAGGCTTAAACAAGCAGCAAGCAGTCAAGTCCTCAAAACTTCCCACTCTGACGCTCTCTCACTGCAAATAGACTTCATCTTAAAACACATTAAGGAGGAAAAAAAAAAAGACCAGCACATCTTCCCACAGCCCAAGATTGTATTCCACTGACTTGAAAAACAACTAAGAACATTAAATTATCAAGCAGATCAGCAGATGCCAATAATTTTTGTGTTGACTGAGCAAATAACTGGCTTATTGTTTAAGTTCCAGGTTTGATGGGATGTTATACAACCACCTCAAATCGCTCAAACAATTGAGATGGTTCACAAATACATTCTCATCCCCGCAAGTCTTGCAGTACGAGCTCAGACAAGGGTGTACACTTCACTGACCTCCACAACAGCAGGGTAAAAATTTTACAGCCTGGTAAACAAGACGATGACCTTTGGAGCCGCGGATGTGTTTTTGTGTGTTTTGTTCAACGCTGACGACAGCGGCCGGGCCGATCACTTCGACCTTCATCTCCACTCATCCAGTTTTTCGCACCTCACTTTCTCACTCTCGCCTACCTCCATCCTCGCACATATACGCACACACACACATACAAACTGCACAAAAAACACACAAACACAGGCGCCATCAGTGTAACCATGGAAACCAAGGCTCCTCAGCTTCCGGGGAGGGCCTTACTCTTCGAACCCTCTTTTGTGTCGCTTCGGAGACGAAGACAGACAGGCAGAGCGTCCGTGTGGCCGAGTAAACCAATGCTGTGCGTATGTGTGTGTGGCTTGGCAACGGGGCTTGGGACAGGAATGCCGGACAGGATGTAGGAAGAAAATTCCAGAAACAGTAAAGTCAATGCCAAACACACCCTGAGGTGCCTGTGACTGCAACATAGAAACAAGCAGATTTTAAACAGCATCCCTGGAGTCCAATTTACACACTCACACACTCTACTGTGTCCCCAAATTGTTTCCTCAGTCTGTGGTTTGTGCCTTTACACAAAACAGAAATTCCCAGCTACACTCCCTACTCACTGCATATACTCCGTATGTTAAACTCTGGGAGACAGCTGGAATAGAAAAAAATCCAAGCGGTGAGAACGAATTTGTTAGGAGTGCTGTCGTTTGTTTCCCACTGGATTGCGTGCCAGCGTGCACTGCACTGCCACAGCTCCATTAGGCCATCTGTGGAGCCTATTGAGAGTAAACACAGGAACAATTGCTGTATATTCCTAGGACAAACAACATAACTGAGCAGTGCTCAAGTGCTGTGCACAAGCGTGGGCTGTTGCTATTTTCATGCGAGGGGAAAAAAAAGCTTCTTAAAATAAATATCAGAAACATGAATTGCAGAAAGTCCTGCATGCTCTGGATATGTTGATGCTGTTATTATACTGTAAGTATGAGAGAGAAGATTGCCATGTGACAAATGTCAGACAGTGTCAGCTGAGCATCAATGTCACATTTTTGAGATGAATAATTTCATTCGTTTTCATCAAGAGAAGCAATCACCCCGTGCTTCTTAGATGATGTGAGCACTTTCTTTTGTGCTGTTTCTCTTCAAGTTTAGACAGCTGACTGAAGGAGGCAAACTGAATTGGTCCTCTGGTGGTAGGATTTTTACTCATTTACAGAACAACATTAGCTAACAGATCTGGTTACATATTTTCTTCTAGTCTGCAGTGCTGTTAATCAGTCTGGACTGATTGGTGTGGCTGTAGAGCTGCGTGCCTTATCTTGAGTATAATGGAAAAACCTGGTTGCTCAAAAACCACAAACTATTTTATTTCTGTAAAACACTCAACAACAACAACAAAAATCTGGCCCCAATCCATCTTATTACAGCATCTACAGACCAATTTCAAAGTTACCTTTTATAGGAAAACCTTTGCAGAAGACTGTTCCTGATACTGGCGAATGTTTTATTTTTGTACTGTTTCACCTAAGTGCAGCATTTGATACAACAGACCATAAAATTTTGAGTGTGAGGCTGCAGCAATGGGATGTGGTGATTTAGGTTATATCTAATCAATCAAAAATGCTTTGCTTCTATAGGTGACTGTGGAGTCCCTTAGGGTTCTGTAGTGGGACCTATCCTTCTTTGCTATATATGCTACCTCTTGGCCACATTATACAGACAAATAACAGTTTGTTACACTGCTATGCCGATGACAAACCGCTCTATCTCCCAGTCAAATCCACAGACCTCTCTAATCTTTATATAATATATATATATATATATATAAACACACACACACACACTAATTTTATTTCAATTAAACTCAGACAAAACAGAAATTCTCACCGTTGGTCTAGACAAGCTGCATCCAAGCATAAGGTCACCCAGACCTGAGGAATATCTGGAGATGATCAATGCTGCATTTTTCACACTCGAGCTATCATTCATGTTTTATTTCCTCTCATTTAATTATTGTACTGCTCTTTTTAACAGGTATCAATCAGAAATTAATAGACTTCAAATTTTTCAAAATGGAGCAGCAGGACTTCTTACAACATCAGTTTTGATAACTCTACACTGGCTGTCCAATACTTTTAGAACTGACTTTAAGATTTTCATTTTTTCTTTTGAAGCCCACGCCAAAATGACCTTATTTCATTTTGGAGTGATTCTCCTCTTAATTCCATCTTTCAATACTCATGAAGGAAAATGAGGGCATCCGCTCTCATTAAATTGTAAATTAAAACATCTTCCAGTTAATCAGCACTTTATTCTTGACTTCAGCTTCAGAAGGTCATTATAAATAACCACTGAGCAATAGCACATGCTTGTTTTCGGCTTAACTCACATCACATTAAAGAAAAAGGAAAGCTTAGCAGGTCCTCCTGTCTCTTTGTGATAGCTGCTGGCTGTGCATATTATGACCCTTCTTTCCACCCACAGTTAAGTACGGAGGATGAGCACCGCACACAGACACAAACAGCCTCAGGGATAAACATCCGAGATGCTGCAGAGAGGGACACAGATGTTCCAGACTGCAGGGACCCTCGTCCTCTTGAGTGCTTACACTTGAGTAAGAACAAGTGGCTGACACAGACTGAAAATGTGCCCATAACTTTTAAACAGAAAAAGATCAAAGGTTAAAAAGAAGAAAATAAATAAATCACTTAGTGGGATTCATTTTCTGCAGTTTAAAAAAAAAAAAAAAAGAAAGGCACCAAACTATTTCCTGGTGTTTGTTGTGGATGGCTCACAAATGTAAGTTATTTGTTTTGGTCTTTTTCTACATTGAGGGCACATTTTTCTCCCCCAGAGCTCTTTTTTTTTTTTTTCTGTAGGAAACAATACCTAGGTAAAGGAGGCAGCTTTAATGAAATTATCAGCATGGATATCGTAAGCGACTTCAGTGGTACAGGCATAGATTCTGGGTGAGGATGCTGGGAATAATGCCCCCAATAAAAACACAGAAAGAGGGTTTTTTTTTTTTGAAAAGTTATGGGGAAAAAGTTGATCTGTGGGAGAATAAATGAAAGCAGGACAGAAAGAAGGAAAGCCTCACAGTTTGAAGTGCCTAATTTTGTGTTTAAACATTGGTGCACAATTTACTAGAAAGGCAGGAATTTAACTGTTTGGTGTGAAAGGGAGTTGGAGGAGATATGAAAAATGAAGGCTGACACCACGAAGGCTCTTCTCACCTGCAAATAACTCTGACTCACCTTCTCGGAGCTGATGCTCAACTTCTTCTCCACGTGTCCGTGGATTTCTCCGTTGCTCTCTGGTACCGGCGTGGACTCTCTGGGTGTCTCCTCGGGTGTCTCCTCGGGTGTCTCCTCAGGTGTCTCCTCAGGTGTCTCTTCCTGCTTCACCACCTCCTCCTCCTCCTCTCGCAGCTCATCTCCGTTTTCTGTCCGGTTCATTTCTCCATCCTCCTCCTCCTCCTTCTTCTCTAACACTACCACCACCACCTCCTCCTCCTCCTCCTCTTCTCCTCCTCCTCCTCCTCCTCCTCCTCCACCACTACCACCTCCTCCTCCTCCTCCTCCTCCTTCTCCTCCTCCTTTTCCTCCTCGTCGAAGGGTAGCGGGACCCCGTCGGTGACAAACGCTTTCAGACATTTCAAGTTGTGTTTCTTTAGCAGTTGCTCCGTGTCCGGGTCCACCACTATGAGCTCCAGCCGGCCCATGGTGGCTCGTATCCGGGACACGACTTGCTGGTGGCTCTCGTTCTCCACGTCCTCCCCGTTCACGTATACCAGCCGGTCTCCGGCGCGGAGCCCCGAGGTTTCGGCGGGGCTGTCGGGCTCCACTAACCGGATGAACTGCCCCGTCTTACCTTTCTCTCCGTGGAGGTGAAACCCGTAGCCGTTGTCCCCCTTTTCCAGCGTGCACAGCCGGGGGCGCAGATATTGGCTTTTGCTCGGCATGTTCGGCTTCACTCGCATTCACGCTGGTGCCGCTCAACCTGTTGCTCGTTCACTGTGGAAATGACCAGAAAGCCTCCCCAGGATGCTGCTGAGGAAGATTATGTGTGAATGAGAGGAACCCTTTAAAAAAACACACCCAACCCCTGCCCTGCTGAGGAGATCAGTCCGTGGGAAACGGTGCTGCTGCTGTTGTTTGCTTTTCTAATGTGGTCTTTGCACCTGAGGTAGTCTAAATCCCGAGCGTGGCTCCCGCTCCTGTGCGCACTGGAGGTCCTGACCCGGGGACTGGGCTGAGGCCGATTAAACTCACCCAGCAGACGCTCCTTTTCAGTGTTGCTACAAAAAGTGGAAAAGCCACTCAGGAAGAGGGAGGTGCGTTTACTGAACGGCCCAGCTGGCAGCTTCATGCAAAGTAGAGGCCAGTAGAGGAGCAAATACAAACCGAGGCTGTTCAGGAAGAATATATAATGAAGCATAATGATAAACAAAACAAAAAATATTTGAGAAAGACTAGTGTTGATTATTCCCCCAAAATACACAGAATAATCCTGGAGATTTTGAAATGAATTCATATTTTTTTCCATAGTTTTATTTTTTTTTTTACCTTTCTTACTGACATCAGAAATCACAGGTAAAACATTTGGTTGGTATTATCATTTTCATTTCTCCAACTGCTGTAACCTGCTAACAGAACTAATTCCACTAAAGGCTGCATTAAATATATACAGTATAAAACTGTTATTATAGGAGTGGTTGGGTGTTGATAGTAACCAAGCAATACCTAGTTATGATTTTCCGATTTGCCAGGTTAGACTTAAAGGGGACTCGCTAGCTTTGGCAAAGACTCAGATAATGAAGTCTGCATATGTGCAATTAATTCTCATGAGCAAAGATTGGCTTTAATACTCTGTTTCAGATATTTTTTTCCTGCTTTTGGCGCTGTATGATGTCAAAGAGAGTGAATGTACTTAATGTGATCATCTCGTGCACAGGTTCGGCTGTGAGCACAGAAGCCCCACCCACCTGCTGGTCAAATCTTCTGTTTGCCAGGGGCTGCCAATCATAAGTAAGTTAAACCATGCAAAAGTACCCTAGTGGAGTCCAGACACCCCCCCACACACAAAAATAAATAAATAAATAAAATAAAACATGAAACTGGAAAATCATTAAATTTAAATAACCAATATGAACAAATTGGGTGTTTTAGGAGCTCTGCATTGCCAACTAAAGATTCACTTCTGGGTCTGTGATCGTCTGTCAACAATAATCAGCGTCAGTGTTCAACTCCACTGTCACCCCGCAGTCCTCCTTGGCCATTCAGAGATATGAGTGACATGGCAGTGAAAACAGATCCTGACAGGAAGCTGCCCGGCTAAAACCTCAGGCAGGATTTGACTTCTCATCTGAGAATGCTGCCAGACCTGATAAGAGGACAGACGCAGGAGCTCTCAGTGGTATGCTGACCGCATGCAGCAGGGAGTTCAGTTGGTGATGGAAAGTCATTCAAATAATACTTTGTTTTTCACAGGAAAGGACAGGAAGCCTCAGTGTGTCTTTTGAGTGACTCATACTGTAGATGGATGTGAGTGAAAGAGGAGGCGAGCTGCCTTCAGGTGTACAGTGAATCACGACGGCATTCCAAGTATTTCATGTCCTCTCACTTCACCCCAGCACTCTAGTCCAACCTCACTGCAACCACAGAGACACTGAGCATCCTTTAACATTTGCACAATCATTTCTCTAACTGATTAAAAACTTTACTTCTTCTAGCTGTGAATATTGGAGAATAAACAGGGCAGCTGCTGCCACACAGTGGCTCATTAACCACAGCACATCCTGCTGTTTATCAGCGACTCCCACTCAAACACACACACACACACACACACACACAGAAACGCAGACGAGACAGACTTCAGTAAAGCAACAGCATGTACATTACAAAATATACTTTTTTTTATAGATAGTATGATAACAAAGCACTTTTTCATGGCACTTTGTGATCACTGTGACAACCTCTCAAGAGGGACAAATGTGACACAGAGCAAGTCTGACAAGCAAACATTCATAATGAACATTGTACAAAGAAAAGTGATGCACAAATACAACTTCGCTACAGTCTACACACAGACATCCATCACCGAAGGGGACAGAACGATGTTTGGGAGTGCTGTGCTGTTGCAGTGTGCGTGAAAAGGCAAACCGCATGCGTAGGGAACAGCAGGAATTATCTCATTGTACTGTATGTAGCTCGGTGGGTGATGCTGCAGCACAGTTACATGTACAGTACTCGGGATGACATTTCACTGGCCCTGAATTGAATGTACAGACAGACACAGAGTGGGGTAAACGCCCTCCAAACGTTGGCTTTATTCTATCTAACAGCAGTACACATGTGAACAGATGGGATCATTTTAGCTACAATCTCACCGTGAGACTCAGACTCACTAAAATCTCCAAGAATAAAGACTGTAAGGCCAAAAAGGGATTCTGTTCACAGCTTGGTAAAATTGGGATTAAACAAACTAAGGGCTGCACAGCAAAATGCTATATCCACATCAACAATCTCTTCATTTTCCCCGCGCCTGCAGATGGATATAGCATTACAGTCTGCAACTCCTGACTGGTAGCTTGAAACAACTGTCACCACAAAAACCACAAATATCTCTACACGTGACATAAAAGGTTTAAATTCACATTTCAGATAAGGGACGGCAGCCAATCCAGATTCACTTTCATTCAGCCGAAAGCTTGGTGGAGAGAAGAAGAGGACGTCCGCTTCTCAGGTTTTGGTGCAGGGATTGGCTTTCGTAAGAGATAGCAGACTTTTTTTTTTTTTTAATGTTTAACCTCCCTCCCTCCATGTTTCTTTATCTATGTCTGTCTCTCTCTGCCAGATTATCAGCATCAACTACAGGCCGCAGCAGCCAGTCTTGTGCTTCTGAGACTCGATGTAGTCGTGTATCTGGAACTTGGGCTCGTTCGGCTGCTGTGTTGCTCTGTGCTTCAGCTCCCTGACAGAAAAGGAATAGAGAAAGAGAGAGACGCAGGAAGTTAGATGCAGAGGTGGCGAATGTGTGGGATGGAGCACAGACAGGCAGGGCAAATAAAGAATATGAGAAATGAAGAGAAATATATCAGGATCTCTGTGTACTGAGATCTTATCAGAATGCCTCGGGCATGGTATCATTTAATCTGACATCCACTTAAGACTGCCATCACATCAAGATAATAAATCACCTACATTAGTTTAATTTGTAGCTCTGGAAGCACACTTTGCAAACAGTCATTTCAGACTTCATAAGAACCTTTTTTGAGATTTCCTTCCACCTTGTAACACAGGTGTGTACACGTGGAATTCATTAAAATTCAGCAATCACACACTTATTATTTAGAGTCCAGAGGAAGCCTGAAATGCAAACAGTTGCAGTCTAATGATAATTACAGACAACAGGAACAAACAAACCAAACAAAAGCCCGTGGTGTGCATTAGATGCAGAGGGAGGCTTGATTGCGTCAAGTTAAAGTTACAGTGTGTAAAATTTTCACCACTAGATGTCAGTAGATTGCAGATTGCAGTCAACTGAATTCTTTTTTGCTATCCCTCCCAATTCAAGTACATAATCCTAGCTACGGTGGCTTCTATAGGACAAACATGTTTTGGTCAGCCAAGAGACATCAAAAACATTAAATTTAAACTGTACCCTATAACGGCCGTGGCCGGCTGGCGTGTTTCTGCTATTGTTGGTTCCGGATCCTCTCCGGAGTTTTTCCCAATCTGCGTAAGGCTGTCAGTCCACTGTTTACCTCAGCTGTGAGAAGTGTCCATCATTATTTACTCTGGAAGAGGCTGTAAAACTTTGCATCTGATACGAGGCGATGAGTCTGACTGATGCCAGCGATACTGAGGTGAGTGCTGCTGTTTTTGCTGCTGTTAGCTACTGTTAGCCTCAGTTGGTTGCTCTGTTGCTGTTAGTGAAGCTGTTAGTATTTGAAGTGGCTGCAATTTTGTTGGATTTTAAATTTATTTGCTATGTGTTCGGCAAACTTTTTATCAGAGGGAAAGTGTGATTTATTTAGGACACCCAAGCTTACTCACCATCCAAACAGACAAAGGCAAACAGCAGCAGACCAAAATAATGCAAAATGTGCATCTAATATCTCATAGCTGCAACATAAGGAAAACCTACCAAATTAAGGACAGAACTCTGTCCTTTTATTTATTTATTTTTGTGGGTCATTTTTGTTGCATCACTCAGGATCTCCATAGACTGACGCCACAGACTGCTGCCCTATTGTAACAGTTTCTTGACACACTTTTGAATTCATTGTTCCCTCAACCATTACAAGATCTCCAGATCCTGATTAAGCCAAGCAGACCCAAATTATGATGCTGCCTCCACCATGCTTTATAGCATTTGTTGATGGCGGGCAGTACCATTTTTCCTTCAAACATAATGTGTATTTTATCCAGCATATTTCTTACAGTGGATATATGAACACAACATAGCAAATTCAGAGATTTTTACATATGTTCAGCCGTTACCTTTGAGTTGCTTTCCACCTACTGCACATTATGCTAGTTGGAGTGGCTTTTGCAGAACTCCCACTCCTTGGGAGAGCAGCAACTATCCTGAATTTCTTCAACTTGTAAACAAGTTGACTTTTTTAAAGATATCTTTTGGGCTTTTCAGACTTTATTGCAATAGGAGAAAAGAGAAGAAAGCTGGCCTCAAGGAAGATTCAAACCCAGGTATCTGCATTAGCCTTGTGGCACACGGGTCGCCCACTCAACTTAATGAGCTCAACTGACAATCTGACCTTCTGATAGATGAATATATTGGCTTTGTGCATCTCAGTAACACTTCTCTGAATCATTTTTATTGGGATTTTTCGCTGATTTTGTCTGGAACCTGACTGTGTATGCCCTTATTTATATAGGAGGGCACCTCTTCAACCTACAGTTCCAAAACCATTTCTTAACTGGAAATGAAATTAGCTTCGAATACATCATTAGACACAGAAGTTCACAGTTTTTCCACCCTGCACTGTCAGTGATTAGTCAATATGTCCAACAAATTTATAAAAGGTGAACATGTTTATTAGTTGAGTCAGATGATTTTTTCTATACTTGTAAATTAGATGATTAGGCTTTTTATGAGTAATCAATGCAAAAAAAAGAAAAAAGAAAAAGCAATTATATTATGAACATTTTTCATACATTTGTTTGTCTATAAGCTTTAGGACAGCCCAAAAAAGGTAAAATGGAATAACATAACACCTTCTTGTGCTGTCATGGCAACAAAACTTCCTAGGAAGACATACCGGCATTTTATCTGGTAATATAATGCTATGAGCAACCAGAAATAATCAACTGAAAGATGCTAAAATGGCCAGCAGAGCTGCAGAGAGCTGAACACTCAAGTTACAGTTGTGTAATGTGGGTTCTTCACTACAGTCAACTGATTTCCATTACATAATGTCATCTCATCCATTGTTTATTCATACATATTGATTACAGGCGCTTTAAGACTTACTTTGCTATAGCGTGAAAAGCCAGGTCCACATTGACTCCTGTCTTCGCACTGGTCTCCATAAAGGGCACTCCATATTCCTGAGATGGAAAAAACATTAGAAGAGTAAAGCCTCTCTACTGTGGCGACTACTACAGCCACTCGAAAATGTCATGCATTACCTTTGCCAGCTTTTCTCCATCCTCCATCTTCACGACCCTCTCTGCAGCCATGTCTGACTGTAAGACAGCAGCAGAAAAAGAAAACAAGTCACCATAGTGGAGGTGATGGGTCACAGAGTCACCATGCCATCCGCTACATGCTGTCAGCTGGCACGTCATGTCTTCTATCTGTCAGCCCAGCCGCCAGCTGGTGAGCCAAATCTCCTTCAGACTGATGAAATGTCAGAATCTCCACCTCCAGCAGGAGGGCGGCGCTCCCACAGACCGACGCCACCAGTCCTGCTGCTTTCACGGCAAACGATCTGAGCTGCCGCTACATGACATCTAAGACCCTTGAGACGAGTGAGTTTTCTCTGAGCCACCAGAGGGAGCTTGTAGATATATTAGCAATGACTGCTGCTGCGGTGAAACAGGAAAATGTCTCTTTTCATCACCAGAAGCATTGTGCAAGAAATGTTTCATGCAGCTTGAAGCATATGAATAGCAGTTAGTGAGCCAGTGTTTTGGATGTATCCTTATTAGTCACGATGATGGAATAACACTGGATGATGCATGAAAGAAAAAAGAAATAAAGCAACAATTTTGTGAACAGACTGTCTCGATTTTCCCAGACAAGAGTGCACATTAAAAAGAGACAACTATGCACATAAATCAAAGCAGACACAGATGTTCATTTATCCACTTGTAAATGTTAGATTGAGCGAGAGTTTGCATTCATGCACACGTGATGAAGTGGAAGCAGTTCCTGTCTTAGTGTGATAACAGCAATGTTGAAATTGTGCTGAGGGACTTGCTATGCTCCTAATCTTTTATGTAACACTAAACGGAAGCTATGCTCACCTTGTTGCCGAGCAACATGATGACCACATCCTTCTGGGCATGCTCGTGTATTTCAGTCAGCCAAGCCTTCAAAAGTAGAAAAGACAGACAGTCAAGGGGGGGGATTGGTCAATTATAAAAAAAGAACACTGCTTGAAGACAGCGCTTTGCCTGTCCTCGTGAGCTGTGCGTTATTACCATCCTCCAATCTATCGTGGTGTCACTGAGTCACTCTTGTCCTTGAAAGCTTTTTATTGCTTTTCATTATTGAAACTGTGTAACCAACCAACCAAAGGATAACATCTTGTCATTCTAAATAGACAAAATGCTACAGGCCCCCACAGTACTTTGCATGTAAATAGAGTTTAACATTCAGCTTGAGGGGGTTTTTGATGCAGGAAGTGAAAATAAACAGAGAGAGGAGAGGAGCAATGAGAGACAGAGACAGGGAAAGTACTAGGGGAAAGTAATCTGAGAAAGTCTTACCCTGATATTGTCAAATGATGGCTTGCTGGTGATATCATAAAGCAGGAGTAATGCTGGAAGAAAGGCAAAAAGAGGAGCAGTTTGGTTGCATCTTTAATGGGGTTACTCTTTCATAGATAAACACACGTTCTCTGTGCACACAAATTAAAGCCCATCTCAGCTGCTTTGCTCCATTACCTACGCTGGACCTTCCCCACACAGAGAACACAAGGAAGTAAAATATAAAAAGCAAAGGTTACCCTGGGCATCTCTGTAGTAGGCGTGCGTTACACTGCGGAATCTCTCTTGGCCGGCTGTGTCCCAGATCTGCGTAACAAACCACACAGTTACACAGTATGCAAACACAAGTAAATATCCCGATCCATCCTCACGAAATACAAGACAGCCATTGACTGCAGCAGTTATGATATTTCTCCCCAATGTTTGAATGTCGTGATGAGTAAAGATTTAATTCAAACCAGAATCTGAATAGTTGAATTTAGAATTTAAACTTGTCGATAAAGCTAAACTTTTTTTTGTTTTGTTTTTTTAGCTTTTTGGTCACTGGTCACTTCATTAGGTACACCTTTGACCCTATTTTGCCTTCAGAACTACTTCAATGCTTCGTGGCATAGATTCATCAAGGTGCTGGGAGCATTCCTCTGAGATTTTGGTCCATACTGACATGACAGAATCACAGAGCTGCTGCAGATCTGTCAGCTGCACATCCATGATGTGAATTTCCTGTTCAACCAAATCCCAAAGGTGCTCTATTGGACTGAAATCTGGTGACTGGGGAGGCCATTTGAGCGCAGTGACCTCTCTGTCAGGCTGAGATGATTTGAGCTCTGTGTGTATTATCAGAGGATGGGTACACTGTGGTCATAAAGGGATGGGCACGGTCAGCAACAATACTCTGTAGGCTGTGGCATTTAAACAAGGCTCAGTATTAAGGGGCCCAAAGTGCGCAAAGAAAATATCGACCACAGCACTACACCACCACCATCACCAGCCTGAACTGTTGATTCAAGGCAGGATGGATCCATACTTTCATGATGTTTACACCAAATACTGACCCTACCATACAAATGTTGCAGCAGAAAGGTGGCTCATCAGACCAGGCAATGTTTTTCCAGTCTTCCTTTGTCCAATTTTAGTGCAAACCGTAGCCTCCATTTCCTGTTCCCGCTGACAGGACTGGGACCCAGTGTGGTCTTCTGCGGCTGTAGCCCATCTGCTTCAAGGTTTGATGTGTTGTGCATTCAGAGATGCTCTTCTGCACACCTCGATCGTCATGAGTGGCTATTTGAGTTGCTGTTGCCTTCTTATCAGCTCAAAGATGTCTGGCCATTCTCCTCTGACCTCTGGCATCAATGAGGAATTTTCAACCAGAGACCTGCAGCTCACAGATGGTTGTGTGGGAAATCCCAGCAGATCAGCAGTTACTCAGACTAGCCCGTCTGGCATCAACTTAAATAATCTTTCTTCCCCTTGTCTATATGGCTAAATGCATTGAGCTGCTGCCATGGTATTGGCTGATTAGATATTTGTGTTACTGTAACAGAGCAGCTGAATTGTGTACCTTATGAAGTGGTCAGTGAGTATAATTATAATAAACTGCCATCTTGGCAATTAAGTTTGTTGTCATACAAAATTATTGGTTCTGGTAGCTCGACTACTAAAGTAGCTACCCTAGTGTAGCGACTATTAAAATCTTGAATAATTCTTTAAATCTATCCTGCATTTTGCATTTCAGAATGTTTTTAAATATATATATAAAACAAAAAATCAATGCATTGAAAGTTAACTTCATTGAAGGTTGGCTGCCAAAAAACTCCTGTAATTTAATAATACTATGTACAAAATTGTTTTTTTTCTGTGAGTTCAACATGTTGGCAAAGTATAGAAGCTACTCCTGAAATTCCTGAGCCACCATGAAGATTAAGGTACAAGATTAAGGTGTTGTATACACTTGTTGTATTATTTATACTTCCTGTGATTTTCGATGTAAAACAAATGGTGTGAGGAAATATAGCACTTGCCTATCCACCTACTTCAGATTTTCTGCTGTTACACATTAGGTCTGTTTTGGAATTAATGACAGGATTTTTTTAATGTATAATGCTTGTGCAGGAGAAGAGACACTAATGAGGTACTCAAGTTAGCAGAGGAGTCTAAATCTGTCGCCACCCACTCAGTGTTGAATGAACAGGTCTTGATGATAGACAGCCATGTTTTGGGGGATTGTGTGCCAACAACATGCTGCAGGAATAAAACCCCATAGTCACTTGCACTACCACAATATATTTAACTGGGTTGGCAATGGTTAAAAATTACAATTTAATTTTAAATATGTTGGGGTCAAATGACTTTTTCAGGTCATTTTTGATTATACATAATCTCCCGGATGAGCTGAGGTGATGATCTAAGCTGAGGATCTGTCATGTGGTGAGGTGAAATGCAGCCAGACACGGTCTTGCGAGGATCTAGGGAAAAGGTGCAACACTCTCACCTGTAGCTTGACTTTCAGATTGTCGACGTCCACCACTTTATTCTATGAAAACAAGGAGAGCTGCGTGAGACAATTCACCATATGCCTTAGAGAGTGGAGTGCTGTGAAAATGGCACAGAAATGAATGACGAACATCACAGCAGACTAAAAAAGCTCAGAGACTCAGTGTGTGACAAAAGAAAAAAGGCAACTAAAAGTGGCTTTGAATGCTGGCAGGGAAAGTAATTTGCAACACCCACACAACAACAACAACAAGGTCTTGGGATAAGACTTAATTACACAACAGTGAGAAAGACGACTGGCAGCATAACAACGGACTCCCCCTTAATTTCCTCATGCCCCGTAGGGGTGCCCTCTGATTTCCTGTAAAAGAAAAAAAAAAAGCCCTAAAATAGTTTACGCGCCCCGGCTTAGAAAGACTAAATGCTGTGGCTGAAAAGAGAAAATGCAGCAAGAATAAAAAAGATTCTGAGGGTGTAATAAAGGAGTATGTTTCAACAGCAAATAACAGGAAACAACACAAGTTCTCCCATGCATTGCTTCATGACCTACAGGACCAAACCGGGTCACAAACATATTTCAACCTCGCACTGCAAAAACCACCATGAGATGAAGGAAGTCTGAGTCGCAAGTGCACTTCCTTAATCAGTTTGTAACTTCATATCAGTGACAGGTCATCACAAACACTGCTTGCCTTTCCTGTGAATGCACGGAAGTACAGACATGTAAGAAAAAAAAGAGATGAAAAAGCCACACAGTAGCAAAAATGAAACCTCAATGACGTGTGCATGGCTGTCACTGGCAGCCAGGGCTGCCACCTGCTGAATCGTCTGCTTTGGCAGAATGGACATGGTTCAACCCCTGCATTAGTTGCCATGGGTTTCCATTTTTTCCCCCAATTATGACGTGAGAGGAGCTCTCATGCTGAGTAACTGCTACAAGGAAGCATGCTGAAAATAGACCGGCCATGTTACAAGCTGCAACAACACACTGTCTGCCTATGCATGCGCGGAGGACAACCTCAGCATATTGACTCAACTGTTTATCTCCGATTATCCTGTGACTGAGCTGCAGCATCTGCACCTTTCTCACAAATGTGAAAAAAAAAAGGTAACTGCCTATCAGTCATTCTTCTCAATGAACAGTCTGACACTACAGCAACAAGTTGCTGGTTTTTTTAAAAAACAAATGCATGTGTTGATGAGTGTCACTTGCCTTTAAATTCATTTTATGAACTGATATCTGGCTGCAGCACCTGTTGCCGAGTGGGTCGGGGGCAAAGTAGAATGCTGATGCTTCTGAATAGGCAGGGTTCATATACCTGTCAGACATCCATTATGTTCCTTCATGTCTCCGCCGCCTTCCAGAGAAGACGGTGCATCACTTTGGCTAATGCAGTGCAGTTTCCTCCTCAAACTAACACCCCCAGCCCTTACTTGACTTGCCATTAGTGTGAGTGTTTTGCTTTGATTGGAGGAAAACAGGGAGGTTGGGGCGAGCCTGTCCACTTGGTCCGATTACCATATTTGCCTGTTTGCTCCAGCAGGCATTTGCTTCACATTCAGCACTGTGTGGGTTGTGTGTGCATGTGTGTGTGTTCACATGAGGTGTATGTGAATAGGAGCTCGTCTGTCAGCATGGTGACTCCTCCAGGACCGAGCTGAGCTGCAGCCAATCTTTCCAGGAGATAAGGACGTGGGCAGGCATCTGCCAAGACATTTATGAAGCGGTCATAGCAGCACAAGTGGTCTGTGAACTCCACTGATTTCTTTTTGCAAGCATTTGTACATTTGGCGCTATCATCGCAGAATGATGAAGTGTTCCTCGTGGAAATTAGGTGCTAATTGAGCCGATGTCACTCGTTAACAAATGGATTATTGTTGTTTTGTAAATAGCATTAGGTTGTTTTTGCACACTTAAATTATTCCCTCATATGATTAACAGGAATGTAACACACACACACACACACACACACACACACACGCACACACTGTAAATGGCTGATAGAGAAATAATGAGCATCATAATGACTCATTCGGTGAGTTCTACAGAATCTCTCTCACCCTAAAGTCTATTCCAACGGTGGCTATAAAGTTGCCTCCCAGAAATGCCCCATCTTTGAAGCGCACCAAGACGCATGTCTTCCCCACGGCTGAATCTCCCAGCAACATCACCTAGAGCAAACCCACCACCAGAGAAGAGGGACAACAGGTTACAGCTGGTCAAAAAAAAACAAAAAAACCCCCACCACTGACACAAATTAAAGTGGACAGATGTGTGTTGCATTAAATACACTGTAATTGAGAAAAATTTCACACCTGGACTCACAGCGTTTGACTTTTGTGATATATTATGTTATGGTAAGCTGTTATTATGTAGGCAAATACAGCCACAGTACACTACAGTGTTGACTTAGCTGCCACCAGGATGTGACACTCTGCCACTGCTGGAGAAGGAAATTCGAGATGTGTTCAGCCAACTCTGTAATTTTACTCTGATCATTTTTCAGCATGCACCCCTCTCCAATCAAAATAATTACAACAACGGGATGTGTAATTATACAATCAATCCTGCAGCATGTGATGGAAACATTACATGTTGTTCACTCAGAATCATGGCTGCATATATAAATATGCCACGTAGACGTACACAGGCTAACACAAATACACTTGAATGCAAGTTTGCTGCTGTCTATGTGAGTTTCTAGGACACTTAAGGGCGAGCCTGGGCAGCATTTATTCAATAGAGGGCTTTGTGAAGAGCAACAAGTACACCCTCTGCAAACATTTGGGCGGGTAAGGATTTACAGCCTTCTTAAAGAGAGGCTTCTTCCGCACTAACCGTCAGGTGGATGACTTGTCTGCTCTGT
Organism: Pterophyllum scalare; assembly: GCA_024447675.2. Lineage (NCBI taxonomy): Eukaryota > Metazoa > Chordata > Actinopteri > Cichliformes > Cichlidae > Pterophyllum > Pterophyllum scalare. The sequence continues at coordinate 243,916 of JAMQGT020013266.1, forward strand.
TATCGTTATTTAAACTGTAAAATAATGGCCTGCTCAAGGGGGCGAATGAATAAAGGCAGAGCCTTCAGATTGCAGTTAATGGTTTTCGCTTGAGATCACCAGTGAGCGCTGCACAGTCTCCAGATGTGAAAAGTCAATAATCACGTTGTTGCTGCTGCAGGTACACCCAGTTGTCACAGTACAGTAAATGAACACACCTGTTCCACCAGCAGCCCCACAAAGAAAGGCAAAAAAAACAACCCCCAACACACACATGACAAGACGGAAATACACACCTTGAAGGCAATATCATAATACTCGTTAATAGAAGCGCATCTCTCCAAGACATATTTTGACGTGCCGTTTTTTGCCTGCTTCTCCGTGAACGATGCCTTTCTTGTGGACATCGCAGTGCCAAGGAAAGAGCGCAGGCTAAAGAGCCCAGACCCCCAAACAGTTACGATCTCCGAGGTGTCCAAGAAAAGACGCGCGCCTTGCCTTGAGCGAGATCTCCGACAACTCAGTCCCAGTCTCCGCCAGCCTCCAGTCCCTCTGCTCGCATACTGCGTGTGGCCACGAAACGATCACCGCCAGCCGCCTTCCCAAGTAAAGAGAGAAAAAAAATATCACACCTTAACGAGCGCACTGTCAGAAGACGCGGAAGAGACGGTCAAAACTTAAGCATCAGCAGCGGCGGCGGCGGCGGCGCCATCCAGCAGTCAATAAGGCAGTAATGACAAACAGGCGGAAACATTTCTGTGATTTATCAGAGAGGAGCGGTGCATCCTGGCGTGGGCAGATCATTAACTGAGCAGCTATGTGAGGACGTCGACAGCTCCGACGTGCGCTTTCTTAGGAGTGGACAGTGTGTCTTTGACGCTGACATTGTCCCCCCTTGTAGCCGCGGGGGTCAGTCGCGCTGACGCCTGCCTCATCTGCCACAGGTGGTGCTCGATCACTGAGGGTCAACAAAGAGCCACACACACCCAGAGAGGTGACAGGTGGAGGAACTACTTGTTTAAATACACACAAATCATACTTCGGGTATGAATGCCTATTAATTGGTTCCTAAAGATAAACAAACTGCCCTTCAACATGACAGAAAAAAAGAGGCGCGCTCAACATCCCTGCGCAAAATCTTAGCCACAATGTGCACCTTTTTCATTTTATCACAAACCATCTCATCATGTTTTCATGAAGCAGTTTCAATCTTTTGTTATTTTTGCAGCTTCTTGATCAGCCAGTTTCCTCTGCAGTTCCGTGCTACAGCAGCAGACAGTGTTTGTCTCCACCTGCCGCTCAACGGGAGGAGCGTCTCCTCCCTGAGCAGACGGGACTAATGACAAACGGTCACAGATCACTGATGTTATATAACTGGCATGCGATCTGTCTCTCACACGTATGAGCTCATCATTGCCTGGCATCATCTGCGCCTCTGGCATTAACATAATGGCAAAAAACGTGGACCTGAGCATATCGTGGTTTTGGTGAGCATGGTTTCCCCTCCATCTGTCTTCTTGTTTGTCTGCGTTTACTTTCTGTTTTATTCTGAACATTAGTGTCTCTGTGGTTTTCCTGCCGTCCTTATTGTCTTGACCTGTGCCGTCCTGACTTATGTGGAAAGCTGAGTTAAGTATCACTAGCCACACCCTGACCTGGTTACTGCCAGACCTGTTGAATCAAGAAATCACTTAAATAGAACCTGTCTGACATAGTGAAGCTGGCTAAAAGAGCTCAAAAAGCAACACATCATGATCTAGAGAAACAGCTGAGAATCAAAAATCAAAAAAATAAGGTAACACTGAAACAACACAATATAACTCCAAGTAAATCAAACTTCTGTGAAATCAAACTGTCCACTTAGGAAGCAACACTGATTGACAATCAGTTTCACATGCTGTTGTGCAAATGGAATAGACAACAGGTGGAATTACTGGCAATTAGCAAAATACACTCAATAAAGGAGTGGTTCTGCAGGTGGGGACCACAGATCACTTCTCAGTACCTATGCTTTCTGGCTGATGTTCTGGTCACTTTTGAATGTTGGTGGTTCTTTCACACTCGTGGTAGCATGAGACGGACTCTACAACCCACACAAGTGGCTCAGGTAGTGCAGCTCATCCAGGATGGCACATCAATGCGAGCTGTGGCAAGAAGGTTTGCTGTGTCTGTCAGCGTAGTGTCCAGAGGCTGGAGGTGCTACCGGGAGACAGGCCAGTACACCAGGAGACGTGGAGGAGGCCGTAGGAGGGCAACAACCCAGCAGCAGGACCACTACCTCCACCTTTGTGCAAGGAGGAACAGGAGGAGCACTGCCAGAGCCCTGCAAAATGACCTCCAGCAGGCTACAAATGTGCATGTGTCTGCACAAACAGTTAGAAACCGACTCCATGAGGATGGTATGAGGGCCCGACCTCCACAGATGGGGGTTGTGCTCACAGCCCAACACCGTGCAGGACGCTTGGCATTTGCCAGAGAACACCAGGATTGGCAAATTTGCCACTGGTGCCCTGTGCTCTTCACAGATGAAAGCAGGTTCACACTGAGCACATGTGACAGACGTGACAGAGTCTGGAGACGCCGTGGAGAGCGATCTGCTGCCTGCAACATCCTTCAGCATGACCGGTTTGGCAGTGGGTCAGTAATGGTGTGGGGTGGCATTCCTTTGGAGGGGCGTACGGCCCTCCATGTGCTCGCCAGAGGTAGCATGACTGCCATTAGGTACGGAGAGATGAGATCCTCAGACCCCTTGTGAGACCATATGCTGGTGCGGTTGGCCATGGGTTCCTCCTAATGCAGGACAATGCTAGACCTCATGTGGCTGGAGTGTCTCAGCAGTTCCTGCAAGATGAAGGCATTGGAGCTATGAACTGGCCCGCCCGTTCCCCAGACCTGAGTCTGATTGAGCACATCTGAGACATCATGTCTCGCTCCATCCACCAACATCACGTTGCACCACAGACTGTCCAGGAGTTGGTGGATGCTTTAGGCCAGGTCTGGGAGGAGATCCCTCAGGAGACCATCCGCCAACTCATCAGGAGCATGCGCAGGCATTGTAGGGAGGTCATACAGGCACGTGGAGGCCACACACAATACTGAGCCTCATTTTGACTTGTTTTAAGGACATTACATCAAAGTTGGATCAGCCTGTAGTGTGTTTTTCCACTTTAATTTTGTGTGTGACTCCAAATCCAGGCCTCCATTGGTTAGTAAATTTGATTTCCATTGATGATTTTTGTGTGATTTTGTTGTCAGCACATTCAACTTTGTACAGAACAAAGTATTCAATGAGAATATTTCATTCATTCAGATCTAGGATGTGTTATTTGAGTGTTCCCTTTATCTTTTTGAGCAGTGTACTTTTTCACAGCACTGTATACAGTCTGTCTCAGTCATTGTGAGGTTGTCTTCTCATCTTTATAGTATAAAAAACAATAAGAGTTTTTTTTTCTTCCCTCCATTTCCCCCGTGTTGCTTTATTTGGTCAGTTAAAACTGTGCAGTTCTCATTAAAGATCTTGTCTCGAGTCTCTCACTCTCAGCAATTGAGTCCACATAAAAAAACTGGCTAACCAACACGACAGAGCCGGGTCAGAGCAGCATGTCGGAGCTGTGGCTGGGGAAAATGAGTCAATTTAACATTTCAGATAGGATCAATTAAACTGTCTGTCACCAAGTTCTTTTGTCTGCCTGTTTTTTTCGAGTCACTGTTGTATAGCTTGTGAAGAGGAGGCGTGTTTAAAACATCTGAACACAAGGCTGAAAAAGCCTAAAATCTCAATTTATTCCAGCCAACTCAGCACAACCGATGAAGCAGCAAAGCCCAATGCAATAAATTTCCACCTTGTTGATCATCTCAGCCAGGTCCCATCAAAGTGTCGCCTGAAGACACCGAATGAAAGGCACTTTTTGCACACCCTCTCTCACCCCTGACTTTAATCTGGCACACTTATGCAAAAGATTTATTTATTTATTTTTGTGGTGCATCTTTCTGGAGGGCTTTTGAACCTTGAGTCATACATTTATGCAAACTTATGCAAATGTGCAACACCAAAGCCAGTTTTCTACTTTTTTTTCCCAGTTTTTTTTCTCTCCTTTTTTGCTATAATGGCAATGACACAAAGCCAAAGTTATCAGTGTGGCAACAGGAAAGATTCCACCAGCCTAGGCCGTGCATTTCTCCTCTTTTTCTCCTTTGGCCTTTACTTGTCACCCAGCCTGACCCTCCTAAAAGTTGTCACAAAGCATCAAATCAATCTTGTTCAAAGCACCTTTGTTACAAACATCCAGCAGCAAACAGCTTGCGTGCCTTGGCATTCATCAGCGGTGGTCTCCTGGTAGTAATTTAAATCGTAGCATTGGCGTCATTGACCATAATCCTTAACCCCCGCAGTGTGTTAAGGATTATAATGAATGCAGTGATAAAATGCAACATTGCACACTGGAGAGCACCGCCGATTCATGCTGCGTTTCACCGACACACTGAGGGAGTCAAACACTCCCCAGCACTGAAACGGAGAAGATTGGCTTCGCAGCTAATGTCACGACTTTAGTACAAAAAGCCCATCACAGTGGCATGTCCCTCAACGCTCGGGTGAAGTCAGCAGCTTAATGAGATGGAAGGAGGAAGGAGAGAAAACACATACACTCACTCACACACACTCACTCACACACACACAGGTGAGCAAGGCAGAAGTATGAGTGAGTGTGAGGGTGTGCGGAGGACAGGAAGCGTGGACTCACTGTGAAGCCGATGCCCACGGTGGAGGTGAAGGACCCTGCGATGAACTTGCCCTGGTCGAACTGAACCAGCAGAGAGGTCTTGCCCACTCCACTGTCCCCCACGAGGATGGTCTGCAGAGAGAGAGACACACACGCACACACACACACACACATGGAGAGAGGCAGCATCATGCAGGCTTCACTGCCACAACATCACTTGTCTCCCGAGGGGTAGGACAATGTATATGTTCATCTGTCGCTCAGTGTGGAGCTCTGCGCTCCATGATGATGTGTGACAGCCAGAGCTGGGAGTCAGTGGCTGCAAAAGGGGGAGCACAATAGGCACCAGAGAACCGGGAATATAATCGGGTTATGTGTGTGAGATTGATTCTCACATCTCAGACTGATGTTTCACATTTGTTCTTGTGCCCTCAAGGTGCCACCATCTCTCTTTCTCCTATTTTTCTTTTACACCTCACACAATCACCTTCACCTGTGGAAGGTAACGATTAACCCAAACGCTGTTACTGTTTGGTTAAGTTTCTGCTCTGTCCCAGCTGTACTGTTGAAATCAATGGAATAATGTAATGCACTAAGATATATACACAATTTGAAAGTATTCAAATTTGGTGCTACTTATAATTTAACTGGGGGAAAGGGCCTTAAAGCCTTTTAGATCTTATTGTATGCAACATGTTTCTGCAACACTTTCATCAGAAGCTCAGGTAGGTACACATGTATTAACACACGGGACATTTTTCCTCAGAACATTTTGCTGACACACTGCAGTTTTACTGGGTTCATTCTTTCATTGCCAGCTTAATTAAACTAAAAAGGTCACATTCAAACATGCTCTAAGACTTCATGCTGGTACATGTTTTCCACAAAATGTTCTTGTACATGTTTTAGACTGACAATCAGACACAAGTCACATCTCACATCCACAAAAGCAACAGGCGGTGCGGCACTAACGACCGCTGACTCAGTTTACCGAGGGCTATCCATCACCACGGCAGGCACCTGCTGATTCGCCACCGCAGCTCTGGCATCAACTGGCCTTGTCGCCATGGTTATTGTCTCGCTGGGGGCTGGAGTACCCATCCTTGAGCTCCCTGGCAGAGGATGCCTGTTTCCTTTATTGACATTACTCACCTCACCGCTTCCCCACACATAGAAGTCCTCCTCCTCCTCCTCTTCCAGCAGGTCAGACTCCACCGTCTGCTTCTTATCTGCTGTGTCAAGGAGCTCAGAAAGAGTGCAGCGTGGCAGCCTGCAGCGCTCTGTACGCCTCACTTTAATCACTGATATTCATGTTCTGCAAATTCAATTTGCTTTCCACATTAAAAACCTAACTAGATGACATGCAGGTTGAACATCTGAGGCTCTGTGGCTCCTTAAAGTCAATTTTTGCTCACTCGCTCTCCAGCGTGCATCCTTCTAAACTGCTGAGTAAAGCAGCAACATTTTAAACAAAACAGACAGTTGAGTGTTTACCACGGTCCGCATCCCTCCAAAGAAGGAGCAGGTGTGAGCAACTGAAGTACAAATGATGCAGACCCGAGGAGAGGTGGTGTGTGTGTGTGTATGTGTATGTGGAGGGGGTCTCAGTGTGAAGCAGAAGTTGTGCGGCGTTTAGGTGGCCCCCTCTGAAACCATCAGATTACTTTTTCATGCCACCTACATGAAATTTTGATGTAAGCATACTGGCAGCATTTTCAGGACTGACGTTGGAAAAGAGAGCAGCAACCGACAGGAAGGCCGAAAGCACGCGAGAACTGGTGGTCTGCATGCTGTAAGCAGGGAGGTGGGGGTTTACTACAGCTTTTTCAGAGACGTGCTACAACCCTGAAAGTGAGGAGACCCAGGATCTCCTTGTAGGCCAGCAAGAGCTCACAAATACCCAGTGTTTCAGCATATTCGGTATTTCTGCCAAATTCTGTCAAACTTGTTTGTAACAGTGTCACTTTATTCCATTGCAGTTATACTGCAGAGGTCTTTGCACAGGGCCACATTAAAATTTTATTCCAAATTGAACATCCAAAAAGAGTACATCACCCCGTGCTGCTTCTGGTAAAACACTGAAAAGACTGCAGGTTTCTGCACATTGCAGTGCTTTCCCACCAAAGCAGTTTCTTGTCACACATTTTCATGTAGGACTTCAACATTTACTGGATATTTAAAGAGTCGAGAGCCAACTGGCTCAGCGCAGCCTGCAAAAAAAACACTAAATTGGAACCATCAGTATGTAGTATGTGCTGGAGCTTCTGGCAGTCTAGAACTGGGCAAAACAACAAATGCAACCATGAATTCAATTAGTGAGGAAGCAGGAGCTTGTTCTTGGCGTACCACAATACAATACTCGCTTCACACATATTCAGTAACGGAATTACTGAGTATTTAGAGGGATTAAACCATTAGACTAGCTGCAAGAAATTCCACAACAAGCTCAGTCTTCAGTTGAAAATGTGTAACTCCTGTAATCACGACAAAATCCAGAGGTGACGGCGCTGGCAGATAACAAGAATTCAGTGGCAAATATCAGTGAGGTGCTCAGCAACACTGCAGTGTTGTAGTGATAACAGCAGTAAAGCTGAGGATCTGAATGTTGTCCTAAGACACAAACATGGCACTAAAGGGCCTAAGAGTGTTTCTAGTTTCTGAAGTCCTGCAATGTTTTTGAGAGTTATCTGCACAAAGCAAAATTAAAACTATTCATTTTATGTAAAATTAAGGAAAACACAATTGAAAAATAGCTGCTGTTTGGCGTGGAAAGTTTTGTGATCTAAAATATCCACCTTGTGACTTATTAGTGCTACTACACAGGTTGTACTGGGTTGCATTAAAGAGCTAATTTAATGGGTTGCAGAAAATGACACAGAAAAACAGCCCCTGTGGAGTGAATAATTAATTATTAAAAAAAACAAACATTCTTTTGAAAGATACTTTAAAAGTAAACTATGAATTTCATCAGGCAGATTTTTACATTTTATCATTTTTATTGTCTGTATATTGTTAATTTCCCCTGCCATTGCTAACATAGATGGGTAGATACCTTGTGTGTTAGTTCTTCGTTGTAAGGGGAGGTGTTGGATGTGGGCGTCTGTCCGTCCTCTGTGGATGACCCGGATGCGCTGCCCGAGGACACCATCATCCCCTCCTCCCGCCTGTGTGCCTCGCAGCTGTCGTCCATCCAGTTTCTTTAACGATCAGTCCCTGACCAAAAAAACAAGTCAAGTCCTCGAGCTGAACTAAACATTCATGCTTCCTCTCCATCCTTTTTATTGCCTTCTCCCATTTCCTCCACCCATCCTTCTCTGCACGTCTCTTTTACTCCTGGATGGTTTGTATCCCTTTGCCAAGATGTGTAATTATGTCGGAACTAAATATTTAAAAGAAAGCGTTTTGGTCTGAGATGATAACGGAAGTGTAGCCCATGCAGTTTTTATGAAGTAAGTCATGTTGAGCTTTAACAAGGAAGTGTTCGGCACCACCGGAGAGAGCCTCATAAATATCTCCCATCATGCTCTTTTGAGGGGAAAACTCCTCAAAATGTACAGCAAAGGTTAATTTAAGACTTAAAAAAACCCATGCACTTCCTCTCTAATTCCACTTGATTCAAAGGCATGTTAAGAATGAAAGCAAGGAAACAAACATCCTAATACTTTTTTCTTTTTTATTGAGTCATCAGTCAGGTCAATCCTATGAGCTTTTCCAGAGGCATCCAGTGAGAGGCTGAAGTTCCTGCTCAGATAAGAGCTCAGGATGACTCACCAGCCGCACTGCTGCTGCTTATCACAGCAGCACGGAGGGAGACCTCAACCTCCCACCCACCAAAAACAATAAAGGTCTGTTCCAAATGATGCTGAGCAGCTGGACCGTCAAATGTAACACAATTGGAGAGCAGGTCTCGTAGTTTAGAGTGCTGTGAGATAAACAGGCAACACACATAATTCCTTTCAAACAGGATAGAAAAATAGCATCTGTTACACCCATTAATCTGCTCCCTTATCCCAATAAAACTAGGGCTTCACTGAAGCAACTGTACAGCTCGAGGTAAACAAGGTCACTTAAAACTCACGGTGGCCAACTCCTACTTGATGCAAACATTTGAGAAAAAAAAAAAATCCAAACTAAAGCACAGACATGGGTTTTACTATCATCTGAAAAGGCATTGATTGCACATATCTGGAAGCTATCACCCCATAGTAAACAATTCAGCTTTGTGACACGAAGGCAGCTTAGATTCTCTCGATCACACTGAAACAAACGTACAGTATACTGGTGACCACTGTGGGTCGGTGGACTAAAAAATAATAATAATAAAAAAAAAATGTAAAATTTAAAAAGCTGAAATTACATTTACCTTAAGAAATGAAACATGAACAACCTGTGAGGTAAACTGAGTGCACAAACACACAGGCGTTGTGACAATACTGCATACAAACAGATACACGGGAGGTACGTGATTTAAAAACCTTGCATTTAAAGAGACCTTTGAGATTTGGGGAATTGTGCACACTTGCTTGGTTTACAGAGAGAAGACTGACACCAAATGACACACATTCGTGTTATGGTGGAGTTGTACGTCTTATTTCTTGGCTGACAACTGTTGCAGAAGAGCCAGCGGAGACACAAGGGACTTACAGGTCCCGATAGCCAAGCAGTTTTGATTATCTTGGATGTTTTTTTTTTTTACAAAAATGTCAATGAAAAAAAATGAGCTCTAGACGTGCAATTTTGCCTGCCTTTCCTATTTTTCCAGCCCACATGCAAAGCTAAAAATATAAACATGAGAGTGGTTTCAACCTTCTCAGAGGGACTGCGAGTAATCCGAATAAATGGATTTCACCCACATTCCCTACAGCGCGGTAGATTCACTTTAGTAGAGTAGATAAGAAATTCTGAAAGTTTCAGCTCGACGGGTCAAACAGCAGAAACTAATCTCGAATTAAGCTCCACCCCCCTCGCTTGTTCTGAGGCTTCTGTGCACACTGCACCGTCCTCAGCGGTCATTCGGCTTTGCGTCTTTCGTGTTAAGGACGTTTTGTAAAAATTATCTCAGAGGAAGTCTGAATGCATCCTCGCTATCTGCAGCACTGATAGCGGTCGAGGCACTTCCTCTGACCACAACTGTAGCTCATAGCCAACAACGGACAGTTTAACACTTGACAGCCAGTTCTGCAAACTAACAGACAAAACAAATGCAACAAAAAAAAATTAAAAAATGACACGAGGTTAACAGAATAAAAAAAACAAACATAATAAGACTCCTAGTAATACCCACTCTCTTTACTCCTTTATCTCATCCCAGTTACAGTCCAGGTATTTTCTGTATCTGTGCAACAGGGAGTGGCGGTGCAGGTTTGTTCTTCTGTTAAAAACCAAAACAAACAAAAAAAAGACACGATCCTAACCATAACTTTCTACTCTTCACATTGTAACCTAGTAACCTCTGTGTAACATCAAAGTCTTACAGTAAAGTGCACTTCATCTGTCTGTTCCTTAATGCTTACATAATAATGCTTCAAAATAAGCACAGTAATGATTCACAAGTTCAATTCTCCCTTGAAATGGAGACGGAACACAGCGCGGAGCCTGCTGATTCTTCCGAAGCAGAGGAAAACTGTGCACCCGAATATGTGCAGAGGGTTTTTAATAAACTCCGACACAGACAGATCACGACTGAAAACCTGTGTGACAGCTAAAAAAAAACATGTTACATCTGGCATTCATGTACCCATTCAGCAAGCAAAGATACAAGTCTGTGCGCTTGCAGTTTCCTATGTGCAAAATTTCCAGCAATCGTGCTCTTGTCTTTCAAGCCTGTATCGTTGCGTCACTGAGAAAGACGCGGCTCCTCGGAGATGAGGAAGATTCCTTATCATTGCTTATGTGCCCTTCAGTGCTTAGATGACCTCAGAGACGTCCTGGCTCACACAGGTCTCCTACAAGTTTCTGCTTTTTCTGGAGTCCTCCTGTGCATGCGTGGGTTAAAGTTTACAGTCGCTCTTCTTTTGGGGCTACCTGATCCGCCCATCGCTTTTCACTGGGCCCAGTTCAGACTTGGGGTCTGGGGACAAGGAGCTCCAGGCAGTCTTGGAGCACGATCCCAAAGCTGGGCAGGAGGAAGTCTGTGTGGCACACAGGTCACCGATAACCCAGAAAGTTCCAACAGCAGTGTCCACCCATGCTTCAAGGGGCTGGCCCACCAACTGGGCATTACGCTGGGCCACCTGCATGGCAGGTTCCTGGGGGGGCAGCTTCAGCACAGAGCTCAGCTGCTGGAAGCTCTGCTCCAGGTACAAGTTCCCTGGAGGTCCTGCATGAAGCCAGCTGTCCTCTTCTGGAGTAAAAGGAAGTTGGGGGAAAAAAAAAAACAGAAGAAGAAGAAATGAGTTTCTGAACAAACCATCCAATTTTTCAGATTTAAAATGATCAAGAATCACTCATTGATTTAAGAACAATCTGATGATTTTCTTCATGTTTTTATTCCCAATAAATCCAATGAAAAGATGAAGAATGAACTCACCCCACTAACACTCACTAACACTATCACCTGTGTAGCCAATACCTGATGTAGCTGATGCCATACTTGTCCAAGTAGACATGTTTATTCATTACAGCACACACCAGCATTGCACTTTGTTTACTGCAGCTGAGAAAGCTTGCAGGTGTGTGAGAGAACAGTTTTGAGCCCTTGAAGCTGATACAAAGGTGCATACAGGAACTGCATGAATGAGTTATTAAAACCTTTATGGCACCACTTTTAAATTAAGACCAAGCATGCTGGAAACAGAAATCAAAAGTGAAAATTATACTTTTTAAAATCTTGGTGCAAAATAGTGAAAAGTAGAGCTTGACTGATTTATAGTTGATATTATCACATATTATCAGCCAATATTGGTTATTTGCAGATATATCTGCATTTATAACGGCTGATAAATGAAAATTAAAAAAAAAAAATAAAGAAAGAGGGCAGGAAAACACCCTTCAATTGTGTTATGAGTGTTGAGATTGCAGTGTTTGTCCACCAGAGGGCGCTCTGTAAACTTTCCTGTTGAAATGCCACAAACACCTGATTGGAGCAGAGACTGGCAGCATGTAAACGAGCAAATAAATAATTACACACAAAAAAATGTTAGAAAATTTTGTTTTGTGTGTCTGACAGGAAAAACAAAAATCATCTGACATATCGTAATATATTTTTAAATCAATAAATATCTGTTAAAATTTGAATATCAGTCGGGCTTTAGTTAAAAGGACGTATCTGAAATTTAGGATACTGTTTAAATGTGTGAAAATAAAATAAAATTATAACAGTCCAAAACTCACTCTCCTTATTTTAAAAACACACATTCGGCTAGGTGTCCTTTCCATAGGGGATTGATTGGGATAGCTATTTAAAAGTGGTAGCAAGCAATGTTCCCTCTAATTTTTCATGTGTCTCCCTGAGCACACGAGGACCACTGTGAGCAGCAACAGATGTGCACGCTGTGGTCACACACCAGTATTACACATGTTATAAACCAGGGATCATAGCAAGTTACATGGCTTATTAAAAGAATCAGATTAAAGCATTTCTATTAGTTTGCGATTAGTTTGTGATTTGGCCCACTTAAAATGAAAACAAAAAACAAACAAAAATCTTGTCGTTCATGAGATGTGTATTATGTTATATGTGAGGGTGCTGCTCTGGAAGAAATGAGACATTACATCTTTCAGATATAACTTTTTGTTCACATTAAAACCTTCACATTTTGCACAATGGAACATGTGCTTAAGGTAGTCCAACTTCCATTAAGTCCACATTTTTCCCTCTGAAAACTCGCTTGCTACTTTGGCTTTGCTGCATGTTTTGCAGAGCAAACCTTTCTCACTGGAAAAGGAAAAGATCTCACCCAGTTTCATTGTTTGTTCTTCTATTTGCACAAACTCCGACAGCCATTCCATCTTGAAAGAAGCACATTTCTTTTTTATTTTGGCTTGGTGAGTGGATGTCCCACTGGCCATTCACTTAGCCAAGATAATGGGTTAGCATTTGCGTCTCTTAACTCCACCACACTGTTCTTACCTAGCTAACCTGCACGGTGCCGCATTATCTTCCACCTGGGCCTAGGCATCAGGGAATCAGGCATTTTTATGGTTTGAAATAAGGATAATAAGAAATTACCTCATAAGGTGAGACAAACTATAGAGAGGTAAAAATAAATGTATTCACCTGATAGCTGTCCACTTACATATGCCCACTAATTACAGCAGACTGGACACAGTTAACTTTGATTCTTCTGCTGGTAACGTTTCTCAACTGGAGTGTTGAACCTGGCCTTTCCCCAAAACAGTGTGGCTTTAACTTGTGTGTGATCCAAATGTGTAGAAAGTTGAAAATAGTGACATCGTGTGTTGGAAACTGTTGCAGTGACATGCCTTAAAACATTTGCGGTTCGAGACTTTTTAAGGGCCCGTAGAGAGCCTGAGATCACCACAGACAGGGTATAAGAGTCAACAGGTACTAAGGGAAAATATAGCGCACTGTTGATGTGGTGGCTTCATGTGATTTGGTCAATAAATGCAAAATAAAGGATAGCACCAGCCTTATCCTTTCAACTTAACAATGAAAATAAAGTACCATAAACACATATCTCACCTTTGCGTAGTGGCTCCTTATTATTAAAAGCTAACGGCATGACAAGAAAGCGAACTTCTGCCACGCGCTCCCACTGTTTTAACACTCGTACCGTCCAGGTGCCCGGCCGCAGGGGGTGCTGTAGTGGTGGTTTGTAGTGTGTGTATTCTGCATCCAAATCCACAGTAATGTCATAAGATGCTGCCACCACTAGAGCCGGATCGATCCACACAATAGTGGCGGTGAGATTTGGACCCCGTGCCCACTTCTGGACTGCCAGTGGTTCATCCAAAGGGCCGATCACCCCACCGAAGTTACGGAAGATCCTTTCTTTGGGATCCCACTCTGTACCGATCTTAGGGTATGAAAAAACAAAAAAGGACTTATGACACAATACAGCATGACAACACTTTAAATGACACCCTTTTCCTTCTGTTTGAAGAAGGTGAATGAATATATGCTTTTTCAAGTATTAACATTTTTTTTAAACTAATTAAACTTCACAGGTTTGCTTTCATCAGATCACACCTGATAATCCCACCATAACTTTTATATATCAGCTAGAAAATCTCCTCATATAGCAGTTTTCTTGGGGTACCTTGATCTTGAAAGTTTGTACAAAAAAAAAAAAGCTAAGAGAGTGCTTACTTCCAGATTTTTGAGCCTTTCAAATTCTTTTAGGTTCGGCTCAAGGACAAGTGTTGCCTGAGGCACTGCCCACATCTCTAAAGTCTCCCTGGCCTTTGACCCCACAGGTTGGACTTCTTGGCGAACAAGGTACCCTTGGAAACGGTCATCGTAAAAATACAAATGCACAAATAGAGGGAAGCCTACTGGTTCAAACCTGGAGAAGAAAAAAAATCAGATAAATCAAAACATGACAGAGAAAAAAATCTTCTCTTTAAAGGAACACATGTGCTGTATCAGTGACAATAACTAGGCAAAGTAAAACAGACTATCCACCTGCAGGCCTCCATGTTGCTCTGAGTAGTCACCAGACTCTTCATGCCCAGGCGAAAGAAAGACATGCACGCAGTGAGAGCCACGTCACTGAGAGAGCCGACACCATCCAACTGCTCAAACAGGCTCTCCCAATATGCTTTGATGGCAACAGTGCCCGGAGCATACTGGCCATACAGGTGAGTGTCCAGGATGTCTATGGCTTCCTGGTTCACTGAGGACTCAAACTTACGGGCGAAGAATGTTGGACGGGTCAATTGCTATAGGTGAGGAAGAGAAAAAAGCAAAAATAGATTTGATCAGACTGCTGATGATAAAATATTAGAAACTAGGAAAGTGAAGATGAACTGTTGTTAGGGTGGGCGATATACAGATTTATTTATTTTTTAATATACCAATATAAATTGAATAGAGATAAAGAATTTCAAGTTTGATTTGGCTTTAAATAAAGTACGGCTTCAGTAAAATATTTGCAGCTCTGTTCTTACGCCTTATGAAACCACCAGACTCAAACAGACACCAGACAGTGATTTCAGATCTTTGCTCATATTGAGGCTGCTGGCTCCAAGCTCTTTGTAGCCTTATCGTTAGCCACTTCAGCTGGGTGAAGGGGATTTAAGTGTCTGACTAGGTGTGTCGTTAGGGACGTTTTTTGTGCTGGGCCCCCCATTGTTTATTTCAGCGAACTTTGTGTTTTCGCTGATCATTAAGGGCTTCCACGCTAACAACATTTCGCATATCGCTGTGAGTCTACACACAACTATTTGCCTGTGCCATTGTGTGTGTGTGTGTGTGTGTGTCAGGGTCAATCACGCTGGAAATCAGCCGATTCAGGTCATTGGCAGGTCAATCGTGAATCTTTAAGAGAAACCATCTGCCTGTAAATATGACTATAAAATCCATCCCTTCTCTCCTGCTTATCCTTTTCAGGGTTTTTTTTTTTTTTTTTGCATTTTAGATTGTTAGATGGCATTTTTATGCAAAACACCAGGACATACACTCATCAGCCACTTTGTTGGTTACACCGGATCAACTGTTTGTTCAACCTCCACTCACACCCTAGTTCAGGTAACCCATCAGGTGACACACAGGGGTGGAGCAAGGTCTCACAGTGGTTTTGCACAAGACTTTTTTTTTTTCTTTTTAAAACACATCTTGACTCATGTGATGATGCACATGATCAATAGTGGGTCAATGATCACCTCCAAAAGGGAAAACCGCCACTAGGGTTTAAATACCTGAGAGGTGAAATGTCTTCAAAAACGTAAAGAAGTCCAGCTGCCTTTTTTTAAGCTTTTAAGACTGCATTTAGGGATTTACACACGGTTAAAGGGAGCTTCAGAATAGGGACTTTAAATGACTTTGAACGTAGCATGGTTGTTGGTGTCAGACAGGCTGATCTGAGTATTTCAGTATTTGATGATCTACTGGGATTTTCCCACACAACCATCTGAAGGATTTTTATAGAAAGTGGTGTGAAATAGAGAAAATATCTAGTGAGCGGCAGTTCTCTGGGTGAAAATGCCTTGTTGAGAGGAGAATGGCCAGACTGCTTCAAAACTGAGGCTACAATTCAGATGGGCTCACCAAAATTGGGCAACAGAAGATTGGAAAAATGTTTATTGGTCTGAAGAGCCTCTGCAATGGTAGGGTCAGAATTGGGCATGAACAACATGAAAGCATGGATCCATTCCCCTTGTATCAATGGTTCAGCCTGCTGGTGGTGGTGTAATTGTGTGGGTGATATTTTCTTTGCAAACTTTGGGCCCCTTAGTACCAACTGAGCATCGTTTAAACACCACAGCCTAGCTGAGTATTGTTACTGACCCTATTTGTATCTTTATGTACCCATCTTCTGTTGGGCGCTCCACGCCATGCCACAACATTCATATGATCTCAAACAGTTTTTTGAAGTTCACTGTACTTAAATGACTTCCATTGTCACCAGATTACATAGAGCACCTTTGGGATGTCGTAGAACGGGAGATTCACATATGTGCAGGTGACAAATCTGCAGGAAGTGTGTGATGTTATGTCAATATGGACCAAAGTCTCTGAGGAATACTTGCAGCACCTTTGCTGAATCTGTGCCACGAAGAATTAAAGCAGCTCTGAAGGCAAAAGAGGATCCAACCCGGTACTACCAAAGTGTACCTAACAAAGTGGCCAGTGAATCTACATATTGTGAATATGGCTTCTGCCTATATATCGCCCAGCCCTAGTTTTTGTTCTACATTAGCATCTTCTGTTGCACTCACCTGGATCCGAATGAGGTCTTGTGGTTTAAAATCGTTGGGAGAGCAGCCACACCAGTCAACAATGTGTTTGTACTGGCATTTACAGCCCAGCTTACGGTTCCAGTTGGTGACCCGCAGGTTATTGTCCACCAGGGTGTCACACATGTGACTGTTCCCGAGCACTGTGTGGAAGAAGGACTGTGGAAAAAAGGGAGGAAGGGTAAACAAGATATTGCTTCACCGTGTGAGAAAACAAAGTGTGTCCGAATTAAGCTGCTGTAAACCATCAAATACAAGCATAAACTGTTTCTAACCACAGAGTCTAAATTACAAAAAGGTCACAGCTCTATAGCAGTGAACAGACCGCAGCTCCTCTGAGACCACAATAGACAGATAAAATATAGTGAAGCCTCCTCTCATCTGGCACTTCTGCTGCACGCTGTGCCAGAAAGCTTAAAGTATTACATT
Source organism: Pterophyllum scalare (assembly GCA_024447675.2). Taxonomy (NCBI): domain Eukaryota; kingdom Metazoa; phylum Chordata; class Actinopteri; order Cichliformes; family Cichlidae; genus Pterophyllum; species Pterophyllum scalare. Next base: position 260,904 of record JAMQGT020013266.1, read on the forward strand.
ATCTCTGCTGCTAGGCTCTTCTGACTTGGCAGGGGACGACAAGCCTGAGACAGGCTTGTATATGAAACTGTCTCAACAACAAGAGATAAAAAGACTGCCTACGGCTCGCTTACCTCAGCAGGAAGCAGAGCGTAAGAATAGAACTGCTTCAGCCCCGACACTAGCTCATCCTGGGAGTTGATGACGTACTCCACAAAACGACGGGTGAGTGCAAACCAATCAGAGCCGCCTGAGACCTCCAGGCCTTCTGGGATGTTGCGTTCGCCTAGACGCCACATGTGGTTGTCACACTCGTGGAAGAGACGGTCAAGGCCCTGCTTCTTAATAAACCTGGAACACAGGACACAGCTGAAAATGATGGGGAGGAAGAGACAATGTGGAGGTATCTGCAGCATTCATCAAAGTAAATGATCAAACCATTTTTGCCTGAGCTGCAACACTGTATTAATAATGGCTCTAACAGAGCTCTGTATATGCTGCTTTCTGCTGCTCATGTGTGTCTGCACCAATATTCACAGCATTATGTTTAAAATATAGTTCTATGTGTGAAGAATTTTGTTTCATTTTTTCTGTAATATTTTTTTCTGTAATGTCAAATTTAATCAAGTCAAAATATCATCCAGAGTGTGTGCCTTTCATATATCATCCTCACCGGGCATTCTCTCTCCCATGGGACTTGAGAAAGTTCTTATCTCTGTGCAGCGACAGGAAAGCCACCAGTTCATCATTGGTCCTGCAGGAGGGCATTATGGTGAGAATTGAGGAAGGAAGGGTTGAGAAAGGGGGGGGGACATTTAGAAGGTTCTTTGAATTCTAACACTGTTGTGAGTATTGTGCTAGCTGAAATAAGCTACTGTGGACAGGATATAGAAAACATTGTCTTTCTGTGTGTATCCAAGCAAGCCTTTTCCCCTTGAGATGGTTCAGGTGGACTAACAGCTGCTTTGTTAGGGGTTCAAAGCTGCCCCAGAAACAACCCAGCCAAAACTGATTCAGTGCCCAAAATAAGTCATTTGAAGCTGCCACTAGATTCTCTTATCTGCCAACTGTTAAGTCTCTCTATAATGTTGCTGTAAAAGGGGCCGTTTGCAGGTGCAGCTATGCAGAAATGAGAGAGGCATTCAAAAATAATCACAAACAGCACAAGACACAAACTGAGGGAATACAACGAAGAGCACAACAAAAACCACAAGGTGGGCTGAAGAGCTAAAATGAGCATTTCTAGATTTAAAATGGCTCAAGACACCATGTACTGTTTTAACTGTTTTATATGCTGTATATATGTTTATATGCTGTATTACTAAAGGATGGTGGTTTAACCATCGACTAAGTTCCGATTGTGGTGGTTCAAAGATTTTGACAGAAGCATCACAATGCTGCAATGTTTCCCTTCACACTCACATATGGCTCAACACGGTTGCTGATGACAGGATGGTCCACTGATAGCAAGAGGGTGAGAGAGAGTCAAAGCCAGAGCGCTTCGGTTCTGGGGCTTGAATTTATACAGATCGCCCTTGCGCTCTAGCACCCTGAAGTCCACTTCAGGAGTTCTGAAGGGGAAAGTCCTCAACCTCCCAAAAAACCTCTGTGGCAGAGGTGAATTGCTAATCTGTGTAATGCTCCATTTTTACTTGGCCTGAGGCTCACCGAGCAACTCCTGCCTCACATATCTATGTCCCTCTAAACTCAAAGCATATTTTTTTTAATAGTGCACTGGATGGATTTAGGCTCAAAGCTGGGGGTGACTGTACACCTTAAGCAGTGTGCAACAAACATTTAACATTCTCTGCCACAGTCTAACAATAAAGATTAACTGTGGAGTTTATGTCTGTGTACATATCTGACTAACCTAGTGGGAAAGTCTGTGGCACTGAGATTGATGAAAAAATCCCAATTCCAGTCCAGCATGGAGAGCAGGTCCTGCATGCTGCGTAGGTACGCTTTCAGAAGGCTGGCTCCTCCCCAGATGGTGACCATCCGCCACGGCGTGGCTCGCACATTTGGGTACTGCTGGGCGATCTGCAGAACTTCCCGATGCATGTAGCCAGACCGCTGTTAGATTTTAAAGCCAACCGTCAGTTAAACAGTTAAATGAGGAAGGACTGCTTTTGAAACAAAATCATAATCTACTTTTAGCTTTGCTCCCACAGAGCTGCAGCTGCCGCTGTGCCAAAACCATCACACAAAGCTGGCTCGTGTTTAAAGAGAATTTGATCTGAGAAGAACAACAGCCACATGGTGCTCTGTGCAAGGGTCATAACAACGATAGAGGAAGGAGAATCAAAATTTGTCTCTTTTGCTTGCTGTTTCTCCTTTGGGTGACTGTAGGTGAGACAAAAATAAGTGAACTGAGCTTAAAAGATAGTCTGGAACAAACCGTAGTGCGGGGATTAAACATTAGGAGGAAATAGAGAATGGGATGAAAGAAGATGAGCTGCGGAGCTGCCAAGCTTTATGCAGAGGTATTAAAATTGAGTGAGTGAACATGTGACCACTGCAAGTGTCTAAAACATGCAAAAAGCCAAAAACTGTAGGTTCAAAAGATCTTTTTTTTCTACTTGAAGCTTAATTGGATTAATTATAAAGTAATCAGTAAGAGGCCTGTTCACAAATAAGCAGAGCTAATAAAGGTTCTGAAGCGATTAATGGGCAGTTTAAGAGACACAGATACTTGGAAAGTAATTGTTTGGGGACGTGAAGTCCAATTGTGTTTAGCAAAGCATGAACAAAGGGTACTGATTCTGTCTTGTACATTTAAAAGAGGACAAAAAGATTGTACAGTGTAAAAGGGTCTTTCTGCCTTTTTACAGAAATTAGAAAATAGGAGCGGAAAATGGCAAAAGAATAGTCTGAACTCAGTGTTCACCTTTAAGAAAGTGCAGAGCAGCTGGCAGACAGTTTCTAGGACAAACCTGACCTGTTTTAAAGCCTCATCTCTCAAACAGGCTTTTGCCTCCGAGATGAATGAGGTTAGGCAGGCAAAGTGTCTAAGCCTGTGTCTGCGGTGTTATTGTCCCACTGACGTCTGTATCCATCACTGCCTCCAGTGAGCTGCTCTGCCGTCCCTTGGCAGCAGAACAGAGCAACTCCCCATGACACGACGATCTTTCCGGCTGCACAGGTGCACTGAGAACAGGCACCTGTTTCTCTGCTGTCTGCGTTCAACACACCTGAGGTCTCTGGCTCACCATCACCAGCCGTGCATTTGTCTTTTGCCTTCCGGCTGCATATGACAGCAGACCTTTCCTCCACTAAATCCAGCCCCTAAGAATAACCACACTTTGCTCTATCCAGGCTAATCCCCTTTACCACACTGTGAGACCCGTGGGATAAATTTAACCTTCACAATGCAGGAAGACCTAACTGGGAAAAGCATTTGTGTGTGCAAAGACATACTATTCAATGTTTAAGTTAAAGTACTGTAATTACCTTGTCCACATGGATGTAGTAATAGTGGTCACGGTGATATATGGCTTTGATGAGACGTTTGAGCTGCCGTACGGCACGACCGTGGACCATCAGAACAAAAGCCACCCTGACTGGGTTCTCCACCTCAGATAGGCTGTCTTCCAGCTCGCCAATGGCCTGAACTGGGTGTGACACACCTGGCAGGACAGGACAGACCCAAAAACAAGTGATTCAGAAGTGCTTGGCAGCATTTCTACACTGATTGTTTAACAGGCACTACTCATGGGTTAAAACAGATTTTTTTTTTTTTACATGTCTTAAGTATTCGAGACCTAAAAGTATTCTTTTTTACTTTTCTGTTCCCATTTAACAAAGCATCCCACTCAACAACACTGCCAAATGTGTTTACAGTAATGCACAACTGAGCCCGAGGCGTGGGTTGAGTGTTTTGGCCCAGTGCAACCCCTCCATTATACTGCAGTTGCATACAGGTTCCTTATATATGCATACATAATCAGAGACACTTGACAGTAGTGTCTAACCCATAGCTGATGTCTAAGCAAATGAGTGGGTAATAGATGGAAAAATTATATTGAGTTAAAAGCACAGAGCATTTACTTGTTACTATTTTATCATGTTTTTTGGTTACATTTTCATCGTGTATCAGAGGAACCCTGTCTGAGTTACATTAGGGGAATGAAAAAACAAAAGATCTCACAAATTTCTTGCAACCATCCAGCAATTTTGGCAATGAGGAGTGTTTTGACTGAAAATGTATCAGTGAGTAAAAATTACAGTAAATGTCAAAAACAACTGACTTGATGATTCATTTTGAGCACAGAGGCTCTTCATATAACCAGCGAGCACCTGTGTGCGAGGTGTTAATTTTTTACATTCACCTCTTGTTTTAGGTCCTCAGCACACCCCCATCTCTGATTTGGAGGTGCATGTGTTCTTCTACTTTTTTATTTTTTTTTAAATTACAGTAATAAATGAATGACTGACATCTAAGTTTGTAGCATCGAACCAGCGGTAATAAATATTCATGCAAACTTTAGAGTGTTCGCACCGAGCTGAGGGCAGAACTGAGGAAGTGACTCTGGGACGAGCTGCCCGGCCTGATGCTGGCACACGGTGTCGGCGATCTCCCGTCTGCAGTGCTGTGACGCGGCGCGATGGGAGGGCAGACAGCGCGTCCTTTCCTATGATGTCACATTTAGGCACAAAGTCACTGTTGGGGGCTTGGTGCGCCCCATCCACGCTGCCTGGCTCTCCTGGTATGGCAGCAGCGGGTGACTTGCCTGCCCCATCTGTACCGCCGCGGATCTCACTGAGGTTACGGCTGCTGGACAGATCGTGGGAGACTACACCATCTACTCCAACCCCTGTCATCCCTCGCGCCCTGGGGAGTCTTCAGCCTGATGTTGGGCTTCCCTCCGCGGCGGCTGTTCCCTCTCCTCAGTGCACTGGCACCTGTACTCCCCTTGTTTCTCCCCGACAATGAATTTTGTGTGTTGTCTTTCTTGGGGTCCTGGTTGTCATGGTCAGGCAGCTTAGACTGTCTTATTTTTCTCTGAGGAGAGACAGAGAGAGAGCAGAGAAGGGAGACATACATTTTAAATCATGATGTGTTGCCAGTCATTCCATAAGAACATTCTGGACAAACACTACTGAGAGGAGGCGTAATTTCTTTGGCTTCATAATGAATCATAATGAATCTACAGAAATGACACATAAGGTAAACAAAGACCTCTACTAAGACAGCAGCAGACAGAGCCCCACAGCAAAAGATGTGTTTATTTGTGTTTGTTCTTTTCCCATTTCTCTCATCTGTGTTATTTTTAGCTGAGCCTCTGCCTTTTTATAGGGCTAATCTGCAAAAAGTGGACAGTCACAGATGATTCCAGTGATTCACTGTACAGACCTGAATGTGCTCCCTGTGGCCAAAATGTGTATGCAAAAATGCATACACATGCAACTAGGTCACATGTTTACAGCCACTTCATACACACTTAAATTAACAAGTGACAATGTGGCAAATTTTTCTAATAATTTTAGTTTATTGCAAATAACCTGCACAGAACTAAATGTAATAGTCTATGACTGTAACCTCATAAAAACCCAAGGCTTCAAAGATTCTTTAAAATGTCAAGACACGGTCCTCTTATAAATGCTTTGACATAATAAAATCACGGAAGTGTCCCACTGCTGCAGTCTGTGGCCGTAACATCTCTAAATGTTAAGTCCAGACAGTGTTTGTCATGTAGTTGTACTTCTGTGAAAATGTCAACATAAAAGGGAAAGATCAGCTTGGGGGCAGGTGCTGCTAGAAAGGTTTCTTTTCTCAAGTGTAAAACAAAAAATGCATCAGCGAGAACAGCGTGTTATCAACTAAACTGATTTTGTACTAATGAATATGGACCCATGGCTGTAGCTCAGGAGGTAGAGCAGGTCATCTACTAACTTGATCTCTGGCTGCTCCAGTATACATGCCAATAGTCTTGCCAAACTACTGAACCCCAAGTCTCCAACGCAACTGTTGGGAGTATGAATGTGTGTGAATGTTAGATATAAAGAACGTGGGTGCAGGAAGAAGTGCTTGTATGAATGTGTGTGAATGAGGCATGTTGTGTAAAGTGCTTTGAGTGCTCAAAGTAGAGTAGAAAAATATAAAAAGCAGTCCATTAACCAATTTTGGAAAAAGAAAAATGCTAGGTCCAAAGTCAGGTTTAAGTTTCAAGTATAGGGCTCATGGAGTGAATCACTCTCACTGGAGGAGAATCACCACCTCAAAAAATAAAGGAAGAGGATTTTTTTTTAAAATCTTTTAGCCAAATAGCATCATAGCTTTGGCACACTAGATTACTGGTTCACACAAAAATCCCCTTCATTGGGAGAAGAGCAAGAAGAACAGCGAGTGGGCTGAGAGCTTTCTGCCTCTGTCAGAACGTTAAGGCAAAACGTGGGCTCGCTCACTCGCCTCACACTCACTGGCATGCCGACAGCCCAGAGATGGTGGGAACAGAAGATGGACCAGGCCTGCGTGGTGGGATGAGGAGCCAGATAATACATGGCCAATACACCAGCTGCCAACCAATACAGCACAGTCAGCTACTGGCTGCCAACTGCAGTCTCAAATCCAGCAGAGTACGAGGCATTGTGAAGCAAACTTACACAGCAGTTAGTGCAGTGCAAACTTCTTGGAAAGGAGCTTACATATACTTAAGGAACCTAGCGAACTTTCTGAGGAATTATGTCATGCATGTCACTTTATCTAGAAAACTGTGCTTCCTTTAATCAGCCTCATAAGAGAGGCTGCTTTTTTTATGTCTTTGCGTAAGTTTCACAATACTCAAACTCATAAAGTCTAAACTAAACTCCAGTTCAGCTTCTGTGGAAGCTGTGGAAGGAAATCTGTGGTCTGACCAGCTTTATGCCATGTTCTTGCAGTACATCAGGGTTTTTCCTGGCTCAAAATAGGCCTTGGAGGGATATCTACTTATGTTAGGCAAGACTGGTTGCATGTAGTTGAGACAATTAGTCCATGATACCATGTTGCCATTTCTGGCCTTTTCATAAACAAAAATGTATTTAATGCTTGAGTACATGAAAATCACACTAAAGAAAAGGAAGAAAGGACAGCCCTTCTTAGAGAGATAATTCTATCTAGTGTGAGCATGAGGGGCATTTTAAATTTAGCCTCAGCTGCAAACTGTGGCATTAAAATGGTGTAAAAATGATGAGAAAAACATTTGTTCTTAACATCAAATTCATGTAAACTTTAATTAATAATTTTTAAAAAAACACTAGTGAGATGATTACAAGAAGCATTTTACCAGCAAACAGACATAATGAAGCTCCTTAGTTTTTGTCTGCCAGAGGAAATGTTCTCGTGCAGAAGCCAAGCATGCAGCACAGGCTAACATTTCAATTTTCCTTATCACTCATGTTCACAGCTTTTAATTAACGCCATCATGTCAAAAATGTATTGAATCAAAGGCAAGCTAGGCAGCCTCTATACTTTCCAATTAAAGTCAGGCGAAACCATATCTGCGTTGCCATCTGCTGAAGCGTAAAGCTGCAGCAGCAGCAGCAGCGAGCAATCAGCTCTGCAGGAGAGCATGGGCAAGCAAAGGGTGATACAAAGATGACAAGTGCTGTGTCTTCTTCTGTCCTCACAATCCTTTCACTCTTCTGCCCAAGGGACTTAATATAACGCATGTGACTGCCTTCACACATGCACTGCTTGCTACTGATTAAAGCAGATACGAGATAAGGCAGAGATCGCTGAGTATGGGGCGACTGTTCAGAGGTGGAGTGATGATTAATGTGCATGCTCAACTCAGAAATTTGATTCTGCATCTGTGACTGTGCAAACATGTAGAGACCAAATGCTGACATTTGCATAGATGTCTGCCAACATAGCTGCATACAGAGTTGACATTTGTGCTGAGTGGTAGTGCCCAAGTTTTAAAAACAGTCAGTAAATAAATCTGATTAATAGTGAAGCGAGCAACCAGTGCAGCTCTTTTCCTATCCACTTTTAAACTTTTTTCTTTAAGACCAATATGCCTTCGCCTGAGACACTCACCAGCAACTCCAATGTGCAGCTGAGCTTTTAAAAGTGTGCACGTCTGCACCGTTTCAAACCCAGAATAGCTACAGTTAACCACAGACACCACTGCCCTGCAGACATTTCTCTTATCTTCGCTGAGGCATGTTTAAGTATGAATGCACCTGATGAAACAGCAGAAGGCCCAAGGACTTTAATGCAAACAGGTGTGGAAAGTCAGAGCCACCCTCATAATGACTTCTGCAAAAAAAACTTGACTCACTTGTGACATTTAAAGGAAGTGATTCATTCATTTAGTCTTGGATCACTAACTGGCTTTGAGCTGACTGATTAGCTCATGGTTTAAACTGAAGTGGTCAGCGGTAAATCCTTTCCTTGGCGAACACAGAGGTTGCCGTCCACAGAGTAATGACCATCTTTTCCCTGGCTCTGAAGGAACAGCCAAACATCCTCCTCCCCGAGCCGCTGTTACATCTGCTGCCTGCCTTAAACCCTGCCAGAAGCAGCTCTTCAACCTATCCATGTTGGAAGGACTATTACACATCCCATGCTTGACACATCACAATGATGAGACTGCAGGGCTCCCACCTAAGGTTTCAGTGTGCATTCCTGTGGCTCCATCACCACTGGTATGCCTAAAAAAATTAAAAAAAAGTGTTGTGCATGCACAGTCCTCTGCAGGCAGGTTATGTCTGTTCATGGCTCACATTACCTGATTTTGAAGGGAGAACTGGAACAGGCACTGCCTCAAGGTAGCGCACACCAGGTGAGATAAAATTCCCACAGAGGACTTGGCTACTGTTGAAGAAACCACTTCAGTGGTATGTGGGGGCGGCAGCTCTCTGCTTAACTTTTCTCTGGGATATACTCCCCTGTGTGTTTTGGTATGACTCAAATTTAAGTAACGGTCATAGAGATGGAAAAACCACTGATATAAATAAGTACAAAAATATAAAGCAGAAGAGATTCTGCTCATCCTGGGAACGCTACATGAGGCGGTCCAGCTCCTACCGATGAAGTGTTTGGGATCAGATTCTGTTCACATGGTCACACAAACTTGTATTACTTCATTGCATACTATTCGTCTTAGATATTGCCTCCGTCTGTTCTTCATCACATTTTAACAACGCCATGGTTTCCATAAGAAATAAACACGAGTGATGGTCATTGAGACCACCGCTGCTCCTAAACTAGTTAACTACCATATAACTACTACTCTCAGTACCCGATATTTCATAGTCATGACGGACCCGCTCCGTATACTTTGTCTCGGACTGCGTGGTCAGACAGACAGACTGGACAGGGCTGGTCCGGCTGGACTGAAATGTTTAGGAGCAGCGCTCTTCCCCAACTGCTAACAGCTAACATCAGGTCTAACTCGCAGCGGGCTAAGCTAAGCGCTAATGGCTAGCTCTACAATTAAAGCAAAGCGAATCACTGTCACGCCATTAAAATAACCGGAGAGTCCGTTCCTCACCTCTGCCTCGCCTTCTTCCAGACTTCTCAGACTCCATACCACAAGCCCTTGGATCAGGAGGATAGTTAATGCGGCAGCAATCGCTAGTTTATATCGTCGGAGCAGCTTCTGCACTCGAGCGCTGGCCACCATTTTTCCGACTCCAGTTGACTGGGAGCGCGTGCAGGGCGCATTCTGAGCAGCGCGCCCACGCGGGGTCGCTCAACATCCCCGGGTTGCTGGAAAAGTTGCTCTCCAAAGACAATAGGAGGTGATCATTTAATTTCTGCCTGCATTTTATAGCGTTCAGTCACATTAGTTGCGTCTTTCCAGTGTACTGATCCACACACGCACAATCAGTGGTATGGGATCAGAAACAGGTGTACTACACGCATATGAACTCGAGTGACATCCCATTCTTAATTCATGGGGGTTTCATTTGCAGCTATAACAGCTTCAGCTCTTCTGGGAAGGCTTTCCACAACGTTTAGGAGTGTGGTTACGGGAATTTTTTACCATTCTTCCAGAAGTGCATTTGTGAGGTCAGACACTGATGTTGGACAACAAGTCCTGGCGCGCAGTCTCTGCTTTAATTCATCCCAAAGGTATTTTGTCAGGTTGGAGTTAGGTCTCTGTGCAGGCCAGGCAAGTTCTTCCACACCAAACTCCCTTATCCATGTATTTATGATCCTTGCTTTGTGCACTGCTACGCATGCACTGGTGTGCACTTGCGCGCTCATGTTGGAACAGGAAGGGGCTATCCCCAAAATGTTCCCACAAAGTTGAAATTGTCCAAAATGTCTCGGTATGTCGAAGCATAAAGAGTTCCTTTCACTGTAACTAAGGGGCCGAGCCCAAATCCTGAAAGATAACCCCACACCATAATCCCCCCTCCAAACTTCACACTGGAGTCCAGTGGCGGCGTGTCGTACACCACTGCATCCGACACTTTACATTGCGCTTGGTGAAGTAAGGCTTGGATGCAGTCGCTTGTCCATGGAAACTCATTCCAAGATGCTCTCTACACACTGTTCTTGAGATAATCTGAAGGCCACATTAAGATCGGAGGTCAGTAGCGATTGACTTCGCAGAAAGTTGGCGACCTCTGCGCACTATGCGCCTCAGCATCCGCTGACCCCGCTCTGTATTTTTACGTGGCCTACTACTTCGTGGCTGAGGTGCCTTCATTCCTAATCATTTCCACTTTGTTATAATACTACTAACAGCTGACTGTAATATTTAGTAAGGAGGGAATTTCACAGATGACAAATGAAAGGAAAATCAAACATAAAACTTGTTTCATAACAGTTTCAGTGCGCTTTGCAATTGATTCTTCGAGTCTCTAGAGGTCCCCCACTGGCTGCTTTGATGATGGTGATGATGGTGGTTTCTAACGCTTCAGTACAATCTCCCGTAGGCGTTCATTTCGGAGTGACTGCAAAAGCCATAATTCACATCTTCTATCCTCAGTAGATCCCTGAGGTCATGTGATCTGGGCCTGCTGAATGAAAACTAAAGGAGACAGAGCTTTTGCTACAGTGGCCCCCAGACTCTGCAAAACTCTCCCTCTGAGCTTGAGATCTGTCGACTTTTACAAAAAGCAGCAAAAACTCCTCTTTTTAAACTCACTTTTGGAAACTTTTTGTTTGTGTTAATGTTAAACTTTTTGATATTTATCTGAAAGGTGCTATATATCTAAAAGTTAACTTTACTTTAATTCAAGATCACTTAGTGCCTCGCCCCATGCCCTATGGATCGGGGCATAGTCCTCCTGAAAGAGACTGCTCCCTTAAGGATAGCAGTGTTTCATCATAGGACAAAGGTAATTACACAGAACAACTGTGTATTGATTTGCAGTCACCCTTCCCTAAGGTGGCAAGCAGACTCACAGCATAACAAAGCCATCAGATCGCCTTCAGTGTAGGGGTCATGGGTCAGGTTTTTACTTTAATTAGTCATTTTTATGTATGCGGTCTAATCAGGCCTACTTGTAAACATCAAGGTAACTCAGGTGTTCTTCTACAAATATTTCAATATTCCTTCCCTTACTTTGTTCTGTTTATAAAAAATATTTTTTCTCTTTATGGAAAGTATACAATGAAGTGACCTGCACCAGTAAGGTTCTGTATCTGGCAACACTGAAACATCATACTATTTACAAAATCTTTCAGTTAACATAGAAACACATTCCAAAGCATTTTCTGCAGGTCTGCATTTTGCCCGGATGACACACACTGACTCACAAGATGGAAACAGTTCCTGCAAATGAAGCATGCAATTCTTAATGGTGGTTTTTCCAACCTTTAAAAGAAGTGGAAAAATAAACATGTCATCTCTTACATTGTATCTTACATGCAGCAAACCTTGCTTTACATTTTATCATAAAGCCTAGTCATGGTGTCTTCAGTTTTACAATATAAAGTCTCTCTTAAATAAAAATATTATAGGTTTCTGAAATACTCTGAATCCACACAGTGCTTATCACTTTGTTGGAGTTTGGCATTTCATTGGACCAAGTTTTAGTTACTTTCTTCTCCCTGTAAAGATGGCCAGTATGCAGAACTAATTTCTCCTTGCTGTCTATAGGCCATAGTATAACATATTGATCCAATATAACAAGGCTGGGCCAATGCCAAATATGTGGATTGCATATTAAGAGATTTGTTTTATCATGTCTAGAGCATATCAGTGCCTCTCTCCAGGTTTAAGATATAATAAGAATAATAAAAAGAAAAGTATCTAGGGTAGTATAGAGTGTCATAGTTTTTAGGGGTTAACTAGTTTGGGGGGGGCACGTTTTTAATAGTTTCCATCTGTGAATACTACATTTTGGGTCTTTGTTTGTATAGAAAGTCTCTCAGGATGGGATCCCCACGGTCACCAGGGTAACGGGTCTCCAGCTTAGGCATCCGGTGTGTTAACTTACTGGTCTGGATGCCATTAGTTAAACAGCGGAGGAAGCAGCAGCAGACGTTGCTGTTTTCTGAGCCCCTTTCAATGTCAGTGGCCTGATGTTCTCCGCACAAAAAGGGGACCAGGTTTTTATTTTTTTTATTTTTTTAATCCATGCCAATTACTCTAAGTAATAAGCCTGTGGTCTCTGTGCCGCTGCGCTTAGCCAGTGCAAACGAAACCCATCCTGCCGTCCAGCTCCGAGCCACGGCGACGTCATGCGCGCTTGGAAGAGGGCGTCAGCGCGCCGTGACGGGCTCTTAAAACGCGGTGTGGCGTGTTGACCGAGTGGAGAGAGTTTGAGATCCCGACTTGCAGAGCGCATGTGGACTGCCACTCTGCCCGGGACTGAACACGCAATGAAGAGGAGCAACATAGCCGGACTCATTTTCTGATCTATAAGATGAGAGCCTTGGTGTTGAGGCTGAAGAGTTCAGGTGGATTTGTAACGGGAAGATTAACAGTTCACGCAGGAGAAATGTCCACAACTGCAAGTCCAACCATCCCCTCCTTTCAGCTGACATCTGATCAACTCACAGTGGTCGCTGCGTCCTGTAAGTAAGCCTTTAAAAGTGCAGTTCAACTAGATTTTAGAATCTCTCTCTCTCTCTTTTAACACTATACACAGCAAATCTGAGGTTGCTTAGCTGGATTTAATCTAGCCACATTGCAGCACTCTTAATAAGGATGGATACATATGTATATAATTCTTTTCACGTCTCAGCTTTTGGTTAATATGTTTCCCGAGCTCTAAACCATTAAAGAGAAGCTTAGAGAGTCAAGTTTGTAATTTTAAAAGCTCTCAGACAGATACAAGACAGGAGAGAAACTTTAACCACAGAAATGGACTGTCGTTCAAAAACGCGAATAAGCATATTTCATTTTAAAACTAATCGCAGGCTTAAATTGTGCAAAGTAAAGGAAAAACACACAGTGCCTGACTCAGTATGATTAAGTGACTTCTCATTCTCTCCTGTTTCAAGTAGTTTCCTCTCTGGTGTTCTTCTTGGTTATCGTGGTGCTGCTGTCCATCATCTACCGCAAGGACCCTCAGTGCTGCAAACTCTGCTCCTATCAGGGGCCACATGCAGATATGGTAAGAAAAACAAACCACAGGAGGAAATGCCCTGATGCTGAGTTTTCTTTTCTTTTCTTTTTTTTTTGTAAGTGATCTGCATGTTCAGTTTCTCGGCACAACTGTTGAGATTACACTCAAAGACAGCTTGTGCACGGAGACATTAAGAGGTGTCAAATTGAATTTGCATGGCTGTGGCACGTGGGCTACAATAAACTTGATATAATCATTGTCAGGCAGTGAATTTGCTTCGGTGGAAATCGCTGCCCTCAAGAAATATCTGTGAGTGCTGCAGTATCTCTCCAATAGAGTTGGACAGAATTAGCACATACAGCGCACTGATGCTACTTCAGCACCAGTGTGGCCTAATTAAATCACTGCAAATCAAATTTTTTGTTCCAACATTGGCACAGTGAAATAAACCAACCAAAATTCTTGGGTCTTTTTTTTGTTTTGTTTTTTATCATTCCACACCTACAACATAACTGTATGCTCACTAAAGATAAATGCTTGAACATCCTCAGTGCTGGAGGTGCTGGAAGAGGAAATGTAAACACTGAAGAATTATACTTTTTAATAGTTGTTTATTTTCTCCGTTTCCTTTTCCTGGCCCGTTTCTCCCCTCCATTAGTCCCAGGGGTGAGGCCCGAGTGTTATCTTTAGATTGCAGAGACACATCTCATGACTCCCTCCTTCAACAGACAGGAAGCTCTGTTCAGCTGTGCTTTTAATGGAGAGACTCTGCTGTGCCATTTAAGGAACTAACAGACTGTTTCACTAGTACAAAGTGGCCATGCTGACCTCTGCTTACAGCTGTAAAGTGTTGCTGATAAGAGAGCACATGCTGGCTTTTATTTACCCTCAGGTCATGTACAGTAAACTGCACATAGCAGATTACAGAATGATGAGTGTTGTTATGGGATCATTAATGTCCTGAATACAATTCTTGGATTTAATTGTGATAGAAAGTGAAGATTGGGAAACAAGCACACACACACACACACACACACACACACACACATACACAGGCACTCTTTTCTGTGGGGCATTTCATGTCTTCAACTTCATAGTCACATACCTTTCCTTGCTTCAGCTTACTCCATGAATAGTGGACAAACCCCACGGTGGGTGTTGGGGACACAAGAGGGACAATGGAGCTCCTTTAGGATACGGTGGTGAAAAAAAGCACACTGCCGCTGGGATCCTCCCCCGACTTCAACACTGATTTTACACGGTTGCGCTTTTTCACAGTGGCTGAATCAATGGCAGGCGACAAAAGCACAACTCTCCTTTTCCTTTTCACTTCAACATGGCAACGTTTTTTCTTCTTCTCCCTCTTAAGACTACAAACCAGTGAGGGGAAAATGACCTTTGACATCACTTTTTTTTGGTGTCATCTCTATGTGTCTGTGAAATGTAATGAGGGTTATGGCAAAGGTCGACAGATCGCGTCACTCTGATAGTGAGTGATGTCATAGTTTAAACGGGCCTGGGAAAATTATAACTCTGATACACTGATGATATATTAATATGACCCCATGTTACTGGAGTCTGAACTGCCTTTGTTGCCTCTCTGTGAGAAGAAATCACTATATTATTCGCAGCAGCTGCTGTTTATCTCTCATCTCTTGTCCTCATGCTGGATTTAATCTCAGTCAGCCAACAAATTGACTTTGTAGTAAAGGCGGCTCAAATGACATAAAAGGCCGTAATGTGTATTGGAGTGCGCTCGTTAACAGGTGCCCGCTGCAGTTACACGGGGAATGAGAGATGCTGAAAAGACCACACGGTGTGGTTTGTTGCCTAGGGACCTTGATGACACAGTAGGACATCACATTGTTCTCCACACAAAGGAGACTCATTTAGACGCAAGGCAATTACCTCGTTTTACTGGCTACCTTTTTTTTTTAAGGATTTCTGCACCTCATACAGTGAGACACTGACAGGTCTTGTTTTATAGGGGGTGGGAGTGGGAGGAGGCACGGAAATCTGAGGGTGGTCGTCTTATTGATTAGATAATTTATGGTACTGCTAAACCGACTGGTCCCCAAAGTGGCTAAACAAGGCATGAAAATTGGTCAATTGGGCTGAAGTTAGTGGACCTCAGCAACAAGAACCAGAAATATCTTGCGCCTAGTTAAACTGCATAGAGGTAAATTCCAGTCCAGTGGTTTAATTAATAACTGGGGTTTTTCTTCTTGAATTCATTACTGTTTGTTTTACAGGGTGCTCCCTCTCTGTACCACAGCAGCAGGCAGACACTGGTGGCATCTCCTTGTCTGGAGCAGACGCAGATCACTGATGACAGCAGCACTGAGGTGAGGCAGCCCATCATCTGCTATTAAATCAAACAAAACATCACTCTTGCCCCTCTATGTATGCTAATGGTTAAGGCATGGCCTTCATTCACATGCACATACTCTACAATAAACATATCACTAGGTAGGCAGAATGGTCCTTGCCTGTGAAGTGAATGTTTCTGATGAGAGTTCTCCTTAAAATGGGCATCAGGGAGGGGTATATTTAGACCACTTAATACAAATAACATAAAGGCATCTGCTTCTTGTCCCACTGTGGTCTGTTTGCGTCTCAGCAGGCAGGTCAGCTGTTCTACATCGGCCTGCCCTCCAGCTACAGCCTGCCTGCGTTGGAGGCCCCCCTGCCGAGGCTCCCCTCCTATGAGAGCGTCCGAAAAAAGGACCGCCAGAGGCAGATCCACATGATGATCGCAGACCGTTTTGGCCTCAATGGACCCATTGTGACTGAGGTGGGATACACTGGGGATTAAAACTGCTAGAAACTGTTTGATACTGTTGCAGACTCTTTGGAAATGTAGTACTTCAGGTGCTGCTGTTAAGCTTGGGAGTGTTGACAAATGCTAAAGCTCAAGAAAATTGAGCCTCAAAGCATTGAGGCCCATCATTTCTATTTTCACAATGAATGGAGATAATAAGAAGGAGTCTCTTTCTATTATTGCTATAGTGTCACACAATATTGTAACAAGGGCTCATTCGAAGATTAGACTGCATTCAGTGCGTAGTAAACAGGATGCGCTATCAGTTCATCTAATGCCTGCTGCCGAATTGTGCCGGCGGCTGCGTTTCAAGGTTTTACCGTGTTGATCTTTCGCTGAGCTTCTGGTTCGCACAACGCTTGAGCAAACAAGGTAATGAGAAAAAGGCACATCAAACATAATTAAAGCCTGCATCCTGAGTGCAAACAGCGGCCAAGAATGCAGCTTTGTGCTCCAGTCTTCAACTGTTTTTTTTTTCTTTTTTGACCTCCCCTCCTTTCCCTTAATTAAACACTCCCTAGCATGACTGCCCATCTTTTACACCCACACACACACAAACACATTCACACAATACTCTTCTGTCAACCCATCACCAGTCCCCGACAAACATTCTTCTACAAGATCTGAACTCTATCTTGCAAGAGTTCAGATGCTGGCCCCTTAATTTCCCCGTCTGTCCTGCGTGGCCTGAGGCAGGACGGGTACTAAAACTTTGCAGCCTTGGTATGTGCGCGCGTGTGGTGCAGGTATCAAACAGAGGGCAGGGTTGTGGGGTTTCTCTTGTCGCCCGAGGGTCCCCAAGCAATTAAAAGATAAGAGGACTCAAGTCAGGGAGCGTGAATCTGCTAGATGTGATGAGAAAGATAATGTATTTGAAAAAAACAAAGCGTTCCAGACAGCCAGATTGGGGACGGATTAATTGGTAATGTAAATACAAACATGTTCCGCTTACTCATGGGGGCAGATTTCAGTTCTTTCAGGCTCGTTCTCAAAGGAACGTAGTCACCCGGGTTTGTCCGAGGACTTTTAATTTTCCCGAACAATTTTGTGGTCTGCACGCTCAGCGGTTACGCTGTGCTCTCTCAGACAGGTATGAAGAACAGTGCCCTTTGGCAACTTAGGAAGTCCCATTTCTGGTTATAAAGGCAGCAGCATCACAATACACATGTGCATCTCATTACTGAATGAAATTCCATGTCTTTCTTTAAATCTGTATTAAGATAGCAGCTGTAAACATAATTTTACCATATGCTATATTATAATAACCGTGTAAGCAACTTGCCAGGAAGGTCGACCCACAACGAGAGGGTCCGGCGTTCAAATCCACCGGCTGTCTGGGGCCTTTCTGTGTAGAGTTTGCATGTTCTCCCAGCTTCCTCCCACAGTTCAAAGACATGCATGTTAGGTTAACTGGTGATTTTAAATTGGCCATACATGTGAATGTGAGCGCGGATGGTGATCTGTCTCTCTTAATTTGTGCTACCGTGGTTGTGTTCATTTGTTGAGGCATTGGCCTATGGAGAGTCTACAAAGAAGGATTTTCAAACCACGGCAAACGTGTTCCTGAGCAATCCTCCAAAATCCAAACTGCATGGTTGACAAGTGGACCAGAACAGGGAAGGGAGTGATAGCAGAGTTCCCCAGGACAGACTGGTGATCTATACAAGATTGCTTCATGACAGCTGGGATCGGCTCCAGCCCCCCACCCTCCCTGAATTGGATAAGCATAAATGAATGGATGAGAGTAACCTTTTTATTCATTCTGCAGACATGATGCTACATTAGCATTTGGAGTCAGGCCAGCTGATTCATTTTATTTTTCAGGTTTGTTGTGATCTTCATTTCAAAAACCAAATCCAGTGTCTGGCAGTAAATGTTCATCTTGGTCCACCTGCTGGCTGCTAAGCTTGTCTGAACCAGAGAAGTTAAGTTGTGGATATCAAAGCCACAACAATGAGCTGATCCTGAAAATGCTAAAACAGTCTACAGGGCTCGCAGTTACTTGTTAAGTTTAAACAAGTTCATGTAATATTTATATTAAAACAGCTGTTTTGTCTTTTTTCTACAGCCTCCTCCAACATATGAAGAGAGCATCCGTCAGTCGGTGGAGCTGCCGTACAACATCCTCTCAGCCAGCCTGGACGTCTCCTCTCCTCCGAGTTTCTACACCAACACAGGAGCCATCGTTCAGACTAACACAGCTCACCCGGTTAACTCTGAGACCGCCAACAACACTGTCCTACCAGTGTGATGCTGATCAAGCTGTCTACTGAATGTGAAGGAGACTTGTGATCTTTAAGGCAGATGAAGTTACACAGTTGATTTTAGGGTCACGACTGGACCCTCACACGTTTGTACAAGATGGTTCTGATACCTCAAGAGCTAATGCTGATCATGAGCTGACAGGCAACCAAAATAAGGAGCCGCACACCCTGCAGGGAAGGAGACATCTGAATGTTTAAAATACTTTGTGATGTTTACTGTGCTCCACCATGCTGATGAATTTCAAAAGAGAAACACTGGATACTCATGAGCTAAGGTGGCTGGCACATCTCGAAGAGGGCAGGGAAGAGGAGATCTGTGGAGTGCAGAACTGAAACACGGCAAAAGGGGAACGGCTATTTACTTTGCTGATTACAGCGACGTGTATTAAACTCTGCTCATCAACACGTGTTTTCACAGTTAGCTCTTCTCCATTATTCTGCTGTCCCGTAACTGGAAACCTCATTGCGTGGTTTTTAAAGAGCTCTGTTTGATTAGGAGCTGATGTAAAGTGGGTTTCTTTACCTCGCTGACGCAGCGCCATGCTGCTCCAATTTGAGGTCAATGAGGGGGAGAATTAAAAAGGTGCTAATGAGAGTGCCTTTCATGGACTTAAAACTAGACATTTATTACGAAACCCTCGTCTTTACCACTTCTTTTAGATTTTCTTTTTTTGCATCAGATTCAAGCCGTACGATTTATTGATGTCTTTATGGTCTGAGTGAGTTTATTTCCTCTTACTTCGTATGTTTGCCCTGCATATGTCTCGCACTGTATTTATTGAAGAAAGATAATTGACATCATGTTATTTCTCTGTGGAAACAAATGTAATAAATACTTTTATTGCTTTGTTCATGGATGTTTTTTATTGCAAAGCTGCAGCTTATGAATGCAGGCCACATCTGAACCACTCAGAGTGAGGCATAATTTTATATGCATGTGTCTGTGTGCATGTTGTGTGAAAAAACAAAGAAAAACTCAGGAAAAGGGAGATTTTTGTCTAATTAGTTTCTCCCAAACTGATTTCCATGAAAGTTATTGAACTCCAAAATACTTCCCATTTTTTAAGCTCTTATATTCAAAACTTTCTTGTAATTTCTTAAAGTGTTACCACATGTTCTCATCGTCTGGAAGAATGCTATAATTTTCCCTGTTCCTAAATCCAGTTACCCCAAAACTCTTGATGATTTTAGACGAGTGGCTTTGAGTTCAATTGTAATCATTATTTTAAGCAAGTATTTGGAGGGGGGGGCATCATGCCACACTGTCATCTATTTTTTTTTTTTTTTTGCATTTGAAACTATTCAACCACATCTTTTAATTCAGATCAGTTTGAGTTAAGTAATAATCTTGCCGGCTGGATTCTGGACTTCCTAACTAACAGGACAAAGAGAGTCAGAGGAAACGGAGTTCCGTCTGACAAAGTCACATCATCCACTGCTGCACCACGAGGGTGCATCCCGTCCCCCTTGCTGTTTGTTCTATGCACAGCATGTTTGATGATATTTTAAAGTATGCAGATAACACAGTCATTGTCAGTCTTTTGCGTGGCAAAGAAACTAGCCCTTCACCTGTTGTTGAGCCTTTTGTCAGGTGGTGTGAGGAGTCTTATCTCCAAGGACATGATTGTGGATTTCAGAAAAAAATTCCAGCACACCTGATGCCACAACATTAAGGATCAAACTGTGGGGCGTGTGCAATCTTAAAAGTATCTTGGGACTATTATTGATTCAAGATTGAATTTTGATACCAACTGTGAAGCAGTGTGCAACCCTTCCTGTTTGTCCTCCTTTCATGCTGATAAGATCATTATGACACTATTTTATAGATCTATTATTGAGTCAGGTTTATCTTTTTCCTTGGTGCCATGGTATGATAACCTATCTTTGCGGGGCAGGAACAAACTGACTCAAATTGTGAACTGGTCAGGGAAGCTGATCGGCAAATTGCAGCTTAACCTGGAGTCTCTGTATAGCAGATAGTTGCAGAGGATGGCCAGCTACATCTTAAATGATGACTCCCACCCCCTTATGCAGAGATTTTCAGCTTCTGTCCTCCTGATTGAGGCTTGCAGTCCCTAAATGCAGGACGTGTTACAGAAACGGCTTTCTCCCAGCTGCTATTATTCATCTGAACAGGCTATAGGAAACTGTGCACATATTTGTTCCATTTATTTATTCATTTTTAATTTAAATCTATTTATATAGTGAGGGTGTTTTATCTTTCTTTTGGCCTTTTTCTTGCAGTATTCTCATTTTGAGGGTTTGAAGTTGTGTTTTTAGTGAAGCCTGGAGCATTCTCTCTTTTCTCCCTTTTCTTTTTCTATGTGAATTATGTCCTGTGTCTTTATTTGAAGCCTGACAGAATGGTTGCCTGCATTGTTAACTGCAAACCATAAGGGTGTCAATAAAGGAACCTGAACCTGTAATTTCTTGAAGTGGTCTCAAGAAATAGTTTTCAGTATTCTGAAGGTCTTTCAAATTTTTTATTTTTTTTTTAACCTATAAATCATTCAAGCATAAAAGAAGGCACCTAACTTAAGGGATTGACCAGTGTTGTGTCTACACATAACAGACAACTTAGCAAAGAACTCATTTTAAATTGTATCTTTAGACACTTGCAACCTGTTACAAAAACACATCATTTGTTCCCATTTGACTCTATGAAAAATGCCAAAGATAAGCTTGTCGTATCTTGCTATGCTGTGCAGTGTGCCCTTACAATAGAAAAACTGAACAAGTGGAGGACAACAAATAAGTGTCAGGCCTGAAAACTATCTACAGCAGATGAACAGCATCTGAAAGTCATGTCTTTAGAAACAGGGGGAAAAAAACACCAAAGACCTGACACAGGACCGGAGAGATGCATCCGGTCCTTCAGTTGATCCATCTGCTGTTCAGTGAAGCCTCATCAGAAAGGGTCTCAGTAGAAGGGTGGCTGTCAAGAAGCCATTCTTAAGGAAGGGAAACAGGGAGAAAAGGCTGAGGTATACCACATTACACAAGAACTGGACTGAAAATCGGTGGCAACAGGTCTGATGGCGTGAAGGATCCAAATTTGAAATGTTTGGTTCAAATTGCCATCAGTATGTATGGAGGAGGTCAGGAAAAAGGAACAGTGTCTACACTCATCTTTAATACATGGTGGAGGCTCTATCGTGGTTTGGAGCTACATCTCAGCCTGTGGTGTTGGATAACTTCTCAGAATTGACCATCACAATTTTTCCCACCATGAAATACCATCTGGAAAGCATCCAGATTAATTTCTCAGCATGACAGTGTTCACAAGAACACACAATGGAACACTATCAGTCATGGATTGCCGTCCCAGAGCCCGGTCCTCAAAATTATTCAAGCAGTGTGGGATCATCTTGACAGAGAATGGAACAAAAAGGCAGCCAACATCCAAAGAAGAGCTTTAAATGTCCTTCAAGAAGCCTGGAGAAGACTACTTAAAGAAATGACCATAAAGCTGCCTAAGAGAGTTCAGACTGTGTTGAAGAGCAAAGGTGGTCACACCAAATACTGACTTTCAATTTGGTTACAAATAAAGAAATGAGGGGTGGCTTATGACTTTTGCACAGTACTGTGTATTAGCTCATTGGTGTTGTTGTAGCACATTTTTTATGGACATGACCCAAACATTTCATGAGCCTTAATCCCAATCGTCCTTTTTCACACTGCATATTGACTCGACACATAAGAGAAAATGTGGATTAATGACGATTCAGTTGCAATAATAATGTCACACAGAGTAAATATTATTTATATATAGCTTATGAGAAGATGTAATGAAATGAAATTAAACAAAATAACGAATCTACATGGATACAAATAAAAACTCATTTGTTTTTTCACCTCAGTGAGAAGGAGGTCAGTGCCATGGAAAGCCCAACAAAGGCTCAGATACAGTCTGATACTTTGCTGATTGAGACCAACAAAGGATCAGGAAATAGACTGCCCCTGTCCATCTCCTTTGACTAAACATTCAAACAACAAAAATATCCTGCATTATTTTGACTTTGTTTTATTAATCAGCTTTAGCATTCCTGGGGTCCTCATTCCTACATACACATGCAATCAACAGTCAGAAAAACATAAAACAAGCAAATTATTCTCATACAGAAATGACTGAAATTCATAGAAGAGAACATAGTGTTATTCTACAGATTCACTTGTAATGCCCCAGAACATGCTTTTGATATAACTTCTGAGAACACAGAGAAAAATAAAGTAGAAAAGACACATTCTTTTCACACAGCAATAACAATATCGTTTTTAAGTACACAGTTTGAAATATTGTAAATAAATAACATACCGGATTAAGATGCCCCTTCTTCATGCATTGTGCATTTTCTATGAAAAATACGTTTGGATTTTTAGACATTAAAGCACGTTCTTTCTCTTGTGTTTCATCCAAACCCTTAACAAACGTTTTCTACCCCAGTTTGATCCTTAAAGCAAGTTACTCTCTTATATTCATTCATTTATTTTAATTATTTTTATGCAGATGTGGACCTTGTGGAGCTCAGGTTTTCAGCACTGTTGTTGGGAGTACAGGGCCCAATGTGGACCCATTGGATGGAAGTCTATAACATGTTCACACATATAACACCATCACGTTTTCAACCCTGTTGTAAATTCAACCCCGCCGTGTGCTCTTTTTCTTTCTTTTTTCTTTTTCTTTTTTTCCCCATTTTAATATTAAATAAAAAAAATTCAACATAAATATATGTTTAATTGTGTGGATTGAATCTGGAAATATTATTTGTGGTGAGTGGTGAGCAGGACGTTCCAGCACATTTCAAGTAAAATTATTTCACTGTAATCTGAAACTGATGATGTTAAACACAATTTCTTTTTTCTTTTTTAAAATTTATTTAACTATAATATGATTATTAATAAGGGACATATAAACTGAGAAGTGATGCAATAATACTGTGAATTCACCGCCGTTTGAATCCAAACTAGAGATTTACCTCTTTAAGCCTGCGCGAAGCACCGTTCCCTTACCAAGATGGTTGCGAGCTTTGCCCACTGCGTCGCTTTCGTCACTCACGGAGAAAACCGAACTTGCACGAGCAGCCGACTGTCAGTCTGGTTTGTAAACAAGGTCAGACACAGACTGCGGAATACAGACCAAACACTTTTAGACCGGGCAGCTTCCCGCTTTTAAGGCAAAGAGGAAAACCGAACAGCTTCAACAAAATTCCGTGGCAGCAGGGTAAGCTGCGCGTCGCTGACTGTGCTGTTTTGCAGGACGCACCGCAGGGACGAATTATAGGACAACACTATAAATGTATAAACGTGCAATTCTATTATGTGGACACTGGTTGTAAAAATCAGTTTGCAACGCCTATAAGGTGTATGTTTGCACCTGTAATGCAGATCTGCCGCAAAGTCACACGGCAGGTCTGTGTTTACCTCCTGCGCAGTCATCAGCTGCGCTCGAACTGGGTCGCTCTCACTCTGCAAAAGCTGCATGGTCATGCTTTCCCACAGCATAAATGCAAACCGAGCGCTTTCATTTCATTAGATATAGTTTAAAAATGTAGGCTTTTATTTGCTTTTATATGTTGTTTGTTTGTTTTTTCTTCAGTGTAACGCAGCATTACAAGCGTATTTACAGGTGCGTGTTGTTGATAGACACCTGAGTGGTGCAGCTTGGTTTTGCTTATGGAAGTAGGCCTAACCAGCACTGTTTCCAGCCACGTTAAGCACAGTTCCTCAAAATAACACAGGGTGATATTGCATGCAGGCTTTTGCAGTGTTTCTTTTTTTTTTTTTTTACCCACATCATGCTCAGTCTGAGAACCAGTTCAGTCTGGTCATGATAATTGATGCAGTGCCAACCAGACACAGACTGGGCTCAGACTGTATTCTTCTGCAGATGATGATAAGGAAGACAAAAGCCAGAGTGAGTGATGTTCAGAGTAAATAAAAAAATCTGAGCCTGTCCTGTCTCAGACTGTCAGTATTTATTGCTTTAATGGTACTCAAGTTAATAACCATTTCTGGCCTCTGCTCCTTAAAGACTTTGTGCTGTGTGCACCAACTATGATTTCATTAGCTTTGTTGATCATTGATATAATTTGCCAAGTCCCTTTACTGCTGTTGTTATGGTGTTTTTTTTCTCCGAAGGGCCATGTGATGTTTCCATCATCGTCATGTGTTTACTGAATTACCTGACCTCCCACTGTTTTGGAACTAAACATTACCTATTTTCCACTTCAGAGTTCACCTCCTAGAAAACACCAAGGACAATAATGAGTCCTTAAGGGTTTCAGGAGCAGCAGTGCAAGAACTCATTTAGGTTTTTACTGCCAAAATTTGCCATTAAATTTCTGAAATGTAGCAGATTGTGCTTAAGTCTTTCATTACCATGTAATACCAGTTGTAGAGACATCACAGGGTTTGACATGAATGAATGGGCTATATATATATATATATATATATATATATATATATATATATATATATATATATATATATATATATATATATATATGCGTGTTTGTGTGTGTGTGTATTTATTTATTTACTTGCTTGTAGTTTGCTAAAACAAAAATTTTGTCTTTCATGTGAGGACAGGCCAGTCAAAATGATGCAGTGTTTTCACTTCATGGTGGAGCCGGCCAAAAACCTAACGGCCAAGATCAAGGTAACCTGTATCTATACACTCTAATAAAAACATTGTGTATTTAATGTTCAAACGTGGCCCCTGGCAGAAAGTCACCTTCATACTCAAGTAGACAGCTGACAATGACAAAATTTTTTATTGTACCTGTTTTCTGTGACTGTTCAGTTTAATGTTAAAAAAAGAAAGAGCCACTCTACGCAAGGAGTTGATGAGATGAAATGAGACAGGCTGGATCAGAGGGAATTTTTTTTTTTTCTGCTGACAGCATCAGAGCCACGGTGTGCATTTTGATTAGGCTAAGTGACCGCCTCTTCTCTCGGTTGGCCTTATTACTTTCTAAAGCACTTGTGAACCATCACTAATGCCGTCTAAATGTCTTTCTTTGTGGCTTGAACACTTTTCTTTCTCAAGTAGTTTCTCACGGAAAGTCCTTTATTTTTTTATTTTCCTCACAGGAATCGCACAAGAGAGCAAAAAGAGAGAAGAGGGAGCCTCTGGATGAGGATCAGCTGTTTGTTGTGGAGCTAGCCAGAGACATCAGCCGGGTGTGCCAGGTATAAAGCTCTTGTGAACAACAACTGATGCTTGTAATCACATACTGTATTAGTGTACTCTTTCAGGATAGAGAAACAGCTTACAGTTAGTGCCAACAATTAAACGAAATATCATCACTATTGGCTACAGACCTTTTTTGCTGGACCCTTTGATGTTGCCCTTATGAAGGAAATTTTAAACTTTTATTTGCTTATCAGCAGCGCTAAGCAGAGTGTTCAGCCCTGTTTCTGCCTTCACCAATCCAGTCTTTTCTCTGTTTTGAATTTGCAGAGATCAGCAGTCCTGGAGCACATCTGTAACCAAAATGACATCTGGCCAACTGCTCTCTGCAGAGTCTTCATCCTACAGTGGGCCACCATGCTGGAGAGCAAGGTGTTTAACTTAAAAATATCAGAACATCACAGGTGTAGTGTAGTGATAGATTTTTGTGTTATTGGTTGGCTATATTGCACAACATAATGAAAGTTCAAATATACTGTTCCGAAAAATTAAAGGAACACTTTGAAAACATCAGATCTCAATGGGAAGAAAATATGCCATGTTGTGTGATGGAAATGAAAATGATCACCTGACAGAGGGCTGAATTCAAAGACAACTCAAAAATCAAAGTGAAAAAATTATGCTGCAGGATAGTCCATTTTGTCCAAATTTCATCTTCAACCCAAAACTCAGTAGTTTGTATGGGCCTCACATGCTTGTATGCATGCCTGACAACTTTGGGGTATGCTCCTAATGAGATCACAGATGGTGTCCTGGGGGATCGTCTCCCAGATCGGGACCAAGTCATCACAGAGCTCCTGCACAGTCAGAGTTGCAACCTGGTGGTGTCAGATGGACCAAAACATAATGTCCCAGAGGTGTTCTGCTGGATTTAGATCAGGCAAGCGTGGAGGCCAGTCTGCGGCAGTAATTCCTTCATCCTCCAGGAACTCCCTGCACACTCTTGACACATGAGGCCGGGCATTGTCGTGCACCAGGAGGGACCCACTGTGCACCAATGTAGGGTCTGACAGTGGGTCCAAGGATTTCATCCTGATACCTAATGACAGTCAGGGTGCCGTTGCCTAGTCTGTTGAAGTTTGTGCCCCCTTCCATGGATGCTGAGCAATGTTATGGGCAGTGTAACACCAGTGGCGTGCTGGAGCTCAATTCAATTCAATTTTATTTATATAGCGCCAAATCACAACAAACAGTCGCCTCAAGGCACTTTGTATTGTGGGTAAAGACCCTACAATAACACAGAGAAAACCCAACAGTCAAAACGACCCCCTATGAGCAAGCACTTGGCGACGGTGGGAAGGAAAAACTCCCTTTTAACAGGAAGAAACCTCCAGCAGAACCAGGCTCAGGGAGGGGCAGTCATCTGCTGCGACCGGTTGGGGCTGAGTGGAGAGTGGCCTTCACCTGTAAAACCATTCCTGTTTTGGAGGTTGTCTCATTGTTACCCCTTAGTGCACCTTTTTGTAATTTCATTAACACCAGAGCAGCTGAAATAACAACCCCGTCTGCTACTTAACTGACCAAACCAATATCCCAGAAGTTTAACTGACTTGATCCTATATTCACTTTAAAAGTTTTTCTTTTAATTTTTTTGAGCAGTGTACACTGCAAAATCAAGGAGGCACACAAACATTAATATGCAGGACAAATTATTCCAGTTCAGCCAAAGACAGTAAAAAATATGAATGTATCCAATGCAGAAGTGACTTAAACCTGCATTTTATTTGAAGGTCACCAGATGGTGATAGCTGTAGTTGCAAAAAGACTACCAGTACTATTTCTCGGGTGACGTCATGTGCACATTAAGCGTTGACTGCCACATCAGATGTGATACAACCACCAGTTGCTAAGGAAAAATCTGTATTCCCCAAGTGGTCGACAGTGGCTCCTGGCGTTTGCTGGGAGAAATCAGTTTCAAAGAATGCGCTGCACCAAAAACCTCCTAGTGATTGCTATGGTTGCTAACAGATTGCCACAGTTGCCTGTAGTTTTTCATGTTTGTAGCCCAGTGGTTGCAAAACTTAAAAAACGTGTGATGCAAGCTGGAAGTGGAGAAATTTCACCTTCAAAATAAATGCTGTTCCTCAGTGCCGTAGCCAATATGTTTCTAAGGGCACCAGTTAGGGAATGCTCATTTTTCTCTCATGACCAGCGGTTGCTGAGCAGTTGCAGACCAGTCTCTAGTATTGGGGCCTTATTGATCCTGCATTTGTCACATGTCCAAAATGGCGGACAAGTTAACGTCACATGTTTAGTGGTCACATGTTTAGTGGTCACATGTTTAGTGGTCACATGTTTAGTGGTCACATGTTTGCAAAATCTTAATAGAAGTCTATGGGAAAATGCCTGTTTTTCAGTCTTGGTTATATTATGTTTAAGAAAGCAGGATTGTGGTATTATCTGCTTGCTCACTGGTAAAGAATTGTTAGTCACAAGTCATAAGCCAGTGAGTGAGCAGTTTCACAGTCAGAAACCACCCTTCCTCTTCACACATGAACCTGACAAATAAGATCACGATAATTGCCATGTACCAAGATACAAGGAGGACACAACATGTGCTGCAAAGGGATATTTGAAACGATCACATCGTTTGGTATTTCGTGAAGGTCTTACTTTATAATTTATTTCATTGAGAATCTCAAACTTTGCTAACTGGTTTGAATTTAATTTTAGGCAGTACATCAGGAGACTGTAAGTAGTGTGCATTAAGGTTATTCTGTGAAAATGGAAATGTGCAGATAGAATGACAAATGTGACAATGAGCCCAATTTTGGGGAAAGACCCATGAGGTGATGATTGCGTTTAAGTTGAACTAAAATCTGACCAGTACTGCAGGACAAATGGCAGTTCTTGAAAATTATGGACAGATGGATGGTCCTTTGGCCAGATGAGCTTAAAAAAAAAAATCACCAGATTCGGATAGAAAATGTCCACTCACAGTGGAACTACACCTCTTTAAGGTATAGAGGTATATTTAATAAAGGTGTATGCCTTTCTCTGTGCAGAAGAGACCCATGCAGACTGATGGCTGGCCAGGGATGGATGAGGGCAAACAGCCTGATGTGACTAATGAGAAGAACCTGCAGCAGGCCAAAGCTGATATCCTTGACTGGATCAAGGATATAAGAGCCCAGCCTGAGGTGGGAACTTCAGATATACAAGTAAAATATCCTTCAAACAAAAAAACAAGTTTGCTCATTGTGTTTTATTCACATTGATCTTTCTGTAGCAAAGCGTGTGGCCCGGAGAACCTGTGGGGAAGATTTTGGAGGACATGCAGTCAGCCTGGCGCTGGGGCCGTGCGCCCAATCTGCTGGCTGCCATGGAGCTGCTTATGTGGACTTTAATGTTGCAGCGGCCTGACAAGGTAGAAGTGTTTTCTGTAATTCACAGATCAAACTTTACAGCTTGTGTCATACCCTGCAGTTTGTGAGCGAGACCTTCTTGGTTTGTTCTTGTAGGACACCATCCCACAGCAGTGGCTTTTGTGGAAGCAGAAGACTCAGAAGATCGGTTTGTAAATCAGTACCGAATCTAGCTGAATTTGGTTGTTTATTTGGAATTATTGACCACCTCATGAGTTTGTTATTCTCTCCTTCCAGGTGCCATATCTTATATCCCTCAACCAGGTGAGCAATTTACTGTAAACCAACATTCACACATCATTATGTCGATAAATTTACATTTCTAATTTTTTTTGGCATTTATTTTGGCAGTGTGGGACTGGATCACAGATGCTGGAGGTACAAAATTCATTCTTTAATCAGAGTTTTTGCCTGTATAATCTTTGCTTAACCTGTTGTATAATTTAAACCTCTTTACATTTCCCCCTCTAGTGGATGTGACCCTGGATCTGGACACAGCCAATCCTGACCTACTCATCTCCACCGATGAGAAGAGGATGCGCTGTGGCTTTGAGAGGAAAGATGTTCCCAACTACCACCAGCGTTTTGATGGCTGGTGGTGTGCTGTTGGAACGGAGGGCTTCGGCACTGGCCGCCACTACTGGGAGGTGGAGGTGGGAGAGCGCGACTGGCGGTTAGGTGTGGCCAAAGAGTCGGCCCTGAGGAAAGGCTTCAAGTCCCTGAACACAGATACAGGCTACCTGACCTTGCGGCTGGAGAGGGGCACTGAGCTGAAGGCGCTGACAGTGCCCTTCACTGCCCTGCCACCGGGCCTCATCCCCCGCAAGGTGGGCGTCTACCTCGACTACGACAAGGGCCAGCTGTCCTTCTATGACGTGGACAAACATTTCCACATTTACACCTACAACGAGAGCTTCGATGAGAAGCTGTTTCCTTTGTTTGGGACAGTGGAGATAATCAAGGATCTGGTGATCAAGTCTCCAGCAGCCAAGACCCAGTGTCTCTGTTCCACATCTTGCATGTGGGGTTGAATTTCCCTCCGTGACCATTTCCTTTAAAGATCAGTAGACATCATAGCAAAGTATAACAAACCAGAATCACAGGGAGGTTGCAAACGACCGTTAATGTGCTATTGAATAGCTCCACTTTGTGACCACTCTCTATACTGCTGCTTTAATGTGATAGCTGCTTTAATTTTCTCACTATAGAGTTATAGTGCAACCCTTTGCTCACGTACATGATGAAATGGTAAATATTTCAAGAGAAACCTATAGTGTTAATGTTATGTATTGTGCAATATTAATCCAGCAATAAAATGCACTTATGTGAATAATAAATAAACAAAATCAATGACTTAATGTTTGATGTCTTTATTGGTACCACTGGTCATATTAGGCATTATATGCACAGAATATACAGTTGCAGTCAGATGTTTACATCATGGGCATGAATATCGTGATAATTTGAACCTTTTAATGATTTCTTTGAAAGTTCTTTTTCCAGGGTGGAATGATATTACAGTATACATCTTTAATGACTTTAAAAACAAAAGACCTGGGTGCACAAGTTTGAGTTTGTTCCTATAAAAAACATCAATGACACCAGAGTTTGACAGGTGTAAAATTGCATTTTTGCACCAACAAGGTGATTCCCAAAGAGCTATTACGTGAAAATTTGGCATATTTCAGCATGGTGTACAGTGTGTCCTTAGAGAATTTGAGAAAACTGCACAAGTGGAGGACAAAGATGTGGCAGGCCTAAAAAAAATACTTACAGCTGATGACCAGCATCTGAAAGTCATGTCCTTAAGAAATTGGAAGAAAAGCTGACACACGAGATGCATCTGGACCTTCAGTTGATCCAACTAATGTTCACTGAAGGCTCATTAGAAATGGTCCCAGTGAAAGGGTGGCCATCTAGAAGCCATTCTTAAGGAAGGATAACAAGGCTGAGGTATGCCAAATTACACGAGAACTGGACTTAAAATCAGTGGCAAGAGTTTCATGGAGTGATGAATACAAATTTGAAATGTTTGGTTCAAATCATCATCAGTATATTTGGAGGAGGTCAGGAGAGAGGTAAACCAGTGAGTGTCTAAGGCCTTTTGTAAAATGGTCATGGTTTGGAGCTGCATTTCAACCAGTGGTGTTGGAGATCTTGTCAAAATTTATGAAATTATGAACATTGAAAAGTACCATCAAATTTTGATCCACAATGCAATATGATCAAAGAAAGCATCTGATTGTCTTCATTTTTCAGTATGACAATGATCCCAAACACACTGCCAGTGCAGTAAAAGCATACCTGGATAGAAAAATACACAATGGAGCACTATCAGTCATCGATTGCCCTCCAAAGAACCCAGACCTCAGCATTACTGAAGCAGTGTGGGATCATCTTGACAGAGAACAGAACAAAAGGCAGCCAACATCGAAAGAAGAGCTTTGAATGTCCTTCGTGAAGCCTGGAGAACTATTCTTGAAGACTACTCAAAGAAATGACCATAAAGCTATCTAAGAGAGTTCAGACGGTGTTTAAGAATAATGGTGGTCATACCAAATATTGACTTTCAAGCTAGTTATAATTGTCTTTTTGCCTTATATGCTTTATTTAAAGGTATGTTTACACGTTTCAATAAATTGCTGCATCTATTTCCCATGGATAACATTTATAACTAACTTTACTTTTCACCTAGAACATGTTTCAGCTTTATGACAAAGAGGGAGTTAGATGCATAGCATATGTGGCTCAATAAATAGGATATTAACCATTTAAAATAAGCGCCTTCTTAAGCAGCTTTGGGTTTCATGAAAAGGTGAAAAGCGTACCAGCTGGACCAATCACAGAACTCTAACACTTTCACCATGAAAACAGCAGGCTGGTTATACAAATAACACATTTTTTGTAAAAAAAAAAAAAAAAAAAGTATTTAAGCAAACATCTTGGAATAAATTATAACACCGTTAAAAGAAACAAACAAACAATTAAAAAAAACTTATTTTCTCTTTCAGTGTTTTACACGCCCGTGATGACGCAATCATTGTGCGACAATGCTCAAAAAGGTTTATATGAGTTCCTAGCAGGCAGTCAAACGATGACAACAAGTTTAAAAAAGTCCTTAAAAACCCACTTTGGGTTCGACAACTTCAGGTCTAAACTGCAGGAAGATGTTGTCAAAGCGGTCCTCAGAGGTAAGTGGGTGCGTTGTTCCGCTGTCTGCCTCTTTGTTACATGGACGTTAGCAGGCTAACTTAACTGCCGTTTTTGAAGTTCTGAATGTCAGACAGAAGAATGTGTGACACGGCGGTCTCTGTGATCTTCCTGCAGGTGACAGGGATGTGTTTGTGTGCATGCCTACTGGGGCAGGAAAGTCCCTCTGCTACCAGCTCCCTGCGGTGCTGGCTGAAGGCATCACTCTGGTTATATCCCCGTTAATCGCTCTCATTCAGGTTAGCGTGTATTTCTGACACTTGGATTCCGATCCAAAGCTTTCAAACAGACTTTGTCTGCAGTATCAGCTGTGTGTTAACCCCTGCTCATGTTTCTACTCAGGACCAAGTGGATCGCCTTAAGGAGTTAAACATCCCTGCCTGCTCCATCAACTCTAAGCTCCCAGTAAATGAGCGCCGTTTGATCCTGGCCGACCTGGGGAGCCGCAGCCCGAAACTTAAGCTCCTCTACCTCACTCCGGAGATGGTGGCCTCGCCCTCGTTCCAGCCCTGCCTGATTGACCTGTGCTCCCGTGGTCTGCTGTCTTATCTGGCTGTGGACGAGGCTCACTGCGTCTCCCAGTGGGGTCATGATTTCAGGCCGGACTATCTCAAACTGGGTGAGCTGCGGGCTCAATTGCAAGGAGTTCCCTGTTTGGCCTTAACAGCAACAGCACCGAAGAATGTACAGGAGGATATTGTTAAGTCGCTGAGGCTGCACTCGCCGCTTTCTTTTCTTACACCCGTCTTCCGCAGTAACTTGCACTATGATGTGATTTTCAGGGAGCTGCTGCCAAACCCCTACGTTCACCTACATGCCTTCATTAAGAAGGCGCTGTCGCTTGCTGGTGGATCTAATGGACAGGTTTGTAGACTGCAGGCTGTCAGGTGTGTTATTCCTCGTTTATAAACAGAAATATTCACATAGAGTGGCCATAGTTTGCCTAAGGTTTTCACAGTTTACTTACTTATCATGGGCATGAACGTCATGGTAATTTGGGGCTTTTAATTATTTCCTTGAGCTGTTCTTTTTCCAGAGTGGAATGATTGTACAGCATACAGCTTTAAAAACAAGAATTGGGTGCACACGTTTGAATTTATTTGGATTTTCTCTAATCCACACAGGCTCAACTAATACTTGGTTAATTATCCCTTAGCACATTGCACCTCCACCATACACTTGTGGTAGCCATGATCAAGCTTCTGGCATAATTTTGGCTGAATATTTAACAACTCTTATTGGCAGAATTGGTAGAGTTCATTTAAACTGGTTGGTTTCCTGGCATGGACCTAACTTTTAAGTGCAGTCCACAAATTTTCAATAGCCTTGAGGTTGGAGTTTGGGAAGGCCATTCCAGAAGCTTAATGTTAGCCTGCTTTATCCATTCCAAAACCAGTTTGATGTGTGTTTGGGATCATTGTCCTGTTGGAACACCCGACTGTGTCCAACAACCATCTAGTTGTTAATTTGTGGTGAAGTTGAAGAATTTGGCGGTATTCCTCTTTCTTCATTATTCCATCCACTTTGTGCAATGTATCAGTACCTCTGGCAGCAAAACAGCCCCAGAGCATGATGCTGCCGCCATCATGCTTGACAGATGGTACAATGTTCTTAGGTTTGAAAGCCTCACCTTTATTCCTCCAAACACACCTCTTGTCATTGTGGCCAAATAGCTAAATTTTTGTCTCATCTGACCATAAAACTTTAATCCAAAAGGCATTTGACTTGTTCATGGGGGCAGCTGCAAACTTCAGTCAAGCTTGAAGGTGTCCATTTTGGAGCAGGGGCCTATTGGTCGGCCCCCTCTCAGTTCACAGTGATGTAAAACTGGCTTCACTGTGGACAGTGATGCTGGTTTTCCAGCAGTTTCCAGTTCACGGCAGGCTCGATCTTTGGTAGTTTCTGGGTTGTTCCTCTATATCCTAACCAATTTCCTCTCATTTGCGGGTGTCAGTTTGGGTCTTCTTCCAGACTTTGGAAAAGTGGTGACACATCCACATAAACTGTACTAACGTACAGTTGTTTGAAGTGATGATCTTGGAATTTGCAGTTGTTTAGAAAAGGCTCCAAGAGACCTTCCCAACTTGTGTTGGGAACACAGTTCTCCTTCTTAGATCTTAATTGAGTTCCTTGGACTTTCCCATTGTTCTGAGTATTGGTCAATCCAATGAGTGCTACCAAACAAATCCTTTTTTTACTGGCAAAGAGAAACTACCAGTTGTAGTCAACTTCTCATTAATGATCATGATTAACAGGCCTTGTCAAGTTAAGACATTGTAGAACCTTCAGCACCATTTATGTAAAGATTTAAATGAGTGTTTGTAGATATTTGAGCCCGTATGTATACTTTTGACCCTGTGTGAATGAGATAAAATCCAAAATAAATTCACACTTGTGCACCCAATTCTTGTTTTTAAAGTCATTATAGATGCTGCACAATCATTCCAACCTGGAAAAAGAACAGTTCAAAGAAATCATTAAAAGCTCCAAATTACCATCACATTCATGCCCATGATGGAAACTTCTGACCACAAATGTATGCACTTTATTTATAGTTTCACAAACATAAAGGTATATTCCGTACACTCAGCCAGCCTAAGTTTACAAACACATAAGAAAAAACCATACACACCTACAGCAAGGTGCATATAAATGAAATAAACACTATTATAAAAGAAAAGAAAAAGAAATAAAGACCTTTCTCATTTACTTAACATGAGCTAATGAGTATAACATTTTTTTGTCTTGAGAATGTTTTCACATAAAGCCTCATGTCAAATCCAAGGCTTCTAAAATAAGTAAATAAGTCTCCACGCAGCAGACATCCTGGTAACACCTCTCAGTTATTTGGATAATTTTGAAGCATTATCTAAATTAACTTTAATTTCAGTGGTCACTGGGACATAAAAACGTGCATGTATTAAATTATTGTGGCTTAATCGCACTGTCTGGTGTTTGCAAACAGGGTTGTGGGATTGTGTACTGCCGGACCAGGGAAGGCTGTGAAACGGTGGCTCACCAGCTGACGAAGCTCGGAGTCTTAGCTAAGCCGTATCATGCAGGTGAGATTATTTTCTCTTTTTTTAATAGCATGCAACATTAGAATTTGTGCTCAAGCGTTTGAGGTCTGCTTTTGTAGGTCTGAAGGCAGGCGATCGCACCGAGGTGCAGGGTGAGTGGATGCAAGGGAAGGTGCTTGTTATTGTTGCTACCATCAGCTTTGGCATGGGAGTAGATAAGGCCAATGTCAGGTGAGGCTGCAAATCCAGAGCATTCACTCGCATTCTTTTTGTATCTAGGTTTTTATTGTGCCATCAAATGTTTGCGCAGATTTGTAGCTCACTGGAACCTCGCTAAGTCTCTGGCCAGCTACTACCAAGAGTCTGGGCGAGCAGGGAGAGATGGCCTGCCCTCCCACCTGTCGCACATACTACTCCCCGAGGGATAAGGAGCAAATTCATTTTCTCATTCGCCAGGAGGTGGCAAGAAAGCAGGTCAGATTGGCAGCAAAGTGAATGTGATGTGAAGCACTTTGTTATCCAGTTTTTAAAGGTTTGTGGAAAAACCTCTGTAAATGTTGCGTGCAGGAAAAACGGGGCTTTGCAAAGGACACTGACAAAACAGCAATGACTGACTTTGAAGCCATGGTGTCGTTTTGTGAACAAGAAGGGTAAGTAACACATTTACACATGCAGTGGTAGATTATTACTTTTAATTATTTACATACAAGTCAAAGCACGAAGGACTATAATTGCAGAGTTAAAGCATCACATCAGAACATGCTGTCTTCACCCGTTCCACAGTATATAACATGCACCTTTCTGTACAGCAGAGGGCAGACTTGCTTTGTCACACACTGTCATGTTTGAAAGCTGCTTCCCACTTTGGAGGCTCTTGCCTAACCCAGAAGTCTGACTGCCAGTTCTCATTCCTTAAGAATGAGACATAATTATGCTTGGAAAGCTCTGAAAAAACAGTTTGGCTTTGTTTGTTTAAGATTTCTTTTATGCGCATGTTTAATCCTGTATATTCCAAGTAGTTTCTGCATTATTAAATACAGCTGGAGTTGGCCATGCCCTGTCCTCGGGCATTGTTGCTGCCCTGTTGAGTGCAGGGATGCTCCAAGGAATGTCGACTCTCCTGAAAGCCTGGTGGCTTAAGCAGGTGTGTTTGGCAGCCTTTCAGGACATCCTTTACTGTGTTTGTCGGGTGTGTCAGACTTCTTTAGTCCTAATCACCATCCTGTATGATTCTTGCATGTATATATGTTTATAAAGCATGGATCAGGGGGCCTGGCGAAAGAGTTATTGCAGGTTAATGAGAGAGAAAGCCTGTAGTTGTGTCTGTTTTGACTCAAAGGCTGGATCCCTGTAGTTTCCTCTTGCGACAGCAGCAGCAGCCGCAGCAGAAGCTCACACAGGTCCCCACTGTGGTGAGCAGGACCACGACTGTGGGAGAACAGCAAATAAACAATGTCATGATCAGCTTTTTAAAATAAAAAAAGCAATATGAAAGAAATGCGTAACAACAGAGAGACTCACGGATAAAAGTTAACAGGATGAAGAAAGCTCCCAGGTCTATGGGGTTGGCGTTGGGCAGTCCTTGAAGCTTGACCCAGATTCTGCTGAGGAGGTTCAGTGTCTCTTCTCTGGCATCCATCCTAGTGGAGGCAGTTACACAGCATCTCATTTATTTGCCTGCATTTACTGTTATCCGGATATGCCTCCTGTTGCTTATTAATGACTCTCTGAGTGGGGTGAGGTGGCATTACTCCTTGCATGCCAGTGCTAAGCAGTTTCTCAACCTGTGGTTTAGGAGAGCAAGTGGGCGGGGTATCTTGAGAAGGCAAGAAACATGTGGTGTGTGTCTAATAGTATCTAATGTCTAATAGTAAATGGACTGGTACGTGTATAGTGCTGAACCTAACATTCACACAGTGCACTGGGGGCAGTTCAGGGCTCAGTATCTTGCCCAAGGTTACTTTGTCATGCAGACTGGAGGATTGAACCACCAACCTCCCGATTAGTAGGTGACCCGCTCGTCCTCCTGAGCCAAACGTGGGATGAGTTGACAGAAGGAACAGAACAGGGCCCTTCTCTGTGATATACTTGGTAAACAGAAGGCTCTGCAGACATCTCTCTCTGTGTTCAGTGTGTGCAGTGGGCGGTGGTAGAGTGGCAAGTTATTGTGCTGTTGCTGAATTGCTGGAATGGGTGTGACAGTGTGTGGCTTTTCTAGTTTTTGATTAGCACAAAGAATGGAAACTTGGGGTCACATGAAGTCTTGATCATTAGGAAGAGTTACGGGGAACAAGTCGCCAGTATACAGTATCCTTTTTCTGATCACATGTTCTGAGCGTCATGGTTACATATTATACATGTAAACATCCTGGTTTCAGAAGTGTGGATAAGATTTTACCCTAGTATTATCTGGAGTACTCCTTTAGAAACCAGGATACTGTGGCATGTGAATACCTCAACCAGGTTTCACAGTTTTCTTTGTTTGGTAAGGTTCCCAGTGACTGAGCTGGTGAGAGATCAGTGCAGAACTCCACCCATAGGATCTTGTAATCTACACTGTGTAATGAACATGTAGGCGAGTATATGGGTCTCGTGGTCTTTGTCAGCAGGATGTACCAAATGTATTCAAAACCAGGATGAGAGCAGGAGAATTTGCATGCAAACAGGCTCATGTTTCCTGCCTAGCCATGGAAATTTAAATCTAGCAAAATGTCAGTATGCTGTTTTCCTCTAAGATTCTTAGAATACTGTTTGTGTTAGTTTACTGCGTACAAGCATAATGTATTGTTTCCATTAAGCTCTAGTAATACATGTCAGGTTTGCTCACATGCAAAAGGCCACAGTGCTGACTCAGTACTTATATAAAACAGTTTAAACACGCCTTCATGAAGGCCAGATGTATTACAGGATTGTCGCACACAGCTATACTACATACACAATGCTGTGGGAATGCCACTAAATATTTTCATACTACTTTTTGCACTAAAAAACCCCAAAATGCCATGTGCCAAACTTATGAGCTTACTAGAATCAGAACATGCAGGAGAACCTTTAGATTTTCCCACCGTGCAGGCTGTTCCTGCCTGAGAAAGAGAGCGTGTGTGGAAGGCGATGCTAATCAATAATTGAGCTTTCTGTGAAGTCATTTTTTGAGCTGACTGTGTGTTGGTTATAACGATTATAACGAACATTATTTACAGATCGTGTGCATGTGACTTCTCTATAGTCCTAAAACTACAGAGCTACCATCTCCTCATTTGAATCCAGATTAATTTAACTTCTCACTTCACGCCTCTGTATTTTTAAACGCACTGTTTACATTCTTCCACTTAAACTCCTTTTTTCGTGGCGCACTCGCAGAGACACATTTATAGACACTCACCTCCCGGCCGGAAAGTTTTTAGATGTTTGCTCAAACTCAGCCAAGCCTAAACCGTCAGAAATCGCAAAACCGGTCGGTGGTTAGGAGCCAGTGAGGAGCGTGTCATCCTCTCCCTGAAGGAGTCGCCCGCTGAGCGCCTCTGTTTGGCAGCGTGCTAATTTGTTATGGGGACGTCTTCCGGAGGAGGAGTGTTCAGGCGAGCCTGAGATTAGCAGTCAGGTTGAGATTATGGCTGACAGGGATAATTCCAGTGACACTGATCAGGGAAAAAAAAAATGCACCTGAGGGGAAAAGTGACACAAAAACAAATCCCATTCAGCGCTCTCCTGTCCTCTTCCACGCTGCTCTTACTCTTCAATTGCTTTGAGTCTTCTCATCTCTTCCCCGCTTCCAGACTTCTTCTTGTTTCCTTTTTTTTTTCATGTGTGGCTGTCTCACACATGCATACAGAGTAGTTACTGATGTGCCTTACTTTTCTTTGTCTGCCTCAAAGGCTGTTTTCTCTTTGATAGTCCTGCCTGGGAGTGACTGTTCCTTCACAGAGGCTTTGTATGCCTCTCTGTCTTCCCCACCTCTTTTGGTGCTTCTCTTTGTTTCGTGAAAGCGAAGGTGGCAGCGTTTCCATTTCCAGCAAGGTAGTTGGTATGTCGCTGAAGTGACTCGTCTAATGGGCTGTTTCCCAAATAGAGGCTCTGTGTGTGCACGCGTCTGTGTGTGGTTGTGTGATTATTGGCCATTGCATAATAATGGATGCGATACAAGAGAGACCTTTTTATGAAAAGCAAATCCCCTCTAAAGCAGGGATTGTGAAAGGAAACATATTGCAAAGGATGCGGGTGACCTGCTGTCAGAAATGAATAGTAGTTATATTTTCTAAAACCTTGAAATTGTAAGAAAAATGATACTGAAGACTCTCTTCAAATCAAGATTTCATTTCTTCTAATCCAGTCATCAAATCTGCAGACCAACGGCTAAATTAGCTTTAGTGTTGAGACAACCGTATTTTGGATTTCATGCAACCATGAGTGCTGCCTGATTTATTTCATAACAAAAGTATTGATTATGGGGAGCGATGTGATGGTTACACAACAGCTAAAAGATCAATATTGCTCTAGATGTTCTGTGTGTGATGAAGAGACTGCAGCCTTTAATTATTTCATCCCGCTTTGCTCTTTTTTTT
Source organism: Pterophyllum scalare (assembly GCA_024447675.2). NCBI lineage: Eukaryota > Metazoa > Chordata > Actinopteri > Cichliformes > Cichlidae > Pterophyllum > Pterophyllum scalare. Next base: position 300,775 of record JAMQGT020013266.1, read on the forward strand.
TTTTTTAAACTCTGCTGCCTTTTTATCTCCCCCACCAGTTGCCGCCATGCCACCATCTCAAAGTTTTTTGGTGATAAGACGCCGAACTGCGCGGGGGCGTGTGACTACTGTCAAAATCCCAAAGGCGTGCGAGCCCAGCTGGAGAGAGCGGCTGCCCTCAGCACCAAGACCGAAGCTCAGAGCAACGAGCCCAAGGGACCGTTCGGATTCCAGCCGGACACCTACGGAGGAGGAAAGAAGGGTTATGGCTTTGAAAGGCAGGACAACTTTAGTAACATTGTGTGAAATGTTCATGTGAAATGCCCCACGTGTGTTTGTAACCTGATGTTGTGCCTTGTAGGTATGATGAAGGGGGGGACGGCTATAGTGAAGATGATCCTTCAAAGAGGAAAAGGAGTTTTCGGAGCTTTTCAAGAAGCAAATGAGCATGCGGAAGGTGAAAAGAAAGAAAAAAAAAATCAGCAACAGCTCTTTGGAAAAATATATACATTATTTCTCACTGTAAGGAAACCACCTCCGCAGTATGATTGTGTTGTGCCTCTGCACATCTGTGTGCCATTTGGGCTGCTTTGGCCCCTACAAATGCTGCTTTTGCTAAATTGGTCCCACATGTTCAGTGGAATTGGCACAACATTGGAATGAAAGTATTCCTCATCAGGTCCAAGTGGAGGCTGGCCAAACAGTTTAAAACATGGCATAAAAAAAAGCTGGAATGCCGTGATTATAAAATAGAAACAGAGCAGAAACAACAAATCATTATAATGTGGAGAACTATGGAGGTTATTCCCCCTTCAGTGCTCTGCTACCCAGAGCTTCATTAAAACAGTGGTTCATTTTTATTTTTATTCTTTTTACGATAAAGATCAATTCTGCAGTTAAAATACAGATACATAGGTTTTTGGACGATGACACAGTTTTGGTAGTTGTGGATATGAAATCAAACCGTCATGATGTGACTAAAGTGCAGACTTTCAGCTTTAGTTCAAGAGGTTTTACAAACATGTAGCATTTACTGTTTAGGAATTACAAATATTTTTTATACACAGACCCACATTTCCAGAGGCTCAGACGTTTCATGGCCAGGTGAGGCCGGTTCCTGTGCTATTTCATGTGAAACGAAGTAGGTAAAATATCTGAAGCTGGACTTGTATTTGGTTGCTGTTCACTGAAACTCTTAATGTGAGATTCAAAGATATGTTGAAGCAAGTGAAGGAGGCCGTCATTAGTCTGAAAAAAACAAAAAACAAATCTTTGGACAGATGAAACCAAGATGAACTCATACCAGAACGATGGGAAGAGAAAAGTGTGGAGAAGAGAAACAGCCGATGATCTAAAGCATCTGACCCACGTTATCTGTCAAACATGGTGGAGGTCATGTTTTGGCATGGACAGCTGCCAGTGGAACCAGGTCACTAGTTTTTATTGACTGATTCAACCAAATGTGGCGAAACTGATCACACAGCGCTTCACCGAGCAGGTGGATCAAAACCCGAAGCAAACTGCGAAAGCAGCCCAGTGAAGGCTGCAGTAAAGGCCTAGCAGAGCATCTCGAGGAAGATTCCATCCAAGTATTAAAAACAATCCGTATATTCAATATTACATTAGTTTGTCCAATTAATTTTGAGCCTCTGAAAATGGAGGAAGATGTATAAAAATGTATCCTGAACAGGTAATGCAGAATTTTTGCTAAAGGCCTTGAATAAAGTCTGCACTTCTCACATCTCAAATGTTTGATTGTCCAAAAACTTAAAGGCCTAACTGTATATAGATGTTCACACTTTATAGACTTGAAGGTTGGCTATATGTGGTTATGCGTTCAAGTTTGACAGCGGTGTATTATTCTGTAGCTCAAGAATATTCTTTGGCCGTTTTTAATGCTGGAATCACTGACTTAACTCAAGCTGATTACAGCCGCTGTTGTCTTCTAATGGGTGCAATACATGTGTGACTACTGAAGGCTTACCTTCTGCCTGTGCTCGTGTTTCTTTAGGGCAATGAGAGTCAGAGGGACATGTTTATTCCCCCAGGTAATATGCAATATGAAACGCAAAAATGAGTCTGAATGACTCTGTCTGTGCTGTTATGTAACCGGTGTTATTCTGCTGTGTAGATGTTGACTGCCCGCTCAGAGAGGCCAGCAGCCAGAGGATTCCCAGGCTCACTGTAAAGGTACAAGACAAAACTTGAGCACTACACATTCCTCATACCTGCTGCATTCATTAACACGTCCTCAGGAACTCAGTGATTCGTGTCATGAGATGTGAAAAGCAGTGAAAGGAAAAAAAATAACTACATAGAAAGAAAAGGAGGCAGTTGCAATACAAGAAAATAATGTTAACACCATTGTGGCCCATCAGAGCTGTGCAGTCCTCCAAACCCCTTAAATTATGTGCTTCATCACTGCTCTTCTGTTTTTGATACATATAGCCTGTAGCAAGACTTGACTCTTACCACTTTTTGAGTTGTTAATAATATTTAAATTATATTTCAGGCCAGAGAGCACTGCCTGTACCTCCTGCAGGAGGCACTGCAAGGCCAGCAGGGGGCAGAAGATGCACTCAAGTACTGATCGAGATTTATCCAGACTCTTAAGACATTTTCTCAAAGTACTGCAGAAAATATAAGCAACTTTTCTCTAAGCGACTGTATTTGTCTCTCAGCTCTGACAGTCTGTATGTGGCGGTGGATATTGAACACGAGGTCTTCAGAAGCAGCAGGTCCTCTAACTTGTACAAAGCTGCGGTGCTGAAGAAGGTAACTGCAGACTTTTGTGTGCCTCATCGCCGTATAGAGGGCAATGTTTGTGCTTAGCTCATCTCTTATTCTCAAGGTATCAGAGATGAAGAAAGCGGCGCCTGCTTCAACAGGCAGAGATAAAGGAGACGGCACTGTGAGAAGCAGCGGCAGCAGTGATTCCAGAGAAACTGAGTCTGAACTTAAAGAGGCTGCATCCTCCTCTTTCTCCTCATTTTCTGATGAGCTGCAGGGGTTTACTTTAGCATCTGAGGTCTACTCGGTAAGGTTGCTTTATTACACATTAACCTTATCGCCTTTCCAGGTTTTAGAAAAAGAAAAATTGTGAGTTCTTGTGGCGTCAGAGTACTCAGAGGAGAACGTGTTTTCCTTTTCCCCCAGCTGAAGCGTAAGAGGGTAGGTGCAGGCCAGCGGGGCTTTTCTAACCCCTTCCTGACTGCTAAGGATCTAATAAAACCCTCCTTGTTGGACACGGGGTCTAACAGTAGAGAAAGCGGCGGATTTTTCAGTGACAGCTCAGGAGAATTCATTACAAAGGAAAAAGAGACCAACACAGGTACATCACTTGGTGCATCATCACCCGTCAAAGCCAGAGCAAATGCTGTCACGGCCTCCCTGAGCAGCCCGACTAAAGGAGGCAGAGCCATGAGCAAGAAGCAGCAGAAGCTGGTGGAAGCAGCAAAGAGCTCCCACAACATTTCCCAGTACTTTGCAAAGAAACAAATGGCAGCGAAAAGCCAGGATGAAGAGGAGATGCTGAGTGAGCCCGAAGCTGCTTTATCTCCCACTTCTGCTGTGATCTCCGAAGAAAACATCAGCCAGGAGCAACCTTCACCTGCTGCTGTGGAAGGAGGAGAGAACAGTCCTGCGCCATCAGAGACTGAGGATGTGATTCTTGTGGAAAGTAAAACTGAGATAATTGTTATACCTGATGATGAAGAGGAGGATAAAGCTGAGGTTGCAGAGCCGGTTCAAGAGACACCTGAACAGGAGCTGACGCCCATCACAGAGTAATATATCCGTAATTTGATCAAAGAAAGCTGGAAAATTTTTTTTATTGACTTCTGTCTTTTTACCCTCTTCTCCCGCAGACAAAACAAACATGAAGAAGAGGCTAACCCCAGTGAATTTCTCAGGGTAAGTGTCTGCCACAAAAGTCTTTCAGGCAGTTTTGTGTGGCCTCTGGGCAGGTAGTTTGAAACTCCCATCTAGATGAATTTGAAGAGACCCATAACTTTTATGTCAGTGGGCACTGGGATTACATACCTGCATGTGTAGAATCACCAGTCAGATCTGATAAAAAACAAAACAAAAAAAAAACTCGAAAGTGCTGAAAAAGCTGTAGAAATTTGTCCAAAAATAAGATTAAAAAAGTTTGTTCCTCACAAGTTATACAACTTTATACATGATTGATCATTATATGTATGTCCAGATGACAGATGACATGAAAGCAATGAGGGAGTTGCCCCCTCCAGCGAAGCGCAGCCGGGCCGCAGATGGGAGCAGCAGAAGAGTAACCTTCAACCCCAATGTGCAGGAGAGGGCCCTGCACCCAGTCAGCGACTCACCCAAGTCGGTAACACTGAAGGAAGCGGCTGATATTGTGGTCCGTTACCTAGACCCCTTTTACACTCAGGGAAAGTTTGCCACAAAGGTGAGTAGTGTTGTGTTTGTAGAAAAGTAGCATTGTGATAATAAACAGACATTATGTCGGCAGCAGCAGTACTGCCTGCATCCACCTTTCCACTAGTCCCATAAAAGCATTTTCAAAGTGATTTATAAATAAAGTGGTATGAATTCTGCGTTGTTTTCTTTGTTTGTAGGAGCTGTTTAAGTCTTTCGCTCGCTATTTGTCCCACCTTCTTACAGAGGGTAGAACCAGGGGAAAAGTCCAAGGTAAACAGGGTATAATTAATTCTAATTTGCAGTTTGCTTTGTGCAGTGGTCTTCTCTAACTCTAGCCTCTGGGTCCACAGTTAAAGCAGAAGCCAAGACTCTCATCAAGAAGTTCTTCAGCAGTGTCCAGCGCTGTGAGAGCGAGGCAGACTGGGAGCACCTCAAAAGCCCGCACAGCTGTAAACCCACAGTGAGCAATGAATGATGGGGGAGGAAAATGTAGCCCTTCCTCTTTGGTCAGTGCCTAAACTTCTCCAGTTACGGTGATCTCAGGCTTTGTCACAGATGCCTGCTGCCAAGGTTCACAGTTGACTTGCTGCTATTTAGTTTGGCTTTTTTTTTTTCTCAGACTGGTTGCTGCTACTGTAGCTTACGTTAATAAATAAGCAATACAACAGGCCCTGTTTACAGCACACAGAACAGTGTGCACACGTATGTGACAAGTTGCCCATTTACTGCAAATTGTGTGTAATTCACACGTCTGATGATCACAATGCAGAGTTTTCATTCACTTTTCAAGCTTCTGACATTGTGCTACAATTTGGGGACCTTTTCACGTCAGTCTGCACATACGCATACGTCATATGTCTGAGGGAGTAAGCCTGCAGCCATGCTGACAGACACGGCAGTGCTTGGGGCAGAAAGCCAACTGAGGTTTTTCATGGGCAACATTTTGGTTTCTCATAGCAGGAAAAGCAGGTGTAATTATTGGCATTAAAACAACTGCGCGTGGATCTAAGCGAGCTGGTTTTAGGATCCTTCCATTGTTTGTTCTGGTTCACCCTCATGCCATACTGGAACGCTTAATCTCGTCCCTTTTTGTCTTTTTCTTTTCTATGTGACAAGCAAAGGTGTGTGTCAGAAAGTTAACACACTGGGTCATTATTAAAGTGTTTGCAGCTAACTGTACCTGAACCTGAAATAGTCAATACTAAAAATGCATCAGGCGTCATCTGATGTCAGTCTGACATGTTTAAGTTGGCATTTATGGAGTCGTGAAAAGCAAAAAGACTATAAAACTGTTATATTTTTACATAATAAAGTTTTTTTGTGGCACAAAGAGGGGAATAAGTCACCCATGATTTGCCAGTTGGTGTGTCCCTGTTTGACATACAGACTTAAAGATTTATCCTCTGGGGACCATGTATGTATGTGCTGACAGATCATTGCTGTACTGCTGACATGTCCCAAGCATCTTTTTTTTGAGTGATATATGTGCATATATATGTATATGTGTGTGTTTGTATATAATTTCAGTCGGTGGGGATAAAACATGCAAAAACATGTTTTAATGCTCGTCATAAACCAGATGGTTCAATATTTTTTGGAAGACTATGAGGTATTTTAATTGTTACTGCATTTTATGTTTTTGGATGCTGGAACCAAATTTGGATTCATGCCACGTACTGTGAAACTGTCTATTTCGAATTTTCCTGTATTCAGAATAATCCGTCTCTCAGCAAGGGGAGAATTTGTGATGAAGGATTCTTTTCTTTGTTAACACAATATGTCTCCCCGGTCAGGAGGAGACCCAAAGAGTTCTTTGATGGCCACAGCGGAGCCACTTTCTGCTGTAGAATAAAGTCTCAGAATAAAGTTGTGCTGAATTCAAAGTACTAACCACAGTGTGAGGCGTCCCTTATTATCGTTGTTGTTGTTATTAGTATTATTATTATTATTATTAGTAGTAGTAGTAGTACTAGTGTTAGTATTAGTACTAACAGTACAGGAGACGTCGCTGCCGGGGATACTGTGAAGTAAACGGTGATGTCATCTTTAGTGGTGCTGCTTTCAGGAACTTCTACTAACGTATGACATCAGAAACTCCCACACCGACTGGGAAACATAATTCTAATTTGATTGAAAAAAAAATGTGTATATATATATATATATATATATATATATATATATATATATATATATATATTAAATACAAAAATGCAAACCTGCTCGGAACATATCTTTCAGAGTAAGGGAATAACTTGTTAAAAGAAAACTATAATGAAAGGTTGAGCTCAGGTTTGTGGTAGTCTTGTTTTCAGAAGGATTCCTTGGTCATAAGTTTAAAAAAATTAACCTAGACTCTGTTAGCCTCACTACTTAATAAAAACAGTATTTAAGTTATTTACGGTAGCAGTAGAAAAAAATCTGCTTTAAAGAAATGTTGCAGCGGGATCGTCAAAGCACGCCTCTCACCCAGCATTTCCCGCAGCACCTAAACGCAGCAGCAGCGTTCGGCCACTCGGCTGCGACCAGGCTGCCGGTGTGCGTCTGCTGCTGCACATCAAAGACTGATGAGACGCACGGAGGAAACGCTGCCGTCCTCTACCAGCTGCTGCTCGGCTTACTTTACGTCCAGGCCGCACCAACTGCTCGGATGCGGGGTCGTTCGTATCTGCGGAGACTTCAAGAAGAAGAAGAAGCAGGTGCGCCGCCGGGTTTTTCTCTGTGAGTAATTTGTCTCCGAGGGGGGTGCTGCACACTTCGAGAGCGGCGAACGCTGTTGTTTATTGTCACTTCCGGGCGAGCAGTCGGTCGACCAGCAGCTCGCATCGCCGGTGGAGAAGAAGGAGGAGACGGAGAAGTTCAGCAGCATCGATGCTTCGCGCAGGGAGGATGGAGGAGTTTGTCGCGGAGGAAGAGGAGCCGTGGTACGACCAGCGGGACCTGGAGCAAGGTGAGGCGTCATTTCTCACGTGATGCGTTTGTGCTGATGGGGTGTCACAATGCCCCCATTGGCAACCGCTGGCCCCCGGGTGTTTATGCATCCAGAGTGGAGGTGGAGGGTTGTGGAAATCTGGGAGGTGGTTGCACTCCTTAAATCCATTTTCATGCACGAGTTGGAGCTGCCTGCGCTTCATCCCTGCTCTCTTCCTCTGACAATTACCCCGATCCTGCCAGTGGCGATTCCGAGAATAGTTCTGCTGTCAGACTGAATAAATGCTGCATGTTATGTCCCCTTTTCTTCTCTCCATCCTCCTCTCTCCTAATGCTAGATCTCTCTCTGTAATACATCAAACATGCTTGTTGTGGAGCTGGAAGACATTATTTAGGGTGTATGCCTTCCTAACAAAGGTAAACATACAGTAAGTGGGCTGTGCTGAGAGGAATAATGCAGAAAATTCCCAGAACTTTATAGATTTGACCATTAAAAAAGGGCACAGCGGTAGCTTCGACTGTTTGTTGTTGCTCCTCCCAACCGCTGCTCGAGCAGCCCTGCCAGTAATGACTTAAGAGGATGCAGTTTCATTGAGAGTGTGTTTGAGGAGAGCTGCAGTGTGTCCTCCTGCAGCATCACCCCATCTCCTGATTACCTGCTGACCCAGAGAACTAAAGCAGCTTTGTCGTCTCATCGTGGCAGTGTAGATGGACAGGCAGGTGGATTTGACTCTGTATGTGTGCACCATCAGAATTTCATCTCAGCATTGAGACTAAAGTTATTACCTCACCCCCGCCCCCCCACCGGCTGATCTGATTAGGGAGCCCCAGACGAGGCCTCCTTAGTGGGGATCAGAGATTTTGGGCTTTTGGGGTCAGATTGAAAGTATAATTACTGCCAAGTGCCCGGTGCTCCAGACAAACAGACTGTGTGCACTTTAGAGCCAGGCATCATTTTGCCCCAGAAATGATGCTGTTACACAACTTCTGTGCTGCCAGACCTGCAATTTGGTGACCCCCTTCAACTCCCCTATTATGACCCAGCAAATGTAGAAAATGGTGTCTGGGCAGACGGTGTGACACGAGGATCTCATGTTAGCGCTGCATCTTCATCAGATGTGCAAAGGGGCCCTGTCACAGGGATGTATCAGGAAATGGACAGAGTTCAGTCCTTGTGCTGGGGATCATCCGTACATCATGAGCAGATAGGACAGCCTTTTCTGCCTTTCTCAGCACAGCCTCCTTGCACCTAATTCAGAAATTATATAACGAAGGCTCAGCACGTGCCAGCCACAGGAACAGAAACGGCACTGTGACTGTGAGTTGGACTTGGGAGGGGTGAAAGCTGGCTGTGTGCACTCTCCTCAAACACTCTTCCTCAGCTCATTAGCGCTCTGCAGTTCAGGCTGGAGTTCCGTTATCGGTCTTGCGTTGTTGAAACAGGAAATTACAGCCTGTCCGTGCCTCCCTCAGCTGCACTGGAGGCAACAGAGATGTGCACAGCGCACACCAATGAAGCTTGTTATTAGATAAGGCAGAGGGATACATGCACATGTGGCAAATCATATCTACTCCTTTGGGTTTTACACCTACAATCATCCCAAAGCATCCTGTCATTTGCATCTTCTGCGCTGGGCTGATAAAACTCCACATTCATGCCCAGTAATGGATGTCAGTGGCTCTCTGTCTCTTCCCATCCCTAAACTCCTCCATGTTGTTATGGACTCCAAGTATGCAGAGCCAGTGGGATTCTCCCTCCTCCTCCTCCTCCTCCTCCTCTTCAGTCCAGCTTGGTTTTATCCACCAGAGGAGATGAATAATGTATGCTTCAAGCTGTGTCAGAAAATATCAGCAACTGTGAAGGTGTTGTCAGCGCTCAGGCTCCTGCTGTGCACATGACTGCAGGCTTTTATCAATACGATCTGAGCTCAAGAAAATGAGGAGAAGCGAATCTGCAAGAGAATTGTTGTAATCACACTCACTAAGTCATCCAAAAACAGGCCAGAAAAACTGGTTCAGTCATAAGCTGGCTGCAGTGAGCAAAGCACTTGTTCAGCACTGACACTATGAGAGTGAACTTTTGCTTATGTCTGTCCTTCTCTCGTCAGACCTGCACTTGGCGGCGGAGCTCGGCAAGACTCTCCTGGAGCGCAACAAAGAGCTGGAGGACTCCCTGCAGCAGATGTACATCAACAATGAGGAGCAAGTGCAAGAGATCGAGGTGCGCTAGTCCCAGGCCCTGCTGTCCGTACAGATTTTATACTCAGACCTTACGTCAGTCCGATTAATGTAAAGTGTGAAGCATTTGGAAGAAATGGCAGAAAACACCTCAAGTGTGTGAGAACACAAAAAAACGCGTGCAAAATGCGTCACCTCTTCACAGCTCAAATTCTGGACTTCTTGCTTAGGATAACGTAAACAGCTGATGGCCCGTCACGAATGTGTGCTGGAAAAATAAATATCAGTTGAGAGCGAATGAAAATTTATGCCTTTAGAGTCAGACACAAATAGCATCACATAGTTTTGAAAGCTAAATGTTTTCTTAGCATTGTTTGACACATGATTTCAGCTGCTCTACAGTTCAGGGCCTCACTGGACACTTTGTTAGGTACACCTTGCGAGTACCGGGTTGGACCCTGTTTTGCTTTCAGAGCTGCCTTAACTCATATCTTCAACAAGGTGCTGGAAACCTTCCTCAGAGATTTTGGTCCATATTGACACGACAGCATCACGTAGCTGCTGTAGATTTGTCGGCTGCGCATCTATGATGTGGCTCTTCCATTCCACCCAATGCCAAGGGTGCGCCATTTGATTGAGATCTGGCGACTGTGGAGGCCATTTGAGTACAATGAACTCAAATGGCCCAGAATGTGCCAAGGAAATATCCCCACACCATCACACCCCCGCCACCACCAGCCTGAACCATTGATACAAGGCAGAATAATGTTATACTGACCCTGCCATCTGAATGTCGCAGCAGAAATCGAGTCTCATCAGACCAGGAAATGTTTTTCCAATCTCCTATTGTCCAATCGTGGTGAGCCAGTGTGAACTGTAGCCTCGGTTTCCGATTCTTTGCTGGCAGGAGTGGCACCCGGTGCGGTCTTCTGTTGCTGTAGCCCATCTGCTTCTAGCTTAGATGTGTTGTGCATTCAGAGATGCTCTTCTGCCTTGGTTGTAATGAGCTACTGTTGCCTTCCCATCTGCTTCAAGCACTCTGGCCATTCTCCCCTGACCTCCGGCATCATTAAGGCATTTTCACCCAGAGAACTGCTGCTCACTGGTTATTTTCTTTTCTTAATTTGGACCACTCTCTGTAAACTCTAGAGATGGCTGTGTGGGGAAAATCCCAGTAGAAAACAGTCACTTAATTCACTTTCTTCCCCCTTCTAATGCAGGTTATCTTGACCATGTCTATATATGTATATGCATTGGGTTGCTGCCATGTGCCGATTAGATATTTCCATTAACAACTAACTGAATAGGTGTACCTAACAAACTGGCCAGTGAGGCGTTCAGCATTAATGGCGCCTTTGCTGATACGCAAGTTAGCCATGCTATTTGCACTAATGTGCTCCCATCCAATCACGGATCTTGACTTTGGAACTGCGAGCTGATAACAAAGCTGGACAGTCCCTCTTATCTTTAGCCCAGAGGATGCTTTTGGCCATGAGTTCCAAACATAATTTCACATTTTGATTAGTCACACCACAGGACAGTTATTCACTTCACCTTAATCCATCTTTTTGGAAACAGTGATGTATGCCTCTGACCTTACACTGTGGAATTATTTCTCACGTTTCTGACTGGCAATTGCCGTGAAATGAACTCAACTTTTAACTAGAATCAAGCTGGATCTCATTTTGTGTGAATTGTTAATTGTATAAACGTGTGTATTGTTACAACAGATTTGTCATTTGGTTTAGTTTGCCTTCTTACTAATATTTCCCCCTCTGCCTCCAGTACCACTCTGTTCTCCAGATGAAAAACATTAAGTCGCTAATCCTCTCATTTTAATAGCAAATATGTGTCTCTCGCAGTACCTCTCCAAGACAGCTGGAAATGTTGAGGGACATGAACGAGCAGCACGCAAAGGTGTACGAACAGCTGGATGTGACGGCCAGAGAGCTGGAAATCACCAATGAGAAGCTGGTGCTGGAGAGCAAGGCATCGCAGCAGAAAATAGACAGGTGACCCACAGCTGCTCTTAGCCCACACGATTAAAGTGTCACGTTTACCGTGTAAGGTTGGCCTCTGTAGAAAAACAGTGAGCCTGATGTAACGATGGCTTCGTAATCATTTGCAGAATAAGGCTCTTGCTGTGCTAACGGACCACTCCCTCCACCTGAGCTGCTACTTTTTAAACAATCAGATTTGAATAATCAGGGATTAAATGACGCTGTGTCACCGGGCGAAAGGCTAAAAATACCTTTCAGTGGTTCTAAATATTCACATTCTTTGTTTTGTAAGGCTGACTCGTTTTACGCTGCAGAGGACTGTCGCCTTATTATGACATAAAAAAAGAAAATGTTGATCTGTATGTGTGTGCACAGACTAACTGGAACCATGGAGACCCTACAGAGTCAGGTAGACAGTCTCACAACTCGGGTTGAGGAGCTGCGAACTTTGGAGGAGCTGAGAGTCCGCAGGGAGAAGAAGGAACGTCGCAAGACCATCCACTCTTTCCCCTGCCTCAAGGAGCTATGCACTGCTCCAAGGTCACTAAGTGTCAGGAGTTCATTTGTATCACACAGAGCAGCATGAGGCTCTGTAGAGAGGCAGCAGATCAGAGCCTTGTTGGCATTTTAGCTGTCTCTAGTATGGTGCTAATAGTAACTGATTCTTATGGCTTGTCTTATTGCAGCTAAACTTTATATGTATTTATAGTATGACTGTGCAGTGCACATTTAAATGAGATCTGCTACAAATCCAGTTCATTTTGTTTTGTTTTTTTTTCTCATTTTTTGTAAGGTATGAGGATGGTTTCATGCTGGCCAATCCAGGTAGTGTGGACCTGGCTGAGAGACAGCCATTGGATGAGGAAAATGACCGTCTGAGAGACATTGTCTCGTCCCTGCACTCAGTCATGGCCGCAGAGCGGTCCAAGCGGGAGAGTGCAGAGAGGGAGTGTGCTGCTGTGCTGCAGGAGTTTGAGCGTCTGGAACAGCGTCTCTTAGGTGCAGAAGGCTGCCAGCTGCGGGTTCAGGAGCTGGAAGCTGAACTCCAGGAGATGCAGCAGCTCAGGAAGTCAAGGGTGTGTCTGATTGGAGACATGGAAGACAGCCTAGAGAATCTGCTCAGTAACGGCCCTGAGACAGACACTCCAGAGGAGGGCGCAGGAGAAGAGGAGGTAGGTGAGGGAGGTGCTGCAGAGGCTGGGGGAACGGGGCAGCAAGGAGGCCCGGTGAGAAAAAGCTGCAGCGACACAGCCCTGAACGCCATCTCAGCTCGTGACGCGACAGGTAGACGGCAGGGAAGTTATGCCCTCCATGCCAACGGTGTGCGCAAACGGGGCATGTCCATCCTGCGGGAGGTGGATGAGCAGTACCACGCTCTGCTGGAGAAGTACGAGGAGCTGCTGGGGAAGTGCAGGCGTCATGAGGAGAGCCTTTGCCACGCTGGGGTGCAGACCTCGCGGCCCGTCTCCAGAGATCCCTCGATGAAGGAGTACAGCATGGCCACGGCGGGCCCTTCAACATCTGGAGACGCTGTCGCCGCCCCTCCCACACCTCCCCAAACTCCTTCCACCCCAGAAGCCCTGGAGGGGATCAGCAGGCAGGTGGAGCAGGTGGACAAACGGTTGAGCCAAAACACACCAGAGTACAAGGCCCTGTTCAAGGAGATCTTCTCCCGACTGCAGAAGACAAAGAGCGACATGAACACGAGGAAGAGCAGAAAGACTAACAAATGAGGTAACAGGCCCTGATACTACATGCACTAAAAACATCTTACTTTACCTCACTGTTTAAAAGGCTTCTTCTTTTTGGCCACCCTTCAGTTTAAGGACTGCTGTATCATATGAAACTGCCAAAGGGATGAAAAACTGCTCTGCTGTTGTGGATGAAATGCTTTTCCTGACTGTAAGTGACAAACTATCAGAACAGGGGTGGGTGGGGTGCGTATTGTGATGTATTTGTAACTGAGGTGTACTGATGCAGAAATGACTATTTTGCATTTATGATAAACACTGAAGCCAAATAGGCCAACTTTCAGAGGCTTTAAAACTTACAGCATTTAAAGCATGCATTTGACTAATAACACTAAAGAAATGCAAAATCTGTCTTTAAAATGAGATTAAAAAAAAATAAAGATATCACAAGCTTTTGAATGGCTTGAGGGGTTTAAAGGAGCATTTTGAACTCATTGGACGGCACAAATCCTTCAAAACGGCTGCCTGAGTGTGCCTCCTGAACAGGCGGTGATGCCTCTGCATCTTTTTCAGGGATTTATTTAATCATTTCCACACTCTGCTGCCACATTATCAGTAGTTCCTGTAAGAGGCCACTTTAATGTTTCCTGTTGATTAAAATGACTACTGCATCGACCATGTTCCCCCTCTCTTTTTTTCTGCTTGCAGCTCAGGGAGGACGCTTGTTCTGAATAAAACACGACAAACACACACAGACACCCAGTCTGAACACTTTAATGTGAGCACAAATCAGTAAACTGTTGGGTAATACAAATAGCACACATCGAGTCTCACTCAACCCACAGAGGAAAAACATCAGTCCACGACACATGAGAGCTGAACAAAGCCACTCACAAATGTATGGAGTGTATAAAAAAGAAAAACACTTTCATATGGCAGGAAGTGTTAACCATCAGTGTCTGGTTAAGGACTCGGGTCTCTATTCTGGTTCAGAAGTCAATTTATAGACGATGCCGAGTGCTGCCGAGTCAGCAGATGCAGCACGTGGTTGGTTGGAAGAGTCTGGAGGCACAGTCAGCAGTGGTAATTTTTAACTTGAGTACAAGGTGAGCGGTTCAATAGGGAACTGAGGTAACGCACTGGATTTGATGTCCTCGTGAACATAAGAGGAGACTGGGTGATATAAAGCCATTAGTACAACCCCGGACTCTTAGATTTAGAGTTCATTTATTAGATTTTAAGAAACCTACAAAGATGAAGGTGTTGGTGAATAGAGCTGATGATTGACACCCTACATGCAACGGCTTTAACAAAATCAATCACAAAACCTGAAATAAAGATATTAGAAGTCCTCAGTCCTAAATCCCTGCCAATGTAATACAAGATCTGTTAAAACAGGTTCGTGATGGTCTGGCAAATATAGCATTTAATAATAAGAAGGCAAATGGCTCAACTAGGCTGTCTATTTCTTTTTGTTAAGGCCACACGGCTGCTAAAAAAACAAAAAAAGAACAGAACAAAAACAAACTGCCAAAATACCCTGATCGAGAAAACCAGCCACAACTAAAGCAAGGGAATGCAAAGGGGGTTAGAGGTAACTGCTTTCCCTGTTCTCTCAGCAGTTTGCTGGGTGCTGAACTATTTGGAAAAAAAAAAAGAGGTGGCCTGAATTCCAAATAATTTAACAAGACCCAAGTACAAATAATCAGCTCAAAGGCTTTAGGCGGGCTGTGTCCAAGAGTTGTGTCCAGCAATCACTGCTCAGTGACCGTACAGCGACCGTGTGCATACAGCACTTTAGCTTCGTGTACAAAGCTTTCCAAGGCAGATCACGGTAAATCGTACAAAACAGTCTGAAAAATAGGAAGGAAAGGAAGTGAGAGAGGGGAGTCTTTTTTTTTCCCTATTTAACAGATAATACTTTTTTCTTTTTATAAACAAACTGTAACCTAATCAAATCTCGAGAGTGAACATAACTTGTTTTAACCATTTTTAAGATTTCATTCTTATAAAAAAAAGGCTGGTTCACACAAAAATCAATCAGCATTACTATGGGAGGAATGATGAAGTGATGGGAATTTAGAGAAAGATGAAACTGCAGGAGTGGAGTGGGGGAGCTGATGGACGGAAATAGCAAAAGACTAGAACAATTCAATATCCAGAGGGAGATGGAATGATGGCAAGGGAAAAGAAAAGAAAAGCAGAACAAAGCAGAGGAAGACGTTGATGGACCAGCAAGTGAGTGTGGCGGGAGGAAAATCATTCCTTCCAGTCTTTCTTGATAGCGAGGCTCCATTCCCAGGAGAGATGGTCGTTTTTGTCGTCGTCGGTGAACTTGGACTTGATGTTGTAGGTGCCACGGGCCAACATCCCTTTTGGGGCTTCCTCCATCGTGGTGAGGAACTCGTACTCCTCGTTCGGTCTGGGGCCGTAGCTGCCGACCATGTAATCAGACTTGTCAACTACACAGGAAAAGAAAAGGGAATGTGGGGAACTTGTGACTCAGGTGTCTACTATGTGTAACCCTCACCAAATTCAAGTCACTGAACTGAACCTCTCTACCAAGTCTTATGTTTTGGAGCCTTTTTTTTGTGTGTTTTGTAATTATCTGACAGCTGTATTATTTATCCTAGAAGTCTGCGCTCCAGTTATGGTATATGAAATTCACACCTAGCCAGGCTCTGATTGTGCTGCACTTGAGATCTTAGGAAGGTCAAAATAACCAGTAAAACAACAACTTGTCTTATACTTTAAAAATCTCATCAAACTTGTCAGTTTTTCCACTGTAGAGATTCTGACAGGTGGAGCTTTCTGCTTGGCTTGCTGTAGGTTATTTACAGCACAGCAAAAAAAGCAAGGAGGTGGTACTTTTAAAATGGCATTTCTATGTCACAATCCAGCTGGGGAATTGCACAGTGAGATTATTTTTGAGCAGCCTTACCTTTAACTCCTTTCCTGAATGTTTGCTGCATGTACTTCAGGCCTGACACAATCTCTTTGTTGACCTGCAGAAGGCAACAAGAGTTACATCCTTCAGAACGGCCTCTGATGACAATGAGTGCGCTTTGCAACTGCAGTTACATCTCCAACAGCAACAATCGTGGGATGTAAACAGAGCGCAGTGGCGAGTGTGGAAAAACGCCAGACTCTCTCACCTTGAAGCAGATCTTTATTCTGTACTCAACTCCCTCCTTCAACGGAAACGGGTTCTTCTTGAAGTTCTCCAGGTCCCCTGGCAGAGAAAAGCAACACAGCGGGGACAGAAGAGTCAAATCAGAGTCAAATTTGGAACAATGACTTCTTTCCAGCTTTATAAAATTACACTGCAGGCTCATAAACAAAGAGTTCTTATGAATTTGCATTTTCAGCACCCTGTTGTAAGAATATTGACCACCAGGGGGAACAATGTCACAAGTGAGCCTGTGTTTTGTTAGAGGGAGGCAAGAGTGTCAGGAAATGTCTCATTAACCCGACTACACAGCAATCAAGCTGACACTAATTAGTGGCCTAATGACCCAGCAGGGCTACGTACACACACACACACACACACACACACACACACACACCCGGTTGGGACCACTGCTGTCAATTAAAGCAACTATGAGACGTGCTTGACAGCTTCACTTATGCTCATTTCTTTTAGATACCAAGTGGACATCATTCGTTTTCAAACTAAAATCTACACGGACATGTCTGCTCTACTTACCAGTCAGATCAAGGACCAGATTGTTTGGAGCAGTCTCGCATACCAGAACCATTTTTGTCACCTGGACATTGGGGACAGTGGGATCTAAGATGAGAGAAAGAGGTCGCAGCATTAAAAACATTCACTGTTACAGTACAGCCCCAGAGGGAGGAGAAATTGGCTTGACTAGCTCATCAATTTGAATAAAATAACACAAAAACATTCAAAGGAAGTGTTACAAACAGTTGTACACCAATCTCTGAGAAACGCGTGGATTACACTGGATTTTTCCCAGCTCTGAGAATCCCCATGGTATTTCTACTTCTGTTTAACTATTTAAACTGAACGCTTACATTGTATTTAATTTCAGTCAAAGTGGTCTGAAAATTAAATAATCTTATCTCGCCAATCAATAAGAATGTGTGATTACGGTGCGAGTTATGAACGTCATAACCTCCACCTTTCATCCTTCCAAACCAACTTGTAATCCTGAAAAGAGCTGCTTTACTTTCCACACAAGGATCTGCTCTACTTTCACTAATACTGCACTGGAATTAATCAGGTAAAGCTTTTGAACTAACAAAGATTTCAGATTATCAGTACTAATATACTGTATGACATTAAATATGTTTTTTTTAAATATCGATGAACTACTCAAATAATAATAAAACTTATGAAAATGGCCTCAAAAAGACTGAAAATAAGTTAACATAGGGGCAGGTTAAACTAAAGTATGTCCTGTAATTAGCATCATAAGTGTCTAACTTGTAATTTGTCAGTCTGCCTATTTAAAGGGTGAATAGTCATTAGTGTGCTGTTTGGTATCATGGTGTGTACCACACTGAACACGGACCACAGAAAGCTAAAGAGAGAGCTGTCTCAGGAGATGAGAAAGACAATTATTCACAAGCATGTTAAAGGTAAAGGCTATAAGACCATCTCCAAGCAGCTTGATGTTCCCGTGACTACAGCTGCACATCTTATTCAGAAGTTTAAGGTCCACAGGACTGTAGTCAACATCCCTGGATGTGGTCGCGAGAGGAAAATTGATGACAAACTAAAGAGACTGACAACACGAAACCAAAGAGCTCCGAGCAACTTCCAAAGAGATTAGAGGTGAACTCCAAGGTCAAGGTTCATCAGTGTCACATCGCACCGTCCGTCGCTGTTCAAGCCAAAGTGGACTTAATGGAAGACGACTGAGGAGGCAAGATGCATACTGAACAGCCACAAAGCTTCTGGGGGTCCTTTGGACAGATGACACAAAACTGGAGCTTTCTGGCAAATCGCATCAGCTCTATGTTCACAGACACAAACATGAAGAAAACAAAGAAACATGGAGGCGGCTCCGTTATGTTCTGGGGCTGCTTTGCTGTATCTGGCACAGGATGTCCTGAATCTGTGCAGGGTACAATGAAATCTCAAGACTATCAAGAGATTTTGGAGTGAAATGTGCTGCCCAGTGTCAGAAAGCTTTGTCTCAGTCACAGGTCATGGGTCCTCCAACAGGATAATGACCCAAAACACAGCTAAAAACAGCCAGGAATGGCTGGGAACAAAACACTGGACTATTCTGCAGTGGCCTTCCATGAGCCCTGATCTAAATCCTACTGAACATCTGTGGAAGGAGCTGAAACATGCAGTCTGGAGAAGCCCCCTTCAAATAATTTGATTGCAATCAGTGCCTCAAAATATTAAGTGTACCACCATTTTTGTCCAGGTCAGTTTTTTAGTTTGTTTGTTTTTAAAATAGTTCTGCAAATATTTTTTTATTTATTCTTACTTTTGTCAGTCTCAAGATTTTTTCCAAGTGTCACTGACCTAACCCACAACAAAAATCACAGTAACTGTTCCTGAAATCATTGTGCATTTAAGCTCATCTACACGTTAAATAACAGTTACATAGTTACACACCATCAACCACAGCAGCAGCGCTTCCCAGCAGTGCCTCTTTGTACTTCCGCAGACTCTCATCATCTTGGTCCAGCTCCTGAATCTCCTTCAAGCTCTTCTGGGCCGGTGGTTTGTAGTTGACTGTGGCGTCAGTCTCTGCATTGGCTGCTGCGATTGCTGCCAGCTCCTCTGGTGTGGGCTCGTGCTCTGCCATGGTGTGCTAATCACAGCAGGGAAAGTGACAGGAGAGAGGAAAGGTTAGAATGACGGAAACAAACCAATAAACACTGACCAACAGAGGTTCGTACCACAGGCTACTTCTCCTTTTTTACTCTTGCTGTGAAGCAAAGCAGCGCCTGGTTGTTAAGACATCCAGCTGTTTTCTGGGATTCATTATCCAGAGGGACAACAAACCTTGACCTGGGCGCAGGAGTCTAAAGCTGCAAGTCATGTAGGAAGAAAACAGCCTGCTCTAATGCTTTAACAGTCCATATGCTGAACAATGAAGCAATAGCACGCGGCCTGCAAAAACTTTCACTTCACAGCAACTTCTCTGTCCAAACAGAGTAACAAGGGGAACAATCCACAGACCTTGTCGTGCACAGTTTCTTCTTCACGCACAGGTGAACAGCTGGCAGGCTTAGCTGACAGCTATAGTGAAATAAACTGTTCAAAGGCAGGTCAGTTTGGTGTCTTGTGGGAAACTTTCACATTACTTGTGGCAAGAGGCAAACCACTTTCATAGCTCCATTGTTCATTTTACACCTCAACGTAAGCTTGCGCAAGTGCACACCCTGGCAGACACAAGCCAGTGACACGTGACACTCGAACCCTCGCAGTCTGCTTGGCTGTGGAGCCAGTTTCTCTGAGGCTGCAGCGATGACATACAGCAGAGGCTGGTCGTCTAAAAGCTGATGGTTATCAGAGCTCCAAGCGTTTCTAGTTTCTCCGGCTCAACAGCAAGAGAAAAACAGCAGTGCTCGCGTGACTATTTACACCCAGCTGCGCTGTCACAGCCACTGTTACTGCTACAACAGTGATACTGAGCAGGCAACAGCACAACCACATAAGGAGACCTTCGACAACAGACCTGCTTGCGTTACGCAATTTATAACATCTGGTGCACAAATGCCGAGCTGATCGGCACATGCAGCTGGAAGACGGCACTTTGTAACACTTGTGTGAGGTCTGTTCTGCAAGCAGAACAACATGAGAATAGAACCTGCAGTCCTTAATGATCTGACAGGACTTTTCTGGTCTTAACCACGGAAAACTCTTGTATACCGCAAAACACATTCACAACCACAGAGTGCATTACTTTAAGCAGTTAATTTATCATACGTACAAAGTGAGAGGTCAGAGGTAATTTGGAGGTTCAACTCCAATGACCAGCAATGAAAACCCAGAGTCCAGCTTTGATGCAATGTGCCCTCTTCGAGGCAAATATCAAAGCAACTCTAAATTTCTTACCAAATTAGAAGAAGTGACACTACTTACGGTCAAATAAACAGGCAGCACAGCAGAATCATCTTTCTGGTCAGCCACATTATTAATGTGAACGTGTTGCTTTTTCTTGTCTCGAGCAGAACATTCCTCTTAGCCAGCGAGCAGCTACACCCTCAAAT